>VWYH01008546.1:309957-406650 GCA_013399365.1 Pampusana beccarii | reverse complement strand
CTCCCTCTCCCTCTCCCTCTCCCTCTCCCTCTCCCTCTCCCTCTCCCTCTCCCTCTCCCTCTCCCTCTCCCTCTCCCTCTCCCTCTCCCTCTCCTCTCTCTTCCCCTTCCCCTTCCCCTTCCCCTCTTTCTTTTATTTTCTTGGTACTAAGCATGTTCCACTTGAGGTTTGTAAACTTTTACACCTTTTGGTAGTTCCAGAAGAGCAAGTACAGGATTAGAAAACACATTGTGCCTTGCAAGAAAAAAAGAAACCACTTGCCACCTCCATGCTAAGATGTAGGTACAGGAGAGGTGTTCATAGCAGCTAAAAATCTGGGGTGGCAAAGTCAGTGGCCTGTTTGTGCCACTGGGAATCTGGCTGCAACAGCATCAGGAGTTACTCCTACCTGCATATTACTATTAGATGTGAGAAGCTATTGCATCGGGGTCCATATTAATGTGCAGTAAGACAGAATCCCATATCCTAAAGAACGTAAACTTTAAAAGAAAAACTATGGGGAAAGAATCAAAGCACAAAGTGGTACACTAATTGGCCTGAGTTCAGTGACAGAGGCATAAACAAACCTCAGAATTCTCTTCTCCAGCATTCATTCTTCTGAAATAAGCTATTCTCCCATATAGGCCCATTTGAGAGCTATAATTGAACTGTGCAGAGGAACTGTCCCTCAGACATAAAGAAAAAATTAGAATCTAACCATGAACAAAACTATTGCTCTTGTTTTGATCTGCTATAAAAAAAAAAAATTGGTGACTTACCTGTGTACCTGCAAAATTGTTGCTAGGAAATAATCAAGATCAGAGTCACCGTTTTCCATAAGAAAAGACTAATCCAAATTTGTACATTTTTATCCTGTTCTGCCCTATCAGCAGCATTATATCAGTTCAGAAAAGAGAACTAGGGTAAATGCACACTAGAGATTTCTGCTGATAAAAGCATATTAAATGAGTGGAAATGACACGATATCATCTTGGCCATTCATGCTGCTTCCTGGGAGGGAAACAACAGTAAAAGCTAGTGCTGCCCTTATTGGCTCCTACAGAAATGTAGGGAGTATGTTTGTGCCTATCACCTGCCCTGAGTGACAACGCACAAAGCTACTGGACAAGGGCAGGGGCATGTTCAACATCTTCTCAGCATAGGTTTGTCCCACACAGGTGGAACAATCCAGCTAGGACATCCTGTGGTTCTAACAACCTGTGAAGTGGTTTCAATGTCCAAACACATGAATCTTTTTCTGCAGTGCTCATCTTTGGGAAGTTTTGGCCCTAAATGTGCAGACACCCACTTTGATGCCCGTGTGAGGGAGAAGAAAGAGAGAACTGAAGAGTCTGAGGAAGCAGCGTGGCATGTTGGGCTGATTCTTACTTGATAACCCATGTCCTTGCTGCAAGCACCACTGGTAGGTGACACAGTGAAGGGTCGTGTTGCGGCCATCCAAGGGCTGTGAAACTGCACACACTTGCACACATCTCCACCTAGAAGATTATTTTTGTTGCTAGTGTTTCATCTCTTACCCACAGTGTGTTCTGCTTTTATTTTGATTTCGGGCCCAGCTAGGATCTCAAACATACTGTTAGAGCATACTTTCCCAAACACTGTTGTACTAACATTGGTTTCTACCCTGCAAAAGGAAAAATATAAAACCTGAATCACCTTTTCACCATATGAGTCAGAAACACATCCCTTTTAAATATAGAATGGAGAATATAGCTGGCTTTGTTCCATGCTCTTCTTATTGTCCATTTAAAATACATGGATGTTAAGAATGAAAAAAAGATTAAATCACATTGGAAATCACAAAGATTTTTTCTTCTTAGCAGCTGTATGGCAAGTTAAGACTTCAGTATTTTTAAGAGGCTGTCTGCATTTATTAGTTGTCTTTAGCTAAATTGTAACTGAAAAACTAAGTTAAAAAAGAACAACCTCTGCAGAAATGAAAATTATGTTTGCAATAATTGCCTAATGATGTTGTTTCCTACTTCTGTGCTAGAAACTATAGCTTGGATTATACAAATGTTTTACAGCGGGGTAGTAAATTGTCATTCTCTCTATGGATTTACAAGATCAATCTTGGTAATTTGCTAGTTACACTGTATGTAATGTGATATTATTGCTCATGTTACACAAGAGGATTATGTGGCTTACTAAATAAAGCAGTGGTCTTTATATTAGGGACCTTACTTCCTTCCAGACTGATGCCTAGACAACTGAAATTAGATTGGTGATCTCAGCCTTAGGACTATCTCTGGTGAATACAGACTGAGATCCCCAAATGACTAAACACAACAGAGCCAATCACTCATCTACGCATGTTTGCCTCTAACACCTGGATTCCAGATTCTTACACATTTTTTATTCATCAGCTGTTGAAACACACTGATGTGTGTTTTTTCAATGCAAGATTTACCGAGTCCTAAATTTGTACCTGCGCTCGTGTTAGTTTATTAGGGTCCTGTGAAATTCTATTCAGGTTGTATAAAGGCACATTCAACTACTCTTTTAAACAGGCTTCATATTTTGCAGTTTGAAAATCCATCCGTGTTTCACCTTTGACTTACAGGGGGAGGAGATATTGCTATTTCTGTGTTGAACGGTTGATATTAATCAGAGGGTATAATAAGAAGAAAGTGCTATTAAAACTTGCAGTTTTGTTTCAGTCCAAGTTTGTTCTTTACAACATTTTTGTTTTTGAAAGTCCTTGTCTTGATATTCTGCTGCCCAGCCCACACCACTTAAAAAAAAAATTTTGCCTCTTACAGATTGAATACATTTCCTCTGTCCAAGAAGTTTGCCTTTTTTTGTTATTTGCAGACAGTTATGTGTCCATAGATGTCTTACATCTCCTCCCCATGATTAATTCTAACACTGTTTCTGAGTTCTGCCTAGCATTTCAATATTACTCAGGTGAAGTGGGTCTTACAATTTAACACAATATTCTGGATGTAATCGATTAAAAGAGAATGATACCTTAACCATCAAGGATCAAATTGCTAATGTTTATCTTAATTTGATTATTTTTCCCATTTCGAAACTTTGGAATACATTTTTTATTGATTAAAAGAGCTACAGTGACAGCTTTAAGCCTGCCAGTCTCTATTTATCTGCAGAAGGGTAGATCTCAGCATTGCTCTGTCAGTCTAAATCAGCCCTGACCACGGAAGACCATATTTGTGTCTGAAAAGCTTATATTTAAGTGAAGTCAGTCTTGCCATAGACCCCTCAACACTTGTAATTTTTTATAACCCTCAAGCATCTACCGGTCCTTGGCATTGCAAACTCAGTGAGAAAATGAATAATGCTCAGATTATCAAAAATACTTAGATACTCAAAGATATGTGGCACATTTCGAATAAGGCCTGACCTTAGGGTCATGTTAAATCACATACCCACCACCCCTTTCTACAGCAAGCCTCTTAGACTGACCTGCAGGATTAAGCCCATGTAAGCCTAAGAGCCCAGGGCGGTCCTTATGTTGAGGCCAACCCCATCCCTGCATCGGTATCCTCTCCTCCCTCTGCAGCGCAGGACATCAAAACACTGGAAGTACTGGAAGTACCAGTCCCTTGCTTTAGGATTCATCTTTGCTTCACCTCCTGAACACTTTTGTGGGCCATTTCTGGCAGGGCAGATAAGCAGTCCACCCCGCTAGTGCCAAAGGCTCCCCCATTTAGCAACCACACCTGCATCAGGCTGCTTGAGGACACTCTCTGATGAAAGCTCTAACAATAAGTGGTCCCTAAAGCCAAGCAGTGGAAATTTAGGATGTGATTTGTTACATTCATTTGAAAAATCTCTACTCCGTTCCCTGTAGCCTTTTTTAGATTCATATAAATTTCTGAGAAGTCCTACTCCATGGCACAACAGAAATAAAACATGAACAAAGAGTCCCCAGTGTATCTTAAGGCTCTGCCGAGAGAGGCAACAAGGGTACCACTTGCCTGAGTGACTGTGCTTTTCTAATGAGAAAGCTGAATAGAACTGTGACTGCCTATTTGTTTTAGGTGGACAACAACGTCTGTAAATCACTAACTTCTGGTTACAATTGACCACTACTTGAATATAACCTATAAGTCAAAGCATCCACGTCCCATTACCAGGCTCCAAAAGCCAGTTAGTCACTTTACCGCAAATACCTCAGCTGTCGTGCAAAGTGGCACAGACAGCTCTAACAAGAGGTTTCAGCAGCCTTGGTTTGGCTTTGTGCTCTGCAAGGACACAGGCATGTTAATAGGCCAGGGATGGGCAATTTAAGGGATGTTTTCTACATTTTTTTGTTGCTGCTAAAATAGAACGAAAACTTTCTGCAGTTTAGATCAGTGGAAGCAATACCAGCCCACCAAGCAGAGGAGACATGTGGCTGGGTTACTTGGTTACTCAGGAGTTGTGCTGGTTCATGATGCCAGCTCAGGGTGCCTGCTGTCACCAAAGCATCTCCCAATATGGGCCAGTGCAGAAGGGGCAGAGGCCTGAATCTGGAAGGAAGCTGAAGAGCGGCTGGAGATCTGAGGCTACACAACATAACCTTGAGGCAAGAGAGACGACGTGGCCCTAGTGTTTCTCCACTTCCCTCGTGACCCACAACTGGAGATGCTTTTCAGAAAGGGGCATCCCTGGTACAGAGTTGGTGGCCGTGGATGGCTGCTCAGAGGGGCTACTGGAATGGGCACCAGGTATGCCGTGCAGAATCCCACTGTCCTCATCGCCCAGCAGTCAGGGCTCAGAGACAGCAGAGGTGAACCCCTCTCAGACACCACTGAGGCTATCGGTGACCATGGAATGAAATGTTGCGGTGAGACACAGGTGGATAGAAACCCCTCTCCCAAAACAAGATGGCAGCTGAGACGTGACAAGAAACAACTTCCCACTGTTCATAGCTGAGAGAGATCTCGTGTGTGTAAGTCAGGTAGCAGGCAGAGGAGGAACAAGGCCATTCTCCTAAAATGTGTTGTAAAAGGATTATTACTTCATGCAGAAGAGATGTGGGAGTGAGAGCGACAGAGATTGGGAGCTCTGCTCGTTGAGATTTTTATAAGGGAGCAATGAGCCTGTGTAATTACTCGACTGAAGCTCATAACAGAACTCGTAAATGCGTTGTCAGTATAGCTGCCTCCATTCCCAGATTTTTAACTGTAGTTCAGTTTTTCCCCTCCGTTCACAGGTTCAAATGCCTCTGGCTTTCTGGAAGTGACTAGAGCAGAAGTGACTTGCTAGTTCTTACCCTAAGAAACTGTTGGTAGCCTACAGGTAGAAATCAAAAGCATGTCAGTTGAGATTTGGCTGAAGTAAGACTCGTACAGCATTAAGGCAGTTTAAGTGCTCAGATCTGCAAATTAGCCTGGTTTTTGTACTTTTCTTGCTTTACCAAAAAATCTAGAAAGAAACTTGCCATTCTGGGTTATTTAACCATCAATCGCACGGACAAATGAGGCTTTGGGTGCACATTTTTGTGGGTTTTTTGGTTGGTTGGTTGGTTTTGTTTGGTTGGTTTGCTTTGTTTTTGTTTCTGTTTTTGCGTTTTTTTCCAATGGTTTCAAAGTTCTTTGCAAATGAGGAGGCAGCTACTGATTTTTATGAATCATTAACAACAAGCAGTGTTAAGAAAGTCACTTCTAATTAGTTGATAAAGCACAAAAATATGCAAGTTTTCTTCTGTGGAGTATTGGTGATTAAGATTTTAGGAGGGGAAACATACATCAGAGCTCAGACAGTATTACTGAAATATTATTATATTATTATCTTGACAATAAATTGTTGAGGGAAGCTTACTTGCTGTGAAATTATCTACAACTTCGATTTCTCATGATTGCTCAGTGAACTGCAGCTCATAATCAAATTTGATTTGTAAGATATACATTGACAGAAGTTATTTTTTGGTTCCACATAGGGTATGAAGAAGCTGATGTCTCCAAGATGGCGGAAGTACTTCTAATTTGGACAATAAGATGTCTCCAAATACTTTTTTTTTTTTTTTTTTTTCAGCACTACAGAAGAATGGGCTGTGAAGGCTAGGCAGGTGGGTTGGGACGGTCTCCCCTCCAATGCACTTCTTCCTGAGGGCATCAGGAATCATTTAAGCCTATATGCCTCAGAAGGCTGACACAAAGTCCTGTTAAGCCAATGAGAGGATTTTCATTAACATCAGCAGGCATCTGCTGAGGAGCCAAAAGGCTATATGAATTAAATCAGTGAATCAGAAATGGAAGATTGAGCTGGGCCCAGGCTGGACTTAAGGAAGCAACTATGTATTATTAGTTCAAAGGAATGAAGCCCAGAACCACAGATTCAGTATCACCCTATCTACAGTCCCTTTATAGGTTGCTGTTATTAGATCTACTCGGGGGCTCAGCTTTTAGTACTGAAAGCAGCAGTTTGCCCATACTGCAAAACAGCTACCAGCCACGAGCATCTGCCAAAACAGGGACTAGAGCAATGGTTCTCCAGGGTTTGCCATGCTTAGTCAATTTAGATAAAGACAGGGGTATTCTGAGTCTTGACAGGGGCAATTTTCATGTCACAAGCAGTACCCTATGCTTCATTTCCATCTAAAACACTTAAAAATACTCTTTTCTTTCTTGTTTCCCAGAGGGAGCACAAGGAAGCATGCCACAGCAACACAAACCTTCATAAAATTAGGCCAACAGTAATATTTTTTTTTTAAAGGTGGTTTTTGTCTTGTTTTGTTTTGTTTTTTAATGGTTTGTTCATACTCTCCCACCGGGCAGAAAAAGACAGAGAATTACATGTCCCTCATGTCAAAATCCTCAGTAGCATGCATGCAATAAAACCAGCATGAAATACAGTGAGTTTTCAAAGGGGTACTTTATCAGTATTCTTCAGTCTGCCCATTTTCCCGAGAGGTCACAAAAAGAGCACAAAGAGATAAAACAGATGAGCTGGGGAGGAGGCAGATCCCCAATGTGTTGCCTGTCCCAGCCCTGCACTTGGTGACAACTCCCACCTTGTCAGGCTGACGAGGTGGGTTCCCCATCATACCCCGGCCTGCCTGAAGCACAAGTCGAAACTCATATGTCAGAGGGTGTAGCGAGTTCCCATCTCCCATATTTGCATGGCATGGACTGGGTAAGGAAGCGCATCATGAGACTGAAGGCTGAACGTGACCTCCCTAAAGCGTGGTGAGGTCCATCAGCCCTCTCATCCACTAACGAAGGGTAACCAAGCCCTGGAAGCCTGCAAGCTCCAAAAGGCAAAGGCTCTCCAGAGTCAGCAAGACTTTTCTTATTGACACTATCGAGAAACCAGACATAATGATGTCATCATGTATAAACGCTGTAATAGATACATCTCAGAAGGTAAACATAGTTTGTAATGAACTGGTTGCAAGTGCTCAGCAAGGACTGCGGAGCTTTAGCCTGCTCTCAAAAATTACTACCGAGTTTTTGAAGTGGAGCTACTTCCAGAAATAGCAGTCGCACACACTTGAAAAGGTGGAGGCTTGCCGTATAAAGAGTACCCTCATTTACGTTAAAAAGTAGTTGCTTTCCATAGTGGAAAAACTAAGGAAGTAAAACGTATAATTTAAAACCTCACTTGATTAGCTGGGACAGATTATTACATATGCCAATTATTACGTTTTACTCCTAAGATACCTGTCTCTACAAGCAACATATTTTCTGGATTTATTAAGAACATCACATTGTCTTTTCCTATTTAACTACAAATAATTCAGCCAAAATGTTGGAAGTTTTCCATTACAGGCTTTTAGAAGAAGATGTTATCTTCTGAAAGAATTATTTTAGAAAAAAATCCTAAATATTTCAGAGCCGCTTTCAATATTCAGGCTTAATAATCCTTAATACATGGGAAGCTTCACGTGGGTGTTTCTTGTACAATAGTTTCCCCTTTTGCAGAGGGGCTCTGTGGAAAAGCTCTGGCTAAAGAGCACATTGAATGCCATCTGGCTGGAGAGCCTACCCACAGAGGCAACTCTCATGCCTACAGAGTAGCAGAGGACTTAAATTCCAACCCAAATATTTTCCCTTTCCAACAAGGTATTTCAACTTTTTGACTAACATAAATAAACAAAATACCATAAAAAGCAAATACTTTTGCAAAAGAAATCTCTTCATCATCAGAGCTGTGTAAATGACTGGATTTTCTGGTAAAGAAGTCAAATAAAAACACTAGTAGGAATAAAAATAATAATTCATTTTCAATCTCATTAGGTTTATTTACTCATTTATTGCACTTATTTTCAGAAGAACAAACCACAAAAACATCAAAATTTCCTGTTCATTGAAAACCTTGGGTATGGACTGGCTCTATCCATAACACAATTTCAACAGCCTGTGCTATTTTTAATACTGCTAGCAGAGCTCAGAAGAAGTGATCACAAAACATGGATAATTCAAAATACCACTGTTGAAAACACCTTTCAGTTGAACTCTGAAATTCCTAAGATGTGACCGCTGTGTTTAATTTCAGGTCTACTGATTGAGAAAGAACTTCTTAAATCATGCCACTCATAAGAAATAAAAATTTACTTGAAATGAGTCCAAGACAAATGTTTTTTTATATACAGGCTCAAATCTAGATTTTCAAATCATGCAAGACTGTTAAGTCTAATCAGTTATTGCTTACACACAAACTCCATTTTCAAGCACGAGTCCATTTTACGTCTACTAACATTCAGTGATATTTTTCCCAAGCTATACATTTGGGTTATATGAACACAAGCACAGAATTTATAGCTTCATTCAAAATTAGCTATATGGAATAATTCAGGTACAACGAACAAATGCAATTCCCAAAGCTAAAGGTCAGACTCCATTAAACATCGCTCTTCATACTTACAGGAATCCTTGTTAAAATGTACGGGGCACCTGAATTTTTTGCTATCTGGTCCTCACAATGGGGTATGGGGGATTTGTTTGTGTTTTAGAAGTAAATCAGTCTTTTGTGGCAGTAACTCTAAAGCGAAGTGTTACCTGGTGTGCCAGGAATGTCCTGTTTTCTTTTGAGAGGAGCCTGCCAAGGTACTGCATTACCATCATATGCCTTTCATAACCGCTCACTATTATCAGCTTCTCAGTTTCATCCCTTGGATCAGCAGAAATTTGTTTAAAAGTATTTATTTTCTTTGCTAGCCCAGCAAAGGGCTGTCACAGCACATTGGATTACAGCAGCAAACGGGCCCACTGGAGCAGCAAGACTGCCAGGCTCCCTTCCCAGCCTCCCACGCCCTCGTGAAGGTGTAGCTAGGGGTGCATGGCTGGCTGACCCAGAGAAGGGTAGGGAAGATATGGCACAACTTTCCATGGCACGTGTAGGACCCATCTCTCCTCTCTGGCAAACGACTGCTGCCAAGGATGGTGCCCATCCTGCAGGGATTGCAAAGATACTGCCTAAGGGCAAATAATTTGCTACTCCACCATACTAGGCTGCAGCTGACAGCAGGTAGCTGAGCAATATTTTTCCCAGGGAAGGATGACTTCTTTGCCTTTTGACAAAAATCAAACCCTTCCTTTATGCTACAAAAAGAACAGGAGCAGACCAAAGACACCCTGCAAACTCCATATCAAGTTGGGAAAACCTTCCCTCTCACAGCTGTGGAAAAGTCCAGCTGGGGACCCACTTACAAGTGCCAAACAGAGACAGCTGGACTTGTTTCGGGAATAGCAGGCTGAAAAGTCTGGCTTACATCTAGTGAGACCTGGGACAACCTCTACAGTGAACTGGGCTCCCTGGGCAAGCTGCTGCAGCCAAGGCTGCTTGCACTGGGAGCATCTGCCCCAACAGCCTTGCTGGCGTGCTCACCTCTTCTGCCTCATATCTGTGCCTTTTGCTGCTGCCAGAAGGTGCTCTTTTCCTGCTCTTTTCGCTGCTGGGACATAGACCACAGCTCCATTTCCACTGGGGATCTTGCCTATCAGCAGCAGACAAGACAAATGATGATTTTGCACTTGTAGCTAGACAAATTTCTAAGTTAAATCAAGGGCTTAGGTAGGGGCATTGCAAATCATCACAATGACCTCTCTAAAACTTAGAAAAGTCTTGGGGTTGAGTGGCCTTGCCACCTCCCCGCTGCCTAAGCTGTGAGTTTAGTGCTACACCCAAAGGGTGTCCCCCAAGGTCCCCATCTTTATCCCTCCCAACATGCACAGAACAAATTGCCCTGACACAGCCTGTGGCACAGAAGACCTCAGCAGGCAAAGAACAACTTTTTACATTTCCAAGAGCTCCTGCACACAGCACTTCAAAGAAGGTCAGAAACTCTTTGTCTCACCATTTCAGACTGATGGCTGTCACCACCACATGCTCTCCATGTAGAATCAATTAGTAATAGCCAAAGTCTCTGGTGACTCTACGGAGACAGATTTTCTTCCTCTTCTGAAATACCATCAAGGTTTTCTCATCAAAGGATTATGCCTATGACAAGAAAGCAATGTAATTTAATATAAGCTGAGAGGGAAATGGAAAACTCCCCCACCTGAGGCTAAAACTGGGACTGTTGTATCTGGAAACACAGTTGTATAATCTCCAAAACAATTTCTCACCTCTGCCTCAAAAAAAAACCCCTTTCAAAACAGCCTTTCCAGAGAGTACATGTGTAAGAGGGAGAAAATTAGCTTAGGTCAATCCCATGCCCTCTAGCATAGGTAATTCCCTATTTCAGACACAGTTTTGTTCTTTATCCTGTACAGAAAGACGAAAAAAATTGCAGACAGAAGTAAAGATTTCAAATCCTGCTTAGAGTCCTTCTAGACCCTGTTTTCAGTTGATGAATTAAAGGTCCTTGGATCTGTGCAGTTTACAGCAGTGAATTTCTGACCCACTGAGTTTAAAACAGGAAACAGCTTTATAAGATAAACAGACACAAATTCCCTATTACTTGGTATATTTTTTAAGAATATGCATTCTTTTAGGAGCATTCCACGCTTATTACAGGTGCCCACATTTCTGTCACAAATATTTTAGTGAAGTACCCTTTTTAAAATACAATATCATCTGTGGATGACCATGGACTCATTTGTGTGTGTCCATTTCTTAAATTAGTTTGCCTGGTGGTTGTATACCCTTTCCCCCGCCACGTCCCCCAATTTGCGGTTACATATTTTATCTACCAAACTAATTTGTGAGAGTTGGAGGAAAGGTACTGTCTGTCGTTTGCTCACACACAACAGATTCCAGAGACATTTTAGTACTATTCAGAAAGTGAGCTTGGCAGGCCTCCTCTGTCACGGTAACTCATATAGCCTTAAGGCTACCACTCAGACAGAAAGAGAAAAACAAATACAAGTGGAGGAATAGTTTTCCTAAGTGTTTACACTTTTTGTGCAAACTTATTCATGAAACTTGTGGCTCTCTGTTTTTTTTATATGTCCTCTTAGCATAAAGCATTTCAGTAAAGAAAATAGACTTGGTGGTTGTTTCCTTGTGGGTACTGTTTTCTCACAGTGCCCATGGTTTCACAGACAAAGTGCCAGTCTTTGCTGGTGGTAGGTAAAGCAGCTCATCCTTCAGCAATCCGGCTTCTCAAGAGTTTCAGGGTGACAAAAAGAACACCAGAACAAAAAGCAACTGGGAAATAATCAACATTAAAATCTACCCAGCATCCTCATAGTCCTGCCAGGATAATTAGGGAGAAAAGAGGCAGAGCTTGCAAGAGAACAGGTAACAGGGTGTTTTGTCCCCATCAGGCAGAGCAGCAGAAGGAACACTCCCATCCCACACAGCACCACCGAGGTCTTGGAACTCCTCGGATGCAATTTCAGCTGGTAAACTGCTGAATCAGGTTTTAAATGCCTTGCTGTTCTGAGGTACTTTCTGTCAGCCTTTTTTAATGAGGAGAAATGATTGCCAATAGTTTTATTTTCAAAGAGACACTTCGAATTCATTAAAGACTGGGAGTATTCGGCTCTGGAATATGAATTAATCCAAAACTTGTATAAATCCTGAACTAAGTCTAACTGAGCCTTCAAAGAGTTGTATTATTTTTTTCTTTATTACAAGTGACTGCAGGTGAGAGCACCAAAATGTCACCAAGGAAACTCTCTTGGCACCATTTCTACCCTAACTATAAGAAGAAAATGCCAGAAAAAAAACACAGAAAGCCTGAGAAAAGAGGGATTTTAAAAAAAATTTGTAATTCAATTTGTTCTCTTGCTCTTTTCTGTTTCCACACCAAAATAACACTGGAGAGGAAAGAGTGCTTTCCCAGTGTGTTCCCAGAGGAACGATAGAGTTGCCTACAGTAAGGGCAAACTTTCTTGAACAGGAGACACAATTTCCTTTGCAGCCTCTACAGAACTACAAAAAAGCTCTGCTGGATGCAGGAGCTACCAGCCTTATTGGCTTTCCACTCTAGGAGTAAGATACATTCCTTCAATCACACGTTTATGTAAAAAATAATAAAATTGCACAAAAATCACATAATGCAGCAGATATGAAACAGTCCTGGGGAGAAGGATAGAAACTTGAGTACAGCAGACCTGATTTAGCATCTGCGGGATTTGTAGAAGTAATCAGTCATTAGAAAATGTATGAAAGAAGAAGGCATTAAGACCTGGTCTAGGGGATGATCCTACCTCAGGAACAGAGCAGAAAGGAGCAAGTGGAAGTGAGAAAAAAAGGAACAAAAGGCGTTACAACACTGGCTCCATTTGAGGGCAATATGTTATTCCCATCAGACTGTTTCCACTCTTTTTTCATACTTGAGAGGTTGGATAAGCCTTGGACAAGCCTCTGAACTTTTAAATGCTTAACTGAAGCTGGAATTCTAAGCCTTTTGAAAGTCGCCCGTCACAAACCCTTACATACAAACAGCTTCCACATAAATATTAAATGCAAAAGACGTAATTTATAAAAACCTCAGTGTGCCAAAGAATATTACTGAACCTGTCTAACGATGGTTTTTTACATGTGCCACACACTGAAAAGTAGCTAGACTAGCTCAAGGCTGCTTTTAAAAGTGTTTAACTACAGCTATCATTGCTTCATTGGAACCACAGAGCTACTTGAGAAGCGGAGTGCAAAACTCAACTGTTTCACCTCACATCAGATTTTACTGGCATCTTCTTCAAACTTCAGACCCTGAGATGGTAGCCTAAACAAATCAGTGGAATTCCCCTCGGGTCTGGTTATTAATATTTATTGTTTGTATTCAGAAGCTCAGCTTTGCTGTCGTTGTGACAGACACATTACAATAAAATAATTTCACTCAGATAACGTATGTTGTTGCATTCCAGTTGAGCTAACAGGGCTATAGGAGTTCAAGGTTACTTACTATAATAGATCCATGTGTAATGTTCAAAAGGCTTCTCATTTTTCATTATATCAGCATACTTGTCAATTGCATCTCAGACATTCTTTAAACCACTCAAAACCCACATTCCATGGAAGCACTAGCGAATACAAGTTTATAGGTACACCTTCTTTTAAAAGCAGCAAGAATAACTATTGTCATTCAAGAGAAAGATGCAAGCCACACCTTCTACGTGCTTTTACTATAGCAGTCTCACTAGAGAAAGCCAACATAATGGTATTTACCGTTGCATTTTTGTGCATATGTTTTTAAGTTCAAGCGCTTCACATGGACTTTCTGCCACCAAGGATTAGTCACGTTGTTGAAACATTCATCAGCTCAGTCACTCTGCATTTCAAGAAATTCTTCAACAGACATCAGTCAGCCACTTGGAAATTATGTCCAAGAAACTGTAGTGATTTGGGCAGCAAAAGTAATGCGGTTATGGGAAGGAAGTTTGGGGAAATGTATTGGCAAGATTAGCAGAAGAGCATTTCCTATAATTTACTGACCACCAAATTAAAGGATATTATAAAATACCGTTAAAGTTGACTCGTAGTCTGTTTGCAACTCTTTGTAGATGTAGTTATGAAAACTGAGCTCGAAAAAACTGGGCACTCACAGTGACAGCACATCTTTTTTCTAGAAAAGAATGGTTGAATGAACAAGATTCATGAAATTCAGATATATGCTTTCCAGAAAAACTATAACTGTCCCATCTGTGCCTCTGCAGTACTCAAAAATATTTTTATGTTCTTAATCTGAACAACAGCTTCAGCCATGTAACATTCAAATGCATCCAGGTTATCTCGCATTTGTTTGAAGGCAAATAACTACAGCTGATTTCACCAAAAAAAAAGTTACTAGTGATTTTAGCTTAATAAATGTAAGATGATTTCTAAGCATATGTTTTTCTTAATCTTCCGAAAAGTAGGGCTCACATGCTGGAATAAT
This sequence comes from Pampusana beccarii, assembly GCA_013399365.1. Classification (NCBI taxonomy): domain Eukaryota; kingdom Metazoa; phylum Chordata; class Aves; order Columbiformes; family Columbidae; genus Pampusana; species Pampusana beccarii. Next base: position 392,432 of record VWYH01008546.1, on the reverse strand, counting down.
GCATGACATGATGCAAGTTTGGCATCTAGATCTCTGATCTTATAACAAAAAAACATGGCTTCTCATGGGGAACGAATAAATCCCAGAAGACTTGTATTTCTTTTAAGGAAAAGTCAATGTATTAATTTGTCTGACTTGCTTGTCAGAATGCTACCCACATTTTTCTTCAACTTGACCCCTGCTTCAAGGGGACAAAGGATAACTTGCGTGTTGCTCATATCTCCACCTCCCAAAACCAAGCTTTACCTTTGGGCTCTTTCACCCTGTCATTGTGGATGCCAAAAACGAGAGGAAAGTCACAAGAGCACTGGCAGTGGCAGGAATACATTGCCAATGGAGAGGGACCCGAAGAAATGTCTATGTTAGGGCAACCATTAAGCAAGGCTTCTCTCAAGCATGTATGCATTGCAAATACATATGAGGCTCCAGACTTCAGTAAATGGTTGAACAAGTTTACTGACATGACTCGTTCTATTGCTGTGTCTAAACCAAATCTTTTAGCTATTCAGCTTTGATGAATGTCAAGGTCATAACAACCATAAAAAATAAGAAAGGCACCTGAAAACATTAAGAACATGGGAAAAATATGGGCTTTAGCTGAAAATAAAGAGAACTAATTTCAAAACAAAGAGCAAGTTTATTTGTCCTTTCCCAGAAAGATTACCTTCTCTCATAAAAGGAGCTTGTTATTAAAGTTTCTTTGCTTCCCCAGCAATGGTATCGTGGTTCTGTAACACTGTTAGTCTGGTCAAAGCCTATGTGGACCACAGAAACCAAGGCAATGACAGTGTTTATGAGAGCTGGAAGCAGGAAGAGGGTGAGAAAGATGAAGACAGACAATATTAGTCATCTACAAAATAAAGAACTAGGCAAGAGGGCAAAATTGCTGAAGGGTAGATAGAGCTACTAGTGCAGAAACACAGTGAAATTCTTTTTAATAAAAGGGAAAAGAAAATTGCACATGCTCAAAGAAAAGTCCTTGAAAGTACCCGACAGCCAACTCTGACTGAAGGGGAAATAGAGATTAATTTGGAGCAACTTAGATCCAGCAAAATCTTATTCTGCCAACCCCTTTTCTTTAATAAATTCAGTCCAAAGTGCTTTTAGTTACAAGACATTTTAGGGCCCAGTCACACAGGATCTTGTAGGACCAGGAATTTTTTTTCTTGTGGCCTCTGCTGCAGAGTGTTTTAGCTGACTGAAGCCATCATAGCTGAAATCCCTGAAGCACATCTATGCCTACACTTTATATTTTCTCCTATTCTTAGTTTTAAGTCGTTGCTGGAATCACACACAGGAGGTCACAATTTGGGCATCAAATACGATCTTTTCCATCCACCAGCTACGCTCTAACAAACATTGCCTTAAATAAATTTGTGCCCACGCCAAATTCAAAATTAACTTCCCAAGCCAAGATAGGGTTTGTGGGATTGGGCCAAGGGGCTCACCACTCTGCTGTTGAGCTAATGGAGCAGCCTCAAGTTGCCAATCCAACAGGGAGACTTTTTTATTTAACATATACATTACACAACGTGTGCAATATTTTCCACATTCAATGAGAAGACTTTATTTATAAGCTGCCTGTGTTGAAATGGTCTCCTATTACATGGAAGCAGTAAGCCAGGTTGAGCCTGGAAACGAATTCTCATTTTCTCCTTCACTGCAACATTCAGTGACATGTTGCTCACTCCCTCCAAAAATATTTTGCAGATGGTTTTGACCATTTACTGAACATACAGGCCCTAGACTAATGACATATATTTTCAGATCTCCTCATCTTGTTCAGCCTTCATTGCGTATTGGAAGAGCCAGTAAGATACTGAGTTTAAGGAATTTTATCTGCCTCCAGGAGGAGTACCTATGGTGAAGACACACAGTTTCGTTTTCAGCCAGAAAAGTGTCTTTTGTTGTCATCAACAGTTTCGAATAGTTTGCAATTTTGCAGGGAAGTTTCATGTACAATTTTGAATCTTTTCTATTAATGCAAAATTGAGTTAGATACTTCCGAATTTGAAAGAATGGGTCAAATCTTCACGTCTATGCTAACTGCAATATGAACTGATGCTTACACAAAGAAATAAAATGGTGTCCACAGAACTGTCTTCATTCATGGGTCCAATATGCTTTCTCTGAAAATCCCACTTCCAGATTCACCTGTGATGTCAGTCAAATTTCTTATCACAGAGGATGCTGTTCAATATTAAAAAATTCAGAGCAAGTAAAAAGTACTTGTTATACTGAGTGATAATATTTTGTTACGCTGTGTAATAATATTCTATTACGCAAGACTTTGGGATATCCTGTAAGTGTGTATATATATGTAATGAAAATTACCGTTCCGTTTCTACATCCTTGATCTCCTGTCAAGTACTTTTGCTACAACTAAGGCATCCAAAAGATGGTCTTCAGTAACAAATCCCAGAGTAATATTCTGAATTGTGAATCCTCGTTCCACCAAGGCACCATCTACCAGCTTTGAGTTAAATATATGTCTTATTGAGCAACATGTTTCTCAAAATCATAATCTTCTCAGTATTTCCTATTGTTTGCTTTAAATTACTTCCTGCTTGGAGAGTACTCATAGAACCATTAGCGTCTGTGAATCCCATTTCGGATATCTGCATTTGCTCATGTAGTCTATGAGGAATTCGTGGTGTGATTACATAAACCAGTGCATTGTCCTGTGGAGATAACAGTGATAACTCTGAACAAGGCAGTTGTGCTGCAAGCAACATGACTAATTCAGGCTGATAGCCCTAACTCGAGCTCTGGTGCAACCCTTTCCACTCCAGGAGAGACCAGATTCCACCTTATTAGTTGCAACAGATGTTTGTTTAACGGAAGATGTGCATTAACCTACGCAACCAGTACATAATTATTTAAATGTCCTATAAATTAGCACTTTGGTTAACTGCTCTCTCTCTCTCTCTGATCAGGGAAGAGGGACTAATTAGGAAAGAGCATTAATTAGTAACCAAGGACATTCTGAAATAGGCCTACAGAGGAAAGACAGTCTCTGTCTACATAAAAAAGTCACATTGTAGGCACTTAAAGTTAGAAAGGTGTCAGGGGAGTTCTAAAACGAAAGGCTGTGGAAAGAGCACAAAGAGTGGACTGACTGATCCTCCCCTGGGAAAGTCATAAAAACTTCCTATCTGTTGAAAAAAACACAAGTTAGGTCAGAAATCAATAAAATTATGATTTGAAACAATGATATCTCAACAGCAGTCTCAATAAATAAAGTCCTGTTTGTGTAGTGCGCAACAAAATAAACAAGAAGACATCCTGTCAGTGGTGACATGCTGAGAGAGACCAGAGCCACTGGAGGGACAGAAAACACACAGAAGTGAGGCAATTTGATCGTTTCAGGTAGAGAGATAATTGTCATTTCCTGTCAGCAACTAGTCAGAGAACTTCAAAAAAAAAAAAAAAAACAAACCAGTTTAACTCTTGATTAATTTCTGAACCGAGCAGAAGTTGCGATTCAAAACAGAGCCAAACCAAAAATCTCACCCAGGAGTAATTAATTGGTAGGTTAGAAAAAAGAAGTAAAAAGAATCAACAAAAGTTACTCACAAGTGATACAGAGTTGTCTATAGACACCACTGTAAAAATATATGGCTGGCTGGAGATTTTGAAGGAAGTAAGATAAAAAATTGTAGAGCTAAGCACTAGAGTAAAGAGCAACAAGGAGGCATGCTTCGAAATGTGGAGATCTTATACAATGGAGAAAACCAGAAAACAGTTAAATTAAAACATGTCAAAAGTAAAACCAGAGTAAGAAAGGACAGAAGTGACTTTGAGAAAGAATTTTCTAAAGGAGTGAAAACTAACAATCAAAACCCTTTTCAAAAACATCACAAGCAGGAAGCCTGACAGAGCCTTTAGGGCTGACAGATGATCACAGGAGCACTTGCAGAAGATATCGTTATAGCAAAAGAGTTGCTTCTCTCCCATTCATGACTGAGAAACTTACAGAGGATCCTTTCGTTTTAGGGGAATGAGCTGGAAGAACTGTCTCAAATTGATAAGTCAGGAGAGAAGATCTTAGAACAAATCACTAAACCAGTTAGAAATTGGTCCTCAGAGGTAACATTTGCCCAAGAATCCTAAAGAAACTCAGCTATGAAATTCTCAGACTGTTAGTTGGTACAACTTAATGCCTGAATCTGTGTCAGTACCACAGCGAGTGAAGATGGCAAACATGACATTGCTTTTCACAGCAGGCAGATGAGCAGCTTGGGAAAGAACAGGTTAGGAAGTCTGACTTGTTTACTGGACAACTTGGTAGGAAACAATTTGGGATGCTGGCAACCAGTTGTATATATATACAGTTTAACTGTTGGGAGATCATTCTAGGTCCCTCTGGCAGAAGGAAGCAATGCAGCAGAGATCTGTTCAGATTCTTCGGAAAAATAAATGAGGTGGAACCTGGGGTATCTGATCTATAACAACGATTTGGAAAAGGAAGTAAATAATGAAGTTCTAAAATTAGGTGATGGTACCAAAACATACAGCCAGTAAAAACTGCCCGATTGCACGAGTGCAAAGAATTACAAAAGAAATGGGCAATAAAATGACAGCCAATATTCAAAATTAGTAAGTGCAAATAGACCCATGCAGAGGGAAAAACATCTACATCTATGGGCTGTTAAGTACTCGGCACAACAGAGGAAAGAGATTCTGGAGCTTTTGTGGATACATCCATCAGAAGGTGGTGCTCAGTAAAGGCAGAAGAAGTGAATGGAATTTCAGGAAGTATTAGGAAAGGAACGGAAAACAAAGCAGTGACACAACATTATGCCATAGTTCAACTCCTTAGCCATCCCTGTACCTTATGTGCTGCACACACCTTTAGATCTTAAAAATCATGTGGCAGAGCAGAAAAAAGACAGGAGAAAAGCAAGAAGGACTGAATGACTTCCAGAAGAGGAGAGTCAATAATTTGTGATTCTTCAGCTTGGAACAGAAATGATTAATGGAAGGTATGCTGGAGTCTTCAAATCATGACTGGAATAGAAAGGTTAATATGGGCCACTTCTTTGTTATTTCTCCTGACACAAGACTTAGAAGATGCCAAAGCAAACTCTCAGGCAGCAGCTGTAAAGCAAATAAAAGGAAGCATTTTTCCCCACACAATCCATAGTAAATTAAATGCCATCCAATGTTGTGGAAGGAAAAAGTACCCAATTATAAATATGTTCAAAAAATAATTTGACAAATTAATAAGGGAAAAATAAAAGTTTGCCAAGAGTTTTTAAACCTATAGATACAGACTTCAGCTCAGGAAGTCCTTGGGAGTACACTAAGGACAGCTGGGATATAGAAATTTGTAGTAGAAATGCTAAGACTGGATAAATGGAAAATGAAGAGATATATCTGGGTGTGGGAGCATCAGAAAGAAGAGCAGAATTGCAGGTACCAGTGACGCCCAGATTAGCAGATGCTCAAGTTCCCAGCACATCTAGATGCAACTTTCCACAACACCCAGAATGAGAACTCAGGGAACATTTGAGAACAAGGGTCGTTCTCCACCCAGATTAGGCAAAGGCTCACATCACTGTGAGAAAGTGGCAGGGAGATAAAGGGCTGGAGGTTTAAGACACCAGGTAAGGCAGACAACGGATAAATACTCTGAAAGGTGAGATAGGATGGAGACACAGATGATCACACTCATGGTCAGCTCCTGAAGGGTACAACAAGACATCCAGAGCCAGTGCATAGTTGCTAGCCCAAGGATAAGAGGAGATGTGATAAGAATTTAATATCCAGAGTTCCTTGTCATCTTTTACCTCAAGGAAGAGAGGTCTTAGTGCCTACATCAAGAGCATCTGGACACATGCAAAGTGGTGCTTCTAGTGTGTGAGTATGAGACTGAGATTGTGAGTGAGTGCAGTCAGTTTTGTTTTAAAATAGGCTTTCACAATTGTAGCACTGTTGAGGTGGGAAGGTACCTTGGAAAATCATCTAGTCCAGCCCGTCATTCAAAACAGGGTCAGCTACAGCAGGTTGCTCAGGGTTATGGCCAGCTGGGTTTTGAATGTCTCCAAGGATGAAGACTCCACAGCCTTACTGTGTGACCTGTTCCAGTGTTTGATCACCATCACAATAAAGGAGTGTTTTCTTATGTTAAAATGGAATTTCCTGTGTTTCAATCAGTGCCTGTTGCTTCTTGTCCTCACTGAGCCCTACTGAGAGAGTCTGGCTCCATCTTCTTGTCTTACCTCCACACACATTGATAAGATGCCCTGAACCTTCTCCATGCTGAACAATCCCAGCTCCTTGAGCTTCTCCTCATATGTCAGGTACTACAATAATCTTTGTGGCACTAATCACCTCTCTTCTGACAAGGTTTCAGATTAAGCTTTGCTGTATCATCAGGACAATGGTGCTACAGTATATATCAGAGGTGAGTTGTCTCTGGATTTGCCTTACTCAGAACACTAGGCTTTGGCCAGACCAGTACAACTATTTTTAGGTGTTTCCTTCATCCTGCCTGGTTAGGTTCCTTCTCTGCTGCCATGCGAACATTCCCTCTCCCAGTCAAATGGGCATCTCAAGTACAATGGAGTCAGTGTATCAGAGCTTCCCACTCCCCTAAGGGCAAATACAGTTGGATACAATATGAATACAATTAGAGAGACAAGGTTTACAGACCTTTTTCTGAAATGGCTTTTGAAACACTGGTGCTGCCTCTGAAGGCACAATGCTACATTCCAACAGTGGAAGTCAGGGCAGCTCAGCTAACAAAAGCAGAAAGGTCTAGTTGTGTTATATTTATTGCAGCCCACATAAGAGCATCAAACAAAAGACTCAGCAAAGTAATGGAAGCTATAACTGAACTTCAGGCTCCAGTGAGGCAGCTGGGTAATTGGTTCCCTGCTTTTATACGTACCTTTCTTTATACATACTTCATTTGGATACCAAAGTTTTCTCAAAATTGTTTACATTTTTATAAGGACCCATTAAGCTAAGAATACAGAATGAATTCTTTGCAACGTCATGAAATGAACTTTTTTTCACTTGGACAACAGAGGGTTTTAAATTCACACTTCACTTCAAGCATGAGTTATTTACATTGGGAAAATCTTTTCAAACTTCAGAAAAAAAGCAAGATTCATTATATATTGTGCAAAAGCTACCAACTCATATACATGACATCAAGTCATATATTACAGACATGAAGCCTTTCACATTTTACCGAATGTCATAAGGTTTGCAGTTCCCACATTGTGTTATAGTATTTCTGCCAAAATTGCCAACAAAGAACGTGTCTTTAACTTCTCTGACCCTATTGTGTCAAAAACATCTCTCATGCACCCCATACTGTATCTTTCAGACCTACTCAGTGTTCATTTCTGAAATTTCAGAAATGCTCAATAGGAGACCTCAGAACATACAAACCAGTTTCCTTACATCTGGAACCATACATCAAAAAACATGCCTATGAACAAATGTTCTGCAATTGTTTTCTTACAAAATTAATGAAAGGACTATTAATTTTTCCATGAAAATAAACTGGATCTTGTAAATGGCTAAAAAACCAAGTAATTGAGATTATAAAATTAAATTGCTTTTTCCATTTAACTCTTTGGCCTTAAATATCTACCAAGAAGAAAAGGCAGAGTTCATTAATTCTAGTAGCAAAATTGTAACTTCATATTGATTAGTGTATCATACACTGCATAAAATTATTTTCTATTTAGATCCTGATTTACAGCTTCCCTTACACATTTTTCTTCTTATTTATTAGGAATGACTAAAATATATGATTATTCCAAAGTAAGCATGTAAAAGTTCCATAGTTCTTAAGTTGTATCTCAGTTCAACAAATTCAAATGTTGAACAGGTGCCTCCCTCACCAGTTAATTAGTGCTGTGCATTCCTACTTTCTTTTACAGAACTTACGGCTGCTTGAGGAAGAAGACCACTGATTATGATCCATAAAAGACACTGGATTTCATTTAGGCGGAGTCTTCCATGGTGATGGATCCTCCAAAGGTGGCTTCTTCTCAATAAAAGTATGTATCAACACAAGCACTCCTTTGAGTGGGTATATGCTTTCCTTTAACTCACAGGACAGCTGTGAAAAAGACATAGGAATGAGGGATATTAGCTGAAGTTTCTACAGTGCTTTGAAGGTGAATCATAGAATTATTCCAGTCAGAAAAGACCCTCAAGATCATCGAGTCCAACCATAACCTAACCTAACTCTAGCACTAAACCATGTCTCTAAGAATCTCGCCTAAATGCTTTTTAAAAACCTCCAGGGATGGTAACTCCACCACTTCCCTGGGCAGCCTGTTTCAATGCCTGAGAACCCTTTCCATGAAGATTTTTTTTCCTAATATCCAATCTAAACCACCCCTGGTGCAACTTGAATGCACCATTTGTTATGGTCACCATGTAGTTAAGCAAGGAATTTGTATATTCTAGAGATTTTTCGAATGCAGTGTTAATCATGATACTCCTTGGTTTTCTTTTTGTGAAAATACCACTTATGTAATTTTAAACCATGCAAATTTGTTTTCACATTGTACCACCAGTGTCTTTTCTCCCATCAGAAAAGATTTGGGGAGTGGGTTATTTTTGTTTTCTTGGCACTTGAACTTCGGGCAGCTATTTAATTCACTTGCAGTTCTTACGTTCACATTCAGGCAGGTTCCTCATTTGTCCATTTACTTGCAAACTATTTTTCTAAAGACCTCAGGTTGACCTATCTTGAATTTTACTAACCTTGGCTATAGCCAGCCATAATAATCTATAAATAATGAAGTCTCATTCCCTTCTCATAAATATTTAGAGCATCCAAATGGCCTGCCTTAAAGATTACTCCACCAACATGAAAGCTTTGGTAAGCTGATGAGAAAAGTTGGTAAACCCTACTACTTTGCGTATCAGAAAAAGAAAGAATGATAAATTCAGCAAAAATCTAATAATAAACTAAGGATTAACCTGGATAAGATGGGGAGGAGCTCAAGAAGAAAACTCATCTCATGCAAATCTAAGAAAGAGTTTCAATAAATTCCTCAGGCAATGAGGTGGGCTGAAATATGCTGAAATAACTGAGGGCATTCAGGCTTCTTGGTGGAGACAGCATCAGTACTATGGCAGAGCCTGGATATCTTGGCATAACCAAATATCCCCAATATCATGTTGGTACTGATACACAGGTTTGTATAAAGCTAATTGAGCCACAGTGAGCACCAACAGACAGAGGAATCCCCCTGTGGCTAAACCAGAAAAGACGATGCCGAAGAAACATTGCCTGCAAAAGCAGGCATGTTGGAAACAGTTCTCTTTTATTCTTGAGAACAGACATTGACCAGCAGAGGATGCACAGAAGAACAAGGGATCTGACACAGAAGTTGGCACTTCTGTTTGCATCTCCCTAGGCAGACGTATTGAAATGCAACCACGTTAACACAGGAAATTTTAACCAGTGGAGGTAGCAAATGGCAAGGACACCACTTTACAGTAGACAAAGATTGACAATCCTGAGGGCAAAGCTCAGGAGTGCCACAAATTACTTGCTAGGGTGTGCAGAGACTGTCAGTCAGATGAATCCCACATAATTTGTGTGCACAAAACTCTTTTTCAGAACATCGGTCCACCATGTCACACTTAGTGCTTTGCCTCTGTGCTACAGTACACTGTTCTGGAGATAGGTCAGCTTAGAGGCAGAAATACTGTGACGTGGGGTCACATCCCATCAGTAGTACCCACTGTATTCTATCCCATTGCAAAAAGAATACATACACCAATATTGAATTCCTACGTTATCAGAATAATATTATACACTTCAACGTCTTATAGCAGGCTGGTTCTGTGCACAGTTGGTGGCTATCAAGCAGTGAGGCCATCTTATCACTGACAATGAATGAAATTCACTCAGTTTTTCAAATGCAACATATTTATACAACCTATGTTTTAATTCCTTTTTATGTAATAGCAGCGCTTAAGCCCATTAACAGAAAGACTACAAACAAGGCAGAAGGAGAAATTTCCTACAAAGTTTTGTATGTCCTTTATGGGGTCACAGGTGCACAGTGATACCAATAGTGGAATTTGTTCCAGAGTCTGTTTCCGTGATAAATATTTGGGTGTCCAGGTTCTGTAGTCTTGACTGGATCCTAGACACTCCCAGGAATGTCTTTTTTGTAGTTGTTCATCAAAACATTTGAAGACAACATTTTCATAACCCATGGAAAACATCAGCTAAATGAGCTTAAATTCTTAGGAAGATTTTGGCTTCTGCACAAATAATTCCTTAACTCTTCAGTAACGAATTAACGGCTTGTAATGGATGGCTTTAACTAGTATACAAATTAGCTTACCTTTTTTACCAATGTCCTTCACACTAGCAAAGCTGAACCAAACATTTCTTAGCACTTTAGCAGTCTGAGATTCTTCCATTATTTTCATGAGTTTGGTCCAAGACCTATCGTAAGCATGCGATTACTGTGAATGCACCAATACTCAAGCTCTTGTAAGTTAGATTATGAAATAACTGTTATCAATGAGCCTACAACAAAGACTGCAGGAAACACACAATTCCAGATGTCCGTAATACTGTCTGTAATATTGCATAAGATTTGCAAATTTAACACAGAAGTCAAGATGGGTTTGCCTTCCATTAGAAGGCTCTCTGGCTGTGTGCTGAGGTCTAGTATTACAACAGGTTAATTAAATAGAAAAGAAGAACAAATTCTACCCAGGAGAAAAAAATGACATAAATACACAAAGATTATAATCTTGTTCTCATGCATAACTCATATGGAAAACTGTGCTTCGTTTGATGCATCCTGGCCCAAAGGATCTTCGCTTAATCAGCCACTGCGTATTCCCTATGCAAATGAAGATGACTATGCAAATAAAACACAAGGCCTGCTGTATCAGTGAGAAAACTCTTTTACAGCTCTGTAGTTGGGAAGTTTCCTTCTGTGCTGGGAGCCTTGCAGAAGGCACTGCCTTTGGGGAGTTAGTGATCTCAGGCAAGCCATGCCAGATGCCTTAGACTGGGTGACCCTTATGCTGACACAAGTGACCAGTGTGACAATGTGTGTGGCAATGCCAGAGGACATGCTGGGCTGACCTGGACAGGTACTGCTCCTGGGTACGATTCCTGGACACGTGCAGCTAGATATGCTCCTGTGGACAGAGAGAAAGAGATAACGGTCTTACTTGTCAAGATAGGCAATAGAGTTTTCTGTTTGTTACACTGAATAAAAGGTGCCAAGGTATGGGAGGGAGGCAGAACCTCTCCACACAGGGGAATTGTGCACAGTGTGCCATGGCTTTCTACACAGGATCTGTCTGAAGCAGCACAGAAGCATCTGAAGGGATGTAAGATTTACTATCTATATTGCTCTTCCAATTTCTACCTTATTATTAAAGCAATTTCATTACATCATTTGTAGCCATGCCTTTCTTACTGAGGTCCAGAAAGAGCCATGCATTCCCGCCAGTGCAGGACACCCTCCAGGGTGATTGTTGTGGCTGTGGATAGGTATGGAAACTGCTGATGCAGCTGCAACAACTGTGTTGTCAGAAATCATCAGGCAGCTATCAGAGCTGGAATGAGTTTGTTTTCATAGTCCACTCTTTTGGTTAAAACACTACAGAACTCAATAATCTTCTCTCTCAGAGCAGGTATGATCTAGATATATGAGGACAACAATACGGAAGCCAGGAAACCCAGCCTTCCTATGAATTATGTCTGAACAACATCTTTTGCTAGCTTCCTAAAAATGTATTATAATTACCAATATGTCAACAGAATGTATTATGGATGCATGTTTATCTATGATAACTACAGACTTCGAAAAACTGCAGCTGAGTTTTATTTCCAGCTCCAGCACAGGAAGCCACAGTAAATAACACCAACAGTCCACCCCAGTACCCTCTCATAGCCTTAAATGTAGCTAGAAGAGGTGCTTAACAGGAGAGTTTAAGAAGAAGACAAGCAGACAGTGAAGCTTTGCTCTGTGTCTTACCAAATTCTGGTGGAGTTTGGTGATTTCCTGGTCTAATGCTATATCTTTTTGCTGCAATACAACCCAGTTTCTTAAAGAGCCTTTGCTGAGACACACCTTGGAAAAAGCTTTTTCTGAAACCTGAGTCCAAATTGCTTAACCTCTTTACCTCAGCTACCTAGATGTTGAGATAAGATAAAAATGTCTCTCTCCCTGTGAAGCATCTTTGAGATATTCCAGGCCAAGTCTCCATACACATGTGCAATATCAGATTATTAGTATAATTTTTGATAGGGCTTCTGTCTTCCATTTTATTATGAAGTCAGTAAGCACAGTACTTCTCATGTTCCACCCTGTGGTTTGCTTTGTTGGCCGAAACCTGATATCTGCTTCCCTATTAATATCATCACACTGTCTGAATGTATTTTAAGAGCTTATGATACTTGGCAATGAGTTGGTTTGATTTTGTTATTATTGGGTCAGAATGCAGTGCATTTAATTTAAACATTAGTGCAAGATAGGTTTTATCTGATCAAGAAACCATGCAATAGTAGGAAGGAGTATATTTCCTTTAAAAAACAGGCACCTCTTGATATATTTTCAATGCCAAAGATTTTCATCTGTTTGAATGACAGCCACGTACTCCCATTACACTAACTGGAGACCAATAACAAGAACAGAGAAGCTGGACAAGGATGCAAAAGCAGATTTTTTTGGCAGCTGTATGTAATGCATTTGAACTTGCAAATGAAAGATGGTGACATGCCTTCAGCTCAACCCAAAAGTCCTTTTTCAGGAAAAAATCTCCTTAAAACATATTTGCAGGATAGTGTCAAGAAGACAATCAAAATCTCCAATGCATTTTTACTGGAACATGCAATTTCATGAATTTAAGCCTTTCCTTGTCAACGATACCAATTAAAGGAGCAGGTCCTTTGGGAGTCAGTTGCACCTCAGCCCAAATAAGCATTTCTGACCTTGTTCACCATCACCCAAACACCAGCACAGCTTCCCCCATCCATCACGTGGCACCGAGCCCTGGCCAGAGCAGATGGTGCTGATGGGAGCTACAGAGCACGTTGTTCCTGCGTAAGCGTTGTGTACGTGCTTCTGAAACTGGGGCTCCACCTCTCTTTTTCATCTGATCCATTTTGACATTTCCATTCAGTAAAAGAAAGAACATACGTGAGAACTTCACCAAAAATTCTAACTGCATAACAGCTTTATTAGTAGTGACAGCAGCATCTGGAGTTTCCAGAACATATATGCCAGTATAGTCACATATTTCTGTGAAAAATCACCATCTGAGAATTAAAGTTTTTATGTTTAATGCTCACCTTTACAACTGCACTGTGCCTGACACAGTTACCTGAGCATGGCTTGTTTATTTGAAACAGAAATTTTAAGTATGCATTTCTTTCTTTCATTTCTTTCATTTTTTTCTTCCCTCCCCTTTGGGTAGTGGCATATGTTGACTCTTCTTAGCTTTAACAGCAATGTTATATACACTGAGATTCTATCTGAACAAGAAATGAACAGAAATATTATACACAGCTAAATAAGAAAACACAGATTATTGCATAAGCCCCCGAAGGCCTACTTTGTCTGTGCAACAGTTTGTTTTACTTTTCATAAAATTTATTTTGGCTGTAGGCAGATTGATGGTGATTAGGTTTGAAATCCCTCCCACAAATCTGTCACATAAACATGCCATTAAAGATTTTTAAACTTATTTGGATAATGAACCTGTTTTCTAATTCATTAGTAGATACTGGTCATCAGTCTAACGTCAGCAAACAAGAAAACACTCCCTGTGTTAGCAGCTTTTAGTTGCTGGGATTTGCTCCTGCTCTAAATGCATTAACAGTAGTTAGAAACCTACACAGCTTTGACCAAAAAAACCCAAACCAAACAAAAAAAAAAAGAAAAAAACCACCTCAAGTAATATCAGATGTCTTATTAGCCTGGAAAGATCAATCTACGCAACCTGAGAGATGGCAAAACTTCCAGTTTCTCCTTTTGCCAGACGAAAAAAACACATAACAACAACAAAAAGTCCACCCTTAATCAGATTTTTGAAGTTAAATACAAAGTAAATCCTGAACTTCATCAGCATTTCTGTTGATAATACCGGTAGATTTGATATCTTCCAGAAAANAAAAAAAAAAAAAAAAAAAAAAAAAAAAAAAAAAAAAAAGAAAAGGTAAAAGAAAAAGCAATCTTGAACTGCTGCAGTGAAGGGGGCAGGAAGTGCCCACTGCAGGGTCTGTGGTCCGCACAGCTTTTATTTCATGGAGACACACAGACAGCCTATTCCCTGGTGACAGCTCTCTGCGCTTTCCAATCCTGCACAGGATTTCCTTCTGTCTGAAAGTGTAAGAGTCGCTCCAGTAAACACTCTGCATATGCGTTCCAGCTGCTGCACTCATTCTTCCAACGCAGCCCAGTGACAAGAAAAGTATTATTTCCTACTAAAACCTCCTAATTACTAAACCATGCCATTTTTATCTGGCCATTTCAGGCATCGAGAGCTTGCATTGCTTTCAGTAACTTTATCATTATTACGAAATTAGTTTTGTATCCGGGTGCGTTCATCTTCAGTACAGAATTCTACAAGACAAACTTGTGGGCGAGCTGCACTCTGCCAGACCTCATTTTCCAAGAAAGCTTGCCCTGACTATGTAAGCTTATGAACGTATAGTTTTGAAAATACTGACATGTATGCAAATTCATGTAGATACACACACATACGTATACACACTGTATATGTATATAATATTACATATAATATTAATACATAGACATGCACTCAAAAGAAATGACCATCTGTGCCATTTGCTGCAGTCCCTATTTATTTTGGCAGGGTCTTGCCTTTACAGGAAGAGGTTTTTTCTCATTACAAAGCCTTGCACAGCTTTGCCATTCCTTTCCAGAACAACTGCATGGAACATGATGGAGAGAAACTTTCTCAACCTGCAGTAAAGAAAATAAGACTTAAGAACAAGCTTAAGGCATATCCTATTACTAGCATAACAATGACTTTTTTCAAAACTGGACTATCCTGTCCCTAGGGAAACTTTAGTGGTTTTCTTTTTAACCCTTTCTTTAGGGGGAATTTTGTTGCGTTTTTTAAAGTCTAATTCTTCAAATATTGTTCAAAGAATACATTTTGTCTAATACTAAGACATTTTTTCCTTTGGAGGGAACCAGTGACAACAGCCATGCTTCACTGCATTTCCGTAAATTTTTTTGAAAGGCAAAACAAAACACAAGGTCCACTTCTCACCAGTTTTCATTTACAGCTTTACGTTTTTTATCCCTTCTCTTTAACAAAAGAGAATCACCATAACCCCCATGCAACCACGACAGAAAGATTTTCATTGTTCAGCCCATGCGTACTGACAGGAGAACCTTGATTGTCCAAATGGAAATTGGGACATCGTAATTGCAGAGTCAAAGCAGGCTTCAAACAAAAGGCAAAGGTTTTTTATACAGTACAAAACCCACAAACATCACCTAAGTTGAATCAACGGACGATTCAGCAAAATACTCTTTTCTATATAGCATAAAGCAATCCTATTTTGAGTCACAGCACCTATTTCCATGTCTCATACTTACATTTTGATCATTTTAATGTATTAGTATATATCAAGGAGGCCAAGGGAAAGCTAACATTTTCAGACCTGTAAATATGGAGAATGTGTTACCAACATTTATGTTGGCACTGAATTTCTCCACTTAGTGGCATATTAGCACAAAACTTTGTATTTAAAAAATTCACACAATTATATATTTTGAAAATTATATATTTCCATAAACAATTTCAAATGAAAATAACCATGGTTTATGACCTTCCTTTAAAACCAATCAAAATATTTTGCTATGTCAATGAAGTAGCTCAGCAATTTGGCATCTATCTCTACACCATCGTTGAGGACTATAGCTCAATTTCCAGCTCCACTAGCTGAAACAGGTGCGGAAACCACACCATTGATCTTCACATGCTGTATGAAGGAACTCTTCTTCAGAAGAAATTGAAAGCACAGCACCAGGCAAAGCTACCAAAGTGAGCTAGGATTGTGGATCACCAAATAATGGGGTTTATGGTAGGACTGTCCTGCTACGGACTGGCGCTGCATTATTGCTGCCATCCACACTTTTATCCAGCTGTACAGCATAGATGAGTTGATCCACTCTAAGGGCCATACGATCGATGTTTGAAGAATATAAGACAAATATTTAAGGAGGAAAAAAGCAAAAAAAACAAATAAGTCCTTGCAATATTTTGCTTCTTATTAAAAATCATTCCTTTGGGCTGTCTTTAATGATGAAAACTTGACACAAGTAGAGCCTTTTGCGTGCCTGTCAGTGATGTTATAACCAGGTTAATATTCACGCCTAGTGCATTCACCAGTTTGTCTGTTCCTCTTAATATTGTTCCTAAATTCCTTTTTGATAAGTCTCTCCAGACAGTGCATATCAAAGGGATTATTGCACTTAATGGGTGATTAAAGCCACTCACCCTTCAGCCTCATGCCTGTGGTGCCATCTTAGGCATACAATAATAACCCTGAAATGACTAGCTGTCATGTCTCATTGCTTAATTATATTGTCATGAAGGAGTCCTCCTCAGAAAGCTTTTTAGAAATTCCAAAAGAAATAGTCCCTGGCAGTATCTTTATTTTCTTCAAAGGTTTTTTAAATTATTGTGATTATGATTATTTTTTTTCTTAAAAACTTAAATCAAACACCAACAGTCTTAAACAAGCAAATCCATAGAGCCACAAATGTCCTGAACCACAGGCTGATTTGAAATATCTCTCCAAAGATGGCAATCCTGACCTGGCAGGAGTCAACTGTGGCAAAGAACAGCTGAGTGGTTATTATAGCCTGCTGTTCAGCAGTAATTTTGGGGGGAATCCATTCCAGTTCAGGTGAAATGCCCAAACACAAATCCCAGAGACTTTCCAAACACCTTGTCCAACCCAGTGAGGGACAGTGGTGGCCTCTTGGGGACAGCCTAGAAGTTTCTTGGTGGCGATAGTTTTAAGTAATTGAATGGACATCTTGCTTCACCTACTTTGGTTCAAGGGCTCCATGACTTCTCTAACACTGCATTTGCAGCCCCAAGTGTTCCTTGGGAAAGTGGATGACCCATACTTTTTTCCTTCATGTAAAAACACTGCAAGAGAGACTTGGCAATAATTAAGTTCTCTCTATCATCCTCAAATTCGGCTATGTACAAATCAGCAACAACTCTTTTTCATTCTACTTTTCCATGGGAATAGGTGGCACTGAAGCTATTTCTGGTGGCACTATTCACAGATGCTAACACAGGGAGATGCAATGCAGGCACTGAATTACATTTGTCTACCTTAACACACATACTGCTCTCAGCCCTACTTCTTTGCCATCCACGGGGCATGACGAAAGGCAGGACACATGAGGCGGTCCCCTCCTATGCATGGAGCCAGGCTCAAGAATTATTTCCTTCTCTCTGTGCTTCTTTACACATTTATACACATGCACCCACAGAGTCATAGCTCACTTCAAATAAATATGACCAATACCACTTCCAGATGAAAAAAAATGCTACAGGCAACAGGATAAGGGAGGAAATCACTCTGTAATATATTAATCATGAAATTGTAAGTTTGACAGCTGCTTATGATAAAACATTGAAGAGTTTAACAGAGCTGTGATTTGATAGCTTCTTATTATGACAAGCTAGTCCTGTCTGTTCATGTTTCAGTGATTAACTCCCATCACTCTCTGTCTAGCTTTGTGCAGTAAGAGCAGTTTTAGCCACAGAAACTTTCTTTGCCTTTCTGCCACTTAGTCTGAGCAGCCATGATGTGTCTGAGTCTGTCATGACAGTGTCAGTAAGAGACATCAATCTACGAAACAGCTTAGGCTAGATAAGCCTGCAGTTTTACTCCTCTAATACATTTTTACTTGCACATTAGTAGCAAATAAATTAATGTGAGTCCCTGACCAAATATTCATGTGTATTGGGAGATGGAGACCCCAGGTACTCCACACTGTCATGACTTTTACGTGAAGCTTCATGGACCTCCTTGCGTGACGTCAAATCAACAACATTCATAGCAGCTGTTAGGTTGCTAATGCAAAGTATAGAACAGATACATAAGCAAGCAGTACTGTGCTAAAAAGACCCATTAGAGTTTCAAACATTTTCTTTCAGTCCAGCATTTTGGAGCGTATAGCTGACTTCCAGAAGGACTTAAATTTTCATCTGTAAAAAAATGATGCTGTTCTTCGCAATTTCCATATGTGGAGTCAATCTAGGCCATTACAATTCAATTCACTGACTCCAGCAGTAAAGAAAACAGCCATTAGCTAGAAATCTATAAAGATTTCCTTTCTTCACATGGTTCAGAGCCTTTAATCTTTTAGCAAGCACAGGTGGCTGCTCTAGTGCATTTGGTCAGGGCTTAGTTTAAAATCTGAATTAATTGAGTTCTAATACTGTAGTAAATTAAGAACTTTAGCATTACTCCTAAATGTTACAGCTAGTCTATACCAGACTAGACCCTTCGAAAACACAGCTACAGAGATGTACATGAGCAGGGTGCCCAGTTAGGTGTCCTTCTCAGAAAAAGAATCGAAAGACAATTTAGCTGTAATTGCAATTTTGCTGTATGACAACTACTGTAATTAGAAAACCTCCTACCATATCATAGAGCAGCAACAGTTAATGGAGTTATTTTAAAAGGGAAAAATAAAAGCATTACCTCAAGAGGGAATATAGTTCTTCTTTTAGAAAAATGACTTTTAAATAATGTCCTAAAAGGGTAACAGACCATTAGTCATTTTCAATAATGACAACAAGTAACTTATTGTCATGCACATGCCACACAGTTAACAAAGGGGTCAGCTCTAGCTGTGTTAGCAGCAGAAATTCTCAAAATAGATGCACAAGGAACAGTCACACCAGTCTAAAAATTAGGTCAGATTTTCTATACTTTGTTTTGCGTTCTTTGCTAGAATTGTAAAACCTCTCTGGTACAGACACCTACAAAATTATATGTTAGACGTACTAACAAATTGTTCCTTGATAGGAATACAGAAATGTACACAGAAAAGTATTCAAAAAAACAGTTTACACTCCTAAAAGCTACTAATAATTTTGAGCATTCAATTGTCTCCACGTTAACCTAGCCAGATTATTGGAATCTGAAAAGAAAGCTTTTTGACGTGTCTCAGATAACTCCTGCAAAGGCAGGAGCCCATAAAAGTGACTACTTCAGAAAACATACCTGTTAGTTCATGTGCAAATATGTTGTAAGTCCATAAACAGGTATGTAAGTGGTCAGATCCATGTAGTGATCAAGACTCAGCAGGTTACAGCACACCTACAGATTCTGCGTTTGAGCACTTGTACAATCAAAGTGTCTGTAGGTTTACTGGTCACTGTGGAAGAAATGTCACTTCACTACATTATTACACAGAAAACCTATAACTTAGTCAATTTGGCTTTACAGAACAAGTATAAAATGGGGCTCTATTTCCACCAACACCGAATCACCTTTTAAGTGAGACTGGTATTTCAAAACCCATCCATTTGAAGAATAATGCCTTGAGTTTTCATTATTGTCAGGAACACCATCAACAAATGGTGTTCCATCTGGTGTCCATCCAGAACAAATCTGGATGATACTTGATGGAAAGTGGTTGCCAGGGACCCCCAAGCCTTTGCTCACCCTGCGAACGCCACCTGGGATGCATAAGAAGCTGAGACTTGCTGCCTTCATAACTTCGCTGGCTTGGTGACATGTTATGAATAGGAGAAATATTAGGAATGATTTTAAGCATTCCTTCTCTGACGCTCCAGATCCCTTGTTTACTTTATTGCCTGAGAGCTGTCAGATTGCCTCCTGAGTTGACAAGTCTCGAAGTTGAGTGAAGCTGTCAAACAATGATTTGCAGTAGGCAGCCGTCTCCGAAGGGTTTCAGTACACAGGAATTCGAAGAGAAACAGTGATAACCTTTCAAACTCTCCCAGCTTTCTGCTGTTTGACATGCACAGAGTCTGAAGCAATGCCATTTAACACAAAGACATCAAACCTAAAGTAATTACTCAGCTGCATGGGAAGAGGTAGGAAAATACTTGTCTTTTTTTAAACAAGATTCCAGGTGGTGCTGATCTTGAACCTCAGAAAGCTTTATCAAAAATTATCAGCCTGGAAAAATGCAGCCATAAGCAATCTTCTATTGCAAAAACAGTATGGCTATAGAAATCAGTCCAAATTATTAAATTCAAATCCAAGTACGAACTAATCCAAAAGTCTGAATTTGTTTGGGTCTGGAATTTTGATGAAGTTATACTCTTTCAATGTATAAACCTAGGGAACAGCTGCACGGTTTTGATGATTGTTATTTACCCAGAAAGAAAGTTTACAACTTGATATGGAAGTTTTCCATAATTTGTTATCTAGATAGTGTCTTTTGGGTTCCTCTCTGGACATTGCATGGACTATTTCAGTACTGAACTCTGTTCTTTAAACAGCAATTTTAAGAGGAGCCTGAAGTTCAACTAGCATTTCAGAAAAGTGCATACACTTTTCAATAATAAATCCATCATTAAACTTCTTGGCCTCGTGGCCTGCATCTCTTAACACCTTGCACCATTTGTACGTGTTCTGAAAGGCTACAGAAGGACACTGTTGGTTGACGGGGCCATGCTAGGAACTCCAGATTTAATGGAGAACAGAAAGCTTTTTTTAGTAAGGGGATCAACTTTATACATGGTGCAGAATGAATATGAAAATTAACAGAAAAATACTTAGCAGTGAATTACATAACTTTAGTTTAGAGCCTGAGAAAGTAAAATATTCTTACCTAAATATAATTAAGTTTACTTAAAATTGTGTGTGTAAAAATGGCATGAATAGATAGGACGTTCTCATACTTTGGAAAGATGGAAGTGTCTTCTAGATTTTTTGTATGTTGCTGTATCTCTGGTTGCTAACTTAATATTTAATAAAATATATGCATGATTTACGGTCTCTATGGAAATTTCACAAAAACAACTTTGTAGGTAATTCCTCTTTTATTAAATTAATTAAATCATCACACAAACTTTTTCCTGACTTCCTCCCTCAGGACATAAGGAAGAGAGCAGAATTCCCTGTTTCATTCTCTTTAAAATCAGTCCAATAGAAGGAAATGAAGTTTTCAAAGTGATTGCATGGAGGCTACAGAGTTGGGATTCATGGGGTCTGTTTGCTCTCCGGCACCGATATCCTCTGTGGCCTTTGGCAACACAACGAACCAGTTTCCAGTTCAGTTTCCCTGCAGGGTAAAATGGGATTTATATAGTGTTAGACACATCAGCTGTGTAAGTCCTGTTCTTTTATTTCCTGCAGCAGTTATATGAGTCCCACTCACTTTAAAAGAGAAGGTTTCTGGCATCATTTGGTACTACACAAATGCCAATGCTAAACCCTAACCCTTTACAGGAGGAAATCAGTCTTCTGGTTAAACCTGGTCTCAAGAGCATGAACCGCGTGAGAGCTGAGCACCATCCTTAGCTGGAAGAAAAGATGCAAGACAAAGTGACAAATACTAGATATCAGCCAGGTCAGCTACAAAACGACTGCAAAGCACTCCAGGATTACACTGATACAAGAATACAGAGCACACACTACTTTCTTGGCACCATAAAAAGCAAAAGAAATTAGCAAAAAGCAGCCAAACAAAGCGAAGCACCTGCAGCGTGAGTTTCTGTGCTTTGGCATGAGAATTAGATCAAGTTGCTTATAGGACAATAATTAGGAAGGGAGTTTCTAGGCTCATAATTAAAGAGTTAAGGGCTTACCAAGCCCTAAGCTGCAGATGTATTACGTGCCATGAAAGGTGTCAAGAAAAGTTCAGGATAGTTGTGAAGAAATCCTGCCAAAGCTCATGCCTGAACACATTTAATAACAAAATATGTGTACATGACAAGCATGTCTGACAGTTCAGTTTTCTAGACACTACACAATGTTTTGAAGAAATGTAAGATGCTGATAGATCTGCTTTTTACCTTTAATGGTGCAGAGTAAAAGGAAAAAAGTCATGAACATTGTATAACCAAAATAATGCACTAGTATAGTCTCTTCCTCGTAAACCTTGGCAGCAAATCTCCACACCCCCCCCCTTTTTTTTTTTTCTCAAAATAACTGACAAACAGCTATTTTGATCCTATTGCAAGCAGTCGTGTTACCTTGGTGAAAAGTGATAATATTCATTTCAGTTCTGGATGCTTTCCTGTCTGCTCCTCCAGCTTCATATTTGCTACTTGTTGAAACAAGTGATGCACTTTTGGTCCACCAAGTGTAGCTGGATTTGCTAAAAATAGCACGTTGTTTATGTGTTTCATTCCAAATGGTTAGTGGTGCTGATAAGCAGAGGGGACCCACTCCTGCCAAGGCTTTGTACCTACCAGGGACCCCCTGAGATGTGAACTTCTGAGTGTGAGCACTGGGATCGTCCAGTTTTGTAATGGCTGGAGTGAGGATCGGGGTCTAACAAAGTGAGGCAGGCAGACAACATGGTGGTAGATAAGAAGATGCCTTCTGCTTTGCACCTCCCTAGGGGTGTCTTGCAATAACAGCTTCTCCTTGCTATGGGATTTAATACCGTAAGTCCCAATTCTGTGAGGCTTCAGGCACGCGCTAAGCTTTTTCTTACTGTCTGCAATCCCAGGGAAGTCAGCAAGACTGCTCGAAATACCTACAGCATGTACATCTTCACAGGATCAGGGCCCAATACAAACAAGCCTGTGCCGTTTAGTCTTGCCCTATGTTCAAGCCCAGAGCTTAATACTACAGGGCACATACCATACAGAGAATATAACTTTGCATTCCTAACTGCAGTAACTGATTTGAAGTCAGTAAAACTGTACATGTGGTTTAGGAATGGTGAATGTGGCCTGGGAAAAGGTTAACATCAAGAGCACACTAAAGAGGCTAACAGGATGGAGTTGCAAGCATATTTTCTCAAGAAAAACAATTAAAAATGATGTGATGTTAGAATAAGTCAGTCCAGAAAGAATAACAGAACATTCACCTGCAAGTAATCTCAGGAGACTGGTCAACGCTTGGAAAAAAAAAACCAACAACAACTGTCGCACAAATTGCCCAGTGTTTAACTTGAAGTCCATTTGTTAATTTTGTAAACATTGCTGCTTCCATTTTGCACTGACACGCTATTGACAGCAGGACTCTAATCCCGCCGGGAAGGAAGTATCAGGTTTCAAGCAGCTTCAGGACTCTTCTCAAGTCTATCTTCACCTGAAGGGCTTTGGCAATAGTTAGTGACAGAAGGAAACACGGTGCAATTCAGGCTCCATGTGAATGAAAACTGCCTAACATTTCAGGTTAAGTGTTTGGGAAGGTGATGCAGTCAGTGCCCACAGCAGGCTGGGGTAAGGCGGCACTCACTTTTACCAGCCCCCACCTCCGGTGATTTCATTTGCACTGCGCCCTCCAAACCACAGCCCCAGCCAACAGCAGATTTCTCCTTCCCAGTCAGCATTTGCCCTGGTGTGGATTCTGGCAGACAGGCTGGACCTATGTCATGTAGGCCCAGAGCTGGCATCTTCAGCCTGGCCTTGCTGGGGTTGCCCTATCCCACTGTCAACCACCTCCATAGGTTTCTCCGTATAATTTCACTCACTACTTCTCCCATTCGACATAATTAATTGCTGGCTAAGCCAAAAGTGTCCTTAATAATGAAGTGGCTCTTCCAGCTGCGAGGCAGTGCTGTAGTGGTTGAACTCAACGATCTTAAAGGTCTTTTCCAACCCAAATTAATCTATGATTCTATGATCACGCATTCCCCATTTTAAGCTAAATAGTTTCAAACAGAAGATCCCGTTCTGTGACTTCCGAGCAGCTTTACCGCTGGCGGATTAGATGTGGATTGCTCAGGATCTGAGAAAATAAATTCCACGTATATGATATTGGAAACCATAGGCCTATATCACATTAATAATGCAGAGAGGAAGGAACCTAGGTAACTGATACTGAATATATAGTAAATAAAGAAGAAACTGGCTTCTAGCCTAGGCACTGGGAATCGGTCAGGTCATTTCAGATTACACACAGAAACAATTGCACACTGTTAGATTAAATACAGGCTCTTGCTAGTTTTGGGCCACTAGGTCCATAGGTTAACTTTGAAGGTTAAAAGAAGTATTTTGCTTTAAAAGAGTGTACACAATAATTAGAAAAGTGACCTGAAATCCATCAGGCCATCAATGTTTAGGAGGTCCCGGTGAGCATTGCAAACCATGAGGTATCTCCTGGAGGTGTCCCACCACTGCGAAAGTGGACATCCTTAAGTGAGGTGTCCCAGGCAGCAGGCAGCTTGCTGTGGGTGGAAGGGGACACCCAGGGATCATGGGCAGGTCTGGGAAGTGGCTGGAGCCATACCGCAGCCAACGAGGCTCCTGCAGTCTTAGCTGATGCTCTCCAACCACTTCCAAGTAAGACAAGGCATTGCCACACTGGCTGCTCAACACAAACCTTGTGTCGCAGCCACCGTGTGTATTTGTCACCTCTGCACACAGCGAGTAGGACACACTCTTTGAGGACTATTGCTGCAGGCTTCTCTGTGGGTTCATCTCAAGAAAGGGAGACTGATCACTATTAAGCAGTGCATGAAAACACATCTATGCTGTGAAAACCTTTCCAGCCGTCTAATGATTTGCAGTAAATTTCTGAGTGTAGGTCAAAGGACCACATTTTCATTTCAGTCCCCATTTTTAGGACACACCTTTTTCCCTTCTTTTCCCCCCCTTTTTTTTTTAAGTCTTCCTGGTTTCTTTATTTATACCTCAGTTATATGCGGTATGAAGGACTAATCTTAAACATTTACAGCCTGAGGTTGGTTTGCAGCATTTATTTCAACTTATTATATATTATAGTATGTTTTTGATTATATATGACAATCAATTTGCTGGAATTTATAGCTCTCTGACTAATACGCCTTCACGATGTACTGGCCCTTAATTTGTGGATTTTATGGAGGGTTTATTGAAGTTGGATTTCCCACTTCTCTTTCCACTTGCACTTTCTTTTTAGATTTCTATATGTGTAAATGCATGACAGAGAAAGAAACAGATAATTTGAAAGCTTAATGGTCATAAAATTTGCTAGATCAGTTGTCTTACAGATCAAAATCTCCAGAGCAGTCACATGGCAGCCTTCCCTGGGCTGTTGCCATTCAGAGGTCATTTGGTGGAGATCTCCTTTACCTTTGAGTTTGGAACCCCAGGCAGACAAAATCTTTTGAGCACATGCAGGACTGAAAATTGGAATTGCACCCCAGGGTCTGCAGGGGGGGAGAGGCCAAGAGTGAGCACGGCTCCATCCTGGCACAGGCACAGAGGATACAGCTGGATTTACCCCTTTCTGGCTAAGCACCCTCGGCACTGGCATCCATCCTCTTTTCTGCAAGTTTTCTCACAACTGCCCACCTCCCCATCTGTTTGCAAATGTCCCCTCTGCCTGTGGCATGTATGCCGAGATCAATGAGACCCATTCAGGAACAAAAGAAGGAACCTGGACTTGCAGCCTAGCCCATATTTTTAAGCTCTTCCTGCACTCCACACTCCCTAATTTAAACCCTTTGGTTATGGGATTTAGGTAGCCCTCAAGCAGTGTTTCTTTGATTTTTCAGACCAGAGAAAAGTGTTTAATGTTCCCAGCAAACAGGATTTGATGCAGTGCTGAAAGGTAAGAAGGCGGGGGCAGGGGGCTCGAGTTGGCATCTTAGCTAAGATATCGAACATACAAAGCATAGTAAACAGGACACAAGTAGAGGCGGATTGTTGTAAGGAGGAGGTAAGAAACCTACTTTGAATAGGGCATAGATAAAAAAAGCAGGGACCTCAACCAGTGCCCCCACAGGCAGTGATTACAGCAGTTGATGACTGAAAAGCGTGTAACCACCGCAGCATCAGAGTCTGCCTGGGGTACCCTCCTGTGCAGCCACCTTCACAGGGGCTGTCTGGTACAAGACTAAGCTGGACACATCAAAGAAACATCAAGGCAGGTACTGCTGTGAGCTGCAGGGAAAAGGTGACATGGCCCCTGATACGAGCTGGGGTGAGACCTGCTGGAGCCAGAGGCTGAGCCCTGACGCACTGCTGAAAGGTCAATGAGACGGGGAGAAGCCAGAACGGACTTGAACACGAGGTATCTCCTACTCACCGGAACAAAGTGTGTTGTATCAGGAGAACAGACCTTGACTTTTGTCTTCATTTTGATCTTCCTCCCAAGACCACAGCTTCATGTGGCATCAGACAAACGAGCTACACCCAAACGCCGCAAAAACTGAAAAAAGGAAGGAGAAGGAATGCTCAGCAAAAGGAAAATTCAGGCACCTAGGAGCCTAAGTTTCATTAAGATTTAATGGCACTGAAGCTTCTTAGTCACTGAAAAGCTTATAAAAACTCTACAACAAATACCTTCTGAACTTAGCACCCAAAATACAAAGCAACCTAAAATTTAGCAAAGAAAACGAGACTTTCTCTAGAATTCTGTAAGAGAGAAAGTCTCTAAGGTATAAAAATGCCTTAACAGAAAAAGATACAAGATTTTTTAAAGCTGTCCATGGATTTTAAAATAGGGCTTTTCCCACAGCCTTGCCACTGCCCACCCTCCTCACCCAGACTGCCCCCCTTTCAGGGTAATTCTGGTTTGGGACGCTGGTCTTCCCACTAAAACAACAAGAGCCAGCTAGGAAATTCAGATTTGTTATTAGTCTAATCCAAAATGCATCACCTACTACCTTTTGAGAGGGAGGAGGGGGCAGCATCTCAATGGGGGAATTTCCAGGGGTGCACACTTATTGCTAAATGCCTTTTCGGTGTGCAGCCATTGCCCAATCTCACGGACCTTGCTTTTCCTTTTTTTGATATCCTCACTGAAAAGATTATACAAAATTACTAGACTGCACAAAGACTGTAAAATGCTTTACTTCACTCAGAAGAGGGATTAAGTGTATTTTACCTTACGACACTACAGATCTCATGACACCACAAACCGGGTGAATATTTTGGGACATCTGCACTTCTGAGCTCCTGCCTCAAGCTATTCCTCATTATTTACTGCTAACTAATGAGCAGTCAGGTGGCTGATTCTTTTAACAGAGGGCACCGTTTAGACTGCTGTATACCCTCGAGCGCCATTTACCATCTCACACTTTGGTCTGGGCTTTTCATTTAAGCAAATATCTCCCTTCATTGAAACACTGCTGGATATAACAGATAGAGAGGCAGCCATGTACCAAAATAGACGTATTTCTAAACATTTCCAGCTGCCTTTAGGGCCTGTATAGTATATGAGGTGAGATACTGTGAGGTTTCACCACACAGTAAAGAGCAGCCAAAGGGCATTTTCTAAACTTTTTTTTCCTACTGTCTTCCATTTGATGAAAGACTTGTGGTTAAACCTTTATCTTCTATAAACATTTAAAAGTAGGTTACCTTTTATTTTCACGTCTCACTTCTGTTTCATTAAAAGACAGGTTTTACTGCAGTAATTCAGGTGATTGATACTTTGGATCACCTTCAGAAAATAGATGTTAATGATCTGTATCTATGTCTGTATTCCAGCACAGACGTGTGCACAGATGTATTTGCATGCAAGATGCCCACAAAGCAGTGTTTCTTTCCGATGGCATTTTTTCTTTGCTTTTACATAAGGCAGCCCCTACATATGTGGTATGGAAACCTCTAGGAGTGGCATTTTTGTGAGATTGCTCTGACTCTCCTCTCCTCCTTCTCCCACATCCCAGCAGGTACCTCCGCACCAACCAGCTGATTTTTAAACACAGGACCTTTGCTGATTCTGTGGCCTACATATGGATGTGGTTCATAACCAAGAGGATCCTCAAATACAAAAAAAAANAAAAAAAAAAAAAAAAAAGGCTTTTTCTCTGCCTCCTTTGAGTGACTTGTCCACCACAGCTGGTATCTCTAGATTCTCTCCCAAAAGTCCTGCCACAGTCTCACCATTGAGGAAAAGACGGAAAATACAGAGCCTGCAGATAGGCAGATACTTTTTGGCATTTTTAAATGGCTATTGCAAGTAACTGTGCTCAGCACAAGCGCACAAGGCAGAGTAGCTCAAGCACCAGCTGAAGATTCATATTAGCAATGCCATTGTAAACCATGGCTGAACCACACATCTAACAGGGACCACTGGAAAATTTCAAATGAGAAAGGCTGATGTTAATGATTTACTGTTAATAACACTGCCCCCTTCTCCCTGTGAAGAAACTGGGCAGCAGTTGCTCTCCCTGTACTCTGAATATACAGGTTGAACAGGAAGGCGATACTAATATTTAAGCAATGCCTAAAATGTTTCAAAAAATCAACACTGAATCAAGCTGCACATCTACATGAACAATAATTCTTCAATGCTGTGGTATATAATAATTTGATACGTAAACTGTTAATAAAACTGAAGCTCATACAGGAAAGCTGGAATTAGTCAAAAGGCTCCAAAAGCTAAAACAGATTTTAAACCTCCCTTGCCCTTAAGTTTTTTGGTTTGGTGGTTTGTTTTTTTTTTTTTTTTACTTAGCAACAAGACCCAAAAGACTAGAGATGCCAGAAAACTAGGAACATATTTTAAATGAGCTGTGGAAATCTCCCGCTGTCCCGTGTCTCTCTGTCTGAAGCTGTGACCTTCCTGTCCTAGTGTCATGTGTCTGATCATATAAAGAAATAATTCATAGTGCACTTCATACATTTTACATATTAATTAAGGGATTAAAACCACATCATATTCCATTTCAGTTTTATTTCCTTCTAATCTAAACATACATTGACAAAGACTTTTTTTTTTTTTTAAATCTGACAGTTTTTGCACATTTACAAAAGACTGAGAACCTGATCGGGAGAAAACAGTTATTGGTGCAGACAAGACAGATTACATCATTTATCTGTTAAAGAAAGAGACCTACCAAAAGCACAAAGCATACAGAAATGTCAGTATAACAAAACTGCCTGAAATATGTTTTAAATAAGAAGCAGCCTGCTAGGAAAGTATCAAAGAAAAAGCCAGAAAAAAAAACCCTAAATGACCAAATCTTGAAACAGAAGATCTGTGAAGTGAATCAGTGCTTCTGTGTACTAACCTCAAATAGTTTTCTTCAAATAAAAAACTTTTACATAAAAGTAATTTCCTGAAACAGATAACTAAGGATGCCACAGCCTCAACTTAAAAGAAGATTCTGTTTTGAATATCTGTGCTTAAAACTGTGAAAAACAGATCAGCTCTTTCTTCTCAGTAAACTTCATCTCCCTTTCAAATATTTCCTTCAGTGATGCTAATGCCAGAATAATAACTCAAATGATGGGTGAGTCATCATCAGAGAACACAGTAAAAAAGAAAAGGCAAAAAAAAAAAAAAAAAAAAGTTAAACCCCAAGACACAGCAGACAGGTGCTTCTGCAAGAGAGGCCCAGGATTTCAAATATAAGTCCTGAAAGCTGCAGTGTGCCTTGTGTTAGAAACTCAGTTTGTGATTAATTGATGGCACTTCAGTCTCCAGAGCTTTATTTTGAAGGTTTTAAAAAGGCTCTTGAGGGAAATACAGATTTCTCTATTGAAAGAAAAGGAAGTTGCAGATTCTCTTCCTTGCTACTGTTTAACTTCATGAGTTCACATTGGATAGTTAACTGGATGTTTCAATCCGTCAGTGGAATCAGCCAGGAGGGGCTACAGCCCATTCAGTGAAGAGTGATGTGGGCTGTGGGATCTGTAGAATTGGTAAGGACCGGGCTTGTCTTGGGTCTAGAAATTTACTGTCGTTTATAAAATGACTTGGCAGAAACAATATATTCCAGAAGAACACTGTCAGGACTTTTTCATAATGAAGGAGAAATCTTGCTAGTTCAGGAGGAAAAACACCCATGAAAAGTCATGTGGATTTTGCTAAGATGTACGAAATGAAATTAAATTTAAAACTGCTATTTTGGTTTCTTTATTTTGGCAGTTTCTTTTTATCTGAGAGAATCTGCAAATAACAAAACAAACCAAACCAACCAAACAAACAAAAGGCAGAAAAGCTACCTAGTGATGCATATAATTCAGCAACAACAGAAACAAAAGCCCTACTAGTTAAATTTATGAGCCTTGAGAGATCTTGTCTCAAGTCGGTGGAGAAATACCTCCATTAACACATCCCTGCACATCTAATCCCTACCTCCTTCCCTCCCACACTTAAGGAGTGAGCTCAACAGTATCCCTGTTTCACTGTAAGCACAAGGTTTCTCTCCTTTTTATTTTTTTTTTGTCTGTTTCTCAGTGCTGATAACCGCTATCACCCTCAGATAGCGCAGCTGAATACAAAGATGTAAGTATGAGCAGCTTTCAGACTTGCCTTTTTATCCAAAACTTAACGAGAAGACTGACATGAGCTCCTGAGCTATTCCCTCCCGGAGGAGCTTTTTTCACCAGATCCCGACTCTCTGGAGAACAGCTCACAGCAGCTTTGATCGCAACAAGGCCTGGACAGCCATTACACGATTTTAACACACATTTCTGGTGCAGGTGCTGAGGTACGTGGATGCTTGTGAGCAGATTAGAGCAGACTGTTGGGAAAGAGTGAAATGACTGCAATCAGTGATGCACTCTGATGGTGGATTCCCTGCCGGACCTGGCCACGAGACAAAAAGGGCAGCACCCTGCACTCAGGGAAGCTGTACTCCTCTCTTCATGTAATTCAAGCCTGAAATGTCTTTTTAGACATTTGGACATGCTTAGCCGTATTTAGGTTTATAACATCTCCTAAGCTGTTTCTTTGCCTTTTGGCATTCAGATTGAGGGTTTCTGATGATCCATTTTTCAGGAAAATTAGCAAAGAGCTAGTCTCTCTATAAAGAATAAGGTGAGGTAAGTAAACTTCTGCACTGAACTGAGCTCATAACCTGCTAGGTAGTTCACTTATAAAATGGGAGAAATACTGTTAATCTCATTTATTTTCTCTTGATGTCAAATATTTTCCTTAACATCTCCTACTGAGTGCAGAATATGCTTCCCATTGAAATATATGATCACTAATGGAAATGATATACTTCTGCTTATTTCTAGATTTGATTTTATGTTGGAGTTTATGCTGCAGTACTATTCCGAACAAAAAAGCCTTTGACCCAGAGGCCGTCAGATAAGCAACAGTGCCCACACCTTGCAAACACACAGAGAAAATACAAAAATCTAGAATAGTTGTCTGGTCTGATCTTTATTCTAAACCTTTAGCTTTGCATCAGGGATTCCTAGCGAGCTCATTTCCACAGTGGACCCAGTACTGTTAAATGTCTGATTTCTGGTGCCAAGTCATTAATCAAAACTGAAAAGCAGTTAGTTTCAAAAAACCTGGCTTCTACTTGGCGTCACGCTAGATCTTCTTTAATGGATAGTCTCTCTTTCAGCTCCCTTGTTGTCATCCATCTCCTCTAGAAATATCTCTTAAAGGAAAAATTTTATTAAAATGTTGCAGTCTTCATCTCTCATGGTTGCTGATCTTTGCTGGCTCCATAGTATCACTAGGAATTAATTCTTTCATTTCCTTTTTTGAATAACAGAGAGATTCTGTATTTTTGAGCGTAGTGAGGGGAGGCTGTCACCCATGAGCTGGAAAAGCTGTTGGCAATGGCAAGGCCAAGTGAAGGCTCCACATTGCCGGTGGGAAAAGTGTTGACATTAGTTCTGTCATAAGATATCACATTAATTCCTTTTTTCAGACCACCACCATCCTGCTGAAAGGCCAAATCAGCTCAATTATTAGGCATGACAAAACTCAGCACAGCACTGAATGTGTTGCAGTGAAGAAAAACCCTGCCACACCTTGCTGGTTTCCTGGAACAAAGCATTAACTTGCTGAGGGAAAACGCAGATGTGGCTGCTGAGGAGGTGGTTCAAGTCTGGAGAGGCAATTTTATCCCCACCCTGCGGCCAGGTCTGACAAAGAAGGTTTCTAAAACTATGCCACCTGTCCCCGTTAGCGATGACCCCAAGTTACACATTACACTATTACACACCAGATCATCTCCACCACAAGTTGCAGCTAAAACCAGATATTAAAACTACGTGGGAGGTATCAGTGCTTACCATTATTTCCTTGTCACCATAGGCAGATGGGATGTCCCAAGACATTTTTCCTGTGGCTCTGAACTTTGTAATGAATAGTGTTGGACAGTAGCACTCACACTTGCTTTGGCCAGTAGAAGACACAGGACAACAGAGAAATAACCTGTGACTGTGACAAGACAAACCTCCTTTGCAAAGGCTCAACTTGGCACCACCTTCTCCTGCCAGAGCCTAAACAGTTGCTTGACGAGGTAAAGCCACACTTGTAGGTGGTGGCTGCAAAGAAACGTAGGTGACATTGCTCGATAGGAGAGAGCCTGACTTCAGCACAACATGAATATCCAGTCACTCTGGGCCTGGTCTATAGCCTGCTGAAGTCAACGGATACTAAGGTTGCAAGTTAAATACAAACTGTTTTCTGATTTTCTAATCAAGATAGCTTGAAGTCACGAACAGTTTACTAAAATTACTAGCAGCAGTTTCCCAACTAATTATTGATTATTACACATAAAATTTTATACAGTAATGCACGGTGGTCCCAATAAAGCGATCTCTATGTTTTAAGACAGACTTAAGCATTTGGATTAGGAAAATTTTGTCTCATTTTGAGTCACATTTTCAAAGACTTATACACCAGTTTGCTCTCTGAAAAAGTCACGTGCAGAAGTGGAGTCATTACTGACATTATTGCAACTGCTTGATTTCCACTTCTCTGTACCTGCAGAGACAAGCATACGAGTTTTCAAGTTGCTGAGTGAAACCACTTGACATAACCCTTTCTGGCAAAACTCCATCCACATACAAATAAAAAGCTCAGTCTCATTATAAAGGGAAAAAATAGTGCTGATTTTTAAGTGATTAGTAGCCTACACTCCATTAAAAAACATGAGTTAGAATTACATTTGTAAGACATTGCATCTGTGAGGCAACGAGGGACACCAGTGCTAGCCAAGATTACGACTGCATTTTGAGGCCTCACAATACCTTTGAAAACTCGGAGGGCTCTTCTTGCCAACCCTTCTGCCAGGGCAGTAGCAGTGGCCGGCAGGACTCTGACACTTCCACATATACTACCTGGAGGAAAACAACACTTTCAGTCCTGCCTATCTGCTCTGTTCTGCAACAGCTTATCTTCAGAAAGGGGCTGTTTAACCAGCATTTGTCAAAGCTCTGACCTCCTGCAACAGGGGCCCACAGCACTGGTACAATAAAAATAATACATTTGTACATCTAGACAAATGAGTTCCTCCTTTTCCTTCAGCGGTGTCATGTTGGCTTGTGTGCTCCCTTCAGAGATGCTAACAACTGGCAGCTCTGCTCAGAGAGATCACTGATCTAATTTATTTTTCCTTCTCCCTTTAGGGAATGCTATCACAACGCTCTAAGATCATTGCCTTGTACATCTCACTCCCCTCCCCTGATGAAATGGCTTTGAAATGTCACCACCTAATCTGCAGGGGAAGCTGCATCCTCACAAGCCCTTCCATTAACTATTCCTGTTGACAGCTCGTAGCTTCTTCACCGAGCTGTCTCCCCTTACCCAAGGGGTTGCTTCTACAGGACCTTCACAGCTGGCTTTTAACAGTCTCGTAATCACAGCTCACAATGTGCTGGTTGACAAACTCCTGTTTTGTTAATATCTTATCCTCAACACTAGCTTTTACATGATGCTGCTCAGTTTTAACTCAGACACACTATTTCGATGCCATCTCTTGAGGTGTCTAGAGCTTAGCAGCTAGAAATATGTTTGGAAACCTAAATAACCCCACCTCTGAGACTTCAGATTATGCTATTTCTTCTCCTCATTTTTGAGGCACTTGAAATGCTTTCACAAGACGGAGAGGAAATTTACAGGTTTGTGCTTGTTCTCAAAGAGTATTTGTTAAGCAACAGCTCTTTGTAGATGGCTGGTTTGGGGCTGTATTTAAACTGGAAAGCATCTTGGAACAGTTGGATGGGAAACGTGTTACAGGTGAACGCAAACAGCCATCCGGAGGAGCGGTTCTCCGAGGGCTGCCAGCCTGTCCTAGCTGGAGAATGTCAATATTGGCTGGAAAGCCATAATATATAATAAAACACAGGAAGCCCTTTTCCGTTATTGTTGCTACAAACTCTGGCAATTTTCTGTGGCACGCAATATTCCCCACCCTTGTGTTAGTGCATTCTTTGGGATTCAGGATGACTTCTCTATTCCAGCTCAGAGAAGTAACATTTTAAAAAGCTAAACATTAAATTTCTCTTCCTTTCCAAGATGGCAGATGCAGCATGACTTTTGACCTTTTGACACACTATGTGCATGGTCTCCCGTAGCAGCACCTCTTAGTACCACCTCAGTTACCCATCAGCAGAGCTGCTGGGCATCAACTGCTGTGATGGGCCAGGGAGCTGATGCTTTCACAGCTCTTTCCCTGACAAAGTAGAGTTTTTCTATTTCTCACACTAAGACCAAAAAACTGGTAGCTTGTATGTTAGCAGCAAAAGTATCTATTCCAAGATAACTTATTCTCTGTCTTCAAGCAGAGTATTCCCTTTAAAGATCAATTCACAAAACCAGCTTTTCTTGGTCTATGAGATGTTCACCAGAGCTTACTGCTGCACAGGATTTAACACGCCAAATTTTGCATTTTCCCACCGTTCTCTTCAATTTGGTCATGCCAAATACAAACTAGACTATTTACACTTTAACACAGTAGCCCTGTATGTTTCAAGACAAAAATAATTACCTTATTCAGAAATACACGTTCCTTTGCCATTTTGTAACCTTTTCTCTTATCCCTATAAATATATAGTCAGATTCTGCATCGTGGAAGCAAAAGCACTGCCCCCTTAACTAAAAGACATAAAGGAGTAATTTAAAATGATACCTAAAATTAGAACTGAATACACATCTCTACAGAGGAGTGTAGGCACTTATTCATTAATCTCTTGCTGTTAATTGAAATACATGATGATTTTTTAAAAATGTATCATTGAAAACAACAAATTTATATAAATTCACAGTATTAAATTGCTGAGGGTAGGGATATTAAAGTTATTCACTGATGCACTGTTATTGTTTCATGACAGCTGCCAGAATATCTTTATATAGAAACATTTATGTGTGTATATATATGCATGTATTTATTCAACTATTATGCACATATGTCTGTATAAAAGATAAGCACAATGCAACGAAGACTACATATAAAAAAACTTGGCAACTGTAGAAGGCAGGTGTTTCCCATGGCTCTCTGTTAAAGAGCATACTGCAGTTAATGACGCTGTGAAAGACTGCCTGTAGACCAGAAACATATGCATCAACAGAAGACTACAGCCATGAAAGACCTGCAGGTATATGAGTAAAAAAACAAGGCCAAGCATCAGTGCACTCAACACACTCAATCCTACATCTAAAAGCATCTTTAAACAAAGAAGTTGTTGTCTAGGATGAAATACACACCGGTAACGTGGGAGCTGCAAACATTGCTACTTCCGCTCTGGAACAAAATCAAAGGCGAAGGGCCGGATTCCTAAAAAGCAACGTTCAGTCTCCCACTTTTCCTCTTAGGTTACATCCAAGGGAAAGTAAAGCATAGAATCAGATTCTGGTCTTCCAGTCGTATGAAAGACACCATTGAAGTCACTGTATAAAACTCAGCAGCTCCCTACCATGCAATTTTCTACATAATTTGTGCCATTTCCCACCGGAATTAACAGTTTCCCTGAAAATCTCCTGAATTCAAGGCTTGCACTGTGGAGCTGATGCACAGCTGCAGAGGGAGCAGGATGAGGGGGAAGACTTGCCACATCCAGTGCTCCCCCTGGGGAAGACCCCTGCCTCATGGCTGCTCTGCAGCATTAGCTGTGGCACTTTCTGACCTTAAAGTAGGGTTTGCCACTTGTTATCTCTTAATAACATAAATAAAGAGATAAAAGAAAATGTGAACATGTCCACCTTGGTTAAGGGGACTGATCACCTGTGGTATGTAGCACATCTGGCCAACAGGAGAGAACCAGGCAGTAACCATGTCAGGGAAACACGAGCCTGGGGAAGCAGTCAAGCCTCACAGCCTAGGCTGCCCCATCTCCCCAGGCTCACCTCTGCCCAGCAAAGCCAACTGTTGCCCCCACCTAGGCTTAGCTCTGCCTTTTTACAGTCAAAGATAACATACTGCACAGCAGAAGTGATGTACAATATGCCTGGCTTTCCAAATCTGTAAGCCAGAAATGGGGTATTTCTAGCAGTAACTGTTGCTCTTCCTAAAAAATGATAATATTTTCTTTGAGTTATTTAAAAAGTAAAAATATCTGGCTCCCTCTAACAATGTTATTACCTTAAGACTTGAACATCTCTCTCAGGAAATTATTTTCAACCCAAGAAAGTAGCAAATGCAAGGTATTTTCAGGTGGGTGGATTTTATCTAGGGTTCTAGCGATTTAACTGAAGGCTAGAAACTCCAGCCATGTCATAACCCACATAGTTTCCTTCTGTTTACCTGTATAGGCACTAATCACCTGTGAAACATCTGTTGGTACTCTGGCATTACTGGCAAGACACCGAAATAACTGTATTCTGTATCACAAACAGTTGCAGTTTCTATCTCTCTCCTGGTCTGCCTGCTTCAGCTTGCAAAGCCAGAATAAACCCTTCCTACCTTCCAGCACGAGAGTGAGATCAGAAAACGTGCCTGCAAGGGTATGATAGAAACCAGAATTGCATGATTATGGTATTTCTTCAAAAATACGTATTTGGATAATTTTCAGTTCCTGTATGAAAGAGTAGCAGTAGACTATAAAAAACAAACCACAGCAGAGTTAAATTCCAAACCTTTTTGGACAGAAACTCAGGAGCAGTCAGGGAGACCAGTGGCTACACCCTTCAGATTTCTAAAATACATCTTTTTGAAGCCCTTTGTTTAAGCACAGATTTGTTTCCAGCTTCAGAGGCAACTGTACACCAGCAGGAGAACAACACCACCTTTGCAATGTGTTCTACATACGTGCAGGGAGCGACTTCCCCTCTCCTATGGGGTCTGCAGTCAGAGTAGATACAGTAGAAGAGGAAAGCGATGGGGAGAAGGAGACAAGATCTGGAGGTGAAGTGGCTTCTTCAAGACGGCACACCAGGCCAGAACTGGAGGGGAGTCCCTTCACCAGAGTGGATTTTTTTAGCAGAGTGTGGTCAAAACACCATCAGTGCAGTTAAGACTCTCAGAGTCTCCTTTTTCTATCATCTTTCCCATCCCCTTGGCTTCTCCCTGATCTCTAGAGTGGACATTTCACATGAGATAAAGGATCTCTCATTGCAGTGAAGGTGCTCCCACCCCTTGGGAACCACCTAGCACCGCCATTGCTCCACCTGGGCTTCATCACTGCTGTCCAGCCCCACCAGCATCTCCTCCTCCCTGGATGTGGGGATCAAACAGAGACCTCCTGTGACTGCTACTCAATGTGAGACCCAGTCGCGATGGCAGAGATGCCGGTGTGTACCGTGAACCTTCAGCTGCCATATACCTGCAGCTAACCATCTTACAGGTCCCTAGGAAAAAAGGCAAAACAAAGCTATAGGATTAGAGAATACAGGGATTTGTAACACAGAGGTATTTACTTTGTTGATTAAGATCGGTAAAGTTAACTCAAGAGCAAAAGAA
Organism: Pampusana beccarii; assembly: GCA_013399365.1. Taxonomy (NCBI): domain Eukaryota; kingdom Metazoa; phylum Chordata; class Aves; order Columbiformes; family Columbidae; genus Pampusana; species Pampusana beccarii. The sequence goes on along the minus strand of VWYH01008546.1, from coordinate 354,717 downwards.
GCTCATAATATACATCTATTTTCAACTAATAACTTACTCTCCCCTATTTTTTCCCTTCTCAAGTCTTTCAAGGTAAAAAAATGACCAACAAAACCAAATAAAAGCCAACAAAACAAAAAACACACACAAACCAACAAAAAACGACAAACCACACACAAATAAACAAAATCAAACAACAACAACCCAAACAAACAAACCAACCCCAAATAAACAGCAAGAACAAAACCCAAACCAAAAAAACCCCACAAGCAAACAAAGACCAAACACCTTCCCCAGGGGAAAGGCAAGAAGTATGGTCTACCTGGCTGAGGAAAATAATGTGCTTTCCTACTGCTGAAAAATCTCTCATGCACTCAGATTACTTCAGTTTTTCCTCAAAATTTGCACAGATGCTGCTGACCATTTCCCTTTTATACTGATAAGCTTTTTCCAGGAAGCGTGGGTTTTTTTTCCTGAAACACTCCTTTCCTTCCTAAAGAAGCCTGGTTCACATTAGAGGATATTTCTGTCAGAATGAAGTCAAAGAGTTATTTTTAAAACTAAAATCTTGTGTAGAAAGTGATTCTCTAAAACCTGTGAAGAAAGGAGTTTGGAAAAGAGTCCAAAAACCTATACAAATACCTTTTTTTGCCTTAGTGGTTTGTGTTGTCGGGTTTTTGTTTGTTGTTTTGTTTTTGTTGTTGGTTTTGTTTTTTCATTTTGTTTTGGTTTTTGTTTCATTTCGGTTTTGTTTTGTTGTTGGTTTGGGGTTTTTTTTCCATTTTGTTTTGTTTTTTTGTTTTGTTTTGGTTTTGTTGTTTTTGAGGGAGTGGTATGTGTGTGTTTCACTTTTTTTAGTATAGTTTTTATTTTATGAAGGACAGAGGGTTTTACAGCTTCTAGTAAATACAATTGCATGGACCTATCTCACTCAGAAAATATTCCTATCAAATATTGTAAATATTTTCGTATGGCAATAGCATATAGAAGCAGAAAGTCACTTCCATCAGTGACAAGAATTTTGTCGTATGCTATAGGTTTATTGGTTTCTGCTCTGGACTGAGATTACCCACATATGTGTTTAGTAGGTCTGAACTGAGGAGCATAAACCAATCTGGAGGACTGACAGAATTTGCTGAGACTGTTTCCATCTCTGCCTCTCATAAGGTAATTACAAAAATTGTTAAAACAATAATGAAAGAAAATCAAATAAAACGTAAAGACATCTTAAAAGAAATAATAAACTCAGCCAAACACTTGATGTAGTGAGCAATGTGAGGAACAGCGTTCGATGAAACAACATAATAATCTGGAAATTGAGATCTATATACCTTGTGAGGATGTAAGATCAAAGAACATGTCTTCTGGGACCTCTCTGGACTTAAGCTCAGGCATCTGCTTTACACAGAGGGATTAAAAGGTTAATACAAGTCTTGGGATGAGATTTTGTCTCCTGAAACTATGATTAATAAATATGCATTGCATATGAGTCATACATACATAATAACAATTTAATACATGCAAATATTTATAAGACACCCTGCTGCAAAACCAAGCTGTCTGTCTGCATATCAGTGCTAAGCTTCTCTTGACTTTATCAGTGGAAGATCAGGCCACAAGTTTAAATTAATATGTAACTGGTGAGACTATCCTAGGGGAAAAGGCGCTCCTGGGAACAAGGGAGAGCTGCTCAGAGAGTTACGACAACTCTATCAGGTGATTTCCAAATCAAAATTACTATTTTTCTAAAACTTGAGACACAGCCAAAAATTCAGCCCTGAAGTTTAAGAAAATCACCACTGTAGCCATCAAACTGCTGAAAGACTGCAACTCCCAGTCAAGGCTAGAACTCCTTCTTTTTCACCTAATTAACGCACATTTCAGTTCTCTCACTTCACCATTACGCTCAAAGCAAGAAGCCCCACCATCACCAAGGAACTGGGAGGGCGGGAGGAGGAATCACCTGCTTCCCAGTTAAAGTCACAAATCTGACTTGCTTGTCCAGATGTGACTAAAATATTTCGCAAATTAGCAGACACCCCCACGCAGCAGTTTTTTTAGCAGTGGCATGTTCCTCACTGGTTATTTCCAGGCACTACAAAACCTTCCTCTTAGTAACATCTTCGTTGACAGACTCGCCACAAAAGCACACCTGGAGTAGCTTGAAACGGAAGAGATCTGTCAGGCTCTCATAAGTCCCTAAAGAAAGTTAAAACAAGCAGTGAGTCAGTGTGGGACAGCTATGCTTTCTGGTCTTTTTTGCTGGTTCTGTCTTTTTGCTGCTCAGAAAATTTATGGCCTGCAGATTCCTGAACTGACACCTTCCCTGTTAATCGCATTCACCGGTGATATGATATAGCTGTAAAAATAATGTTCAACTGACACTGGCTTGGTTTTGTATTTCTTACCCAAGCAATGCATGCAATGCAAAAATCACATTTCCTTATATGCTTCAAAGGACCCCAAGTGTATGTGTGCACACACATCCACACATGTGCACACACAACTGTATACAGGGGCCATCTGTCACAATCAGTTTCTTAAATTTAAAAACATTATTAACTCAGAGACAGGAAGGAGCCTTGGGAACACGGGGAAAAATTGCTAAGATAATGACTTTAAATAACCTGACAATCTCTCCTTCTTTGGCATTTTTTAATCATTTAGAAAGACAGAACATGACGAGGCAACTTGCATGACCAGCATCACCGGTTTAGAGTTTCTTCAAGCAGCTGAATTAATACTGCTGTAGGGTAGAATAACTTTATTTTTTATGCTTATCTTATAACTATGGAAAATCCTTTACAACCATACTTCCTCCTAACACACAGTATCTATCCAATCTATCCTGAAGCATGAACACTGACCCGTATTCTTCCTTTCAAAAATGGCAAGAATCCAAGGAGTTTTCCAGTCCTACAGTTTGAGAGTTTGGCTTGGTGTTGTGTTTAGGAGTTAACTTCTCCTAACTTACTTCCAAACTACTACAGATTCTCAAAGGGAAGACGCTTATGAACAAGATCCACTGTGTCATGAACCATTTGCCTTCCTGCTGCATTTCTTAGGAATATGAGTGGGAAAAGGTAATATCGCCAGTGCAAGACACTTGTAATGAGGCAACGTTCTAACCCAATACCAAGCTTTAAAAGGGGGTGTGTGTAGTTCTATTATAGGGCTCTAGTAGAGTTAAATGACTCATCCAATGAAAAGGAGAGCGCGGGAAATGAGAGCAAAAAAAAGAAAATGAGCAAAAAGTTTGTTTATCCAGCATGTGAGCAAGTCACAGCAGGACTGCACAAACACAGCATATGACACGGTCAGTGGGGAAGGAAATACCCAGCATATAGTCCTAGGTGAGCCAAGATTATCCATTAATCTAGGACTGTGGAAAACGGAAAATATGATCATAACCCCTTAGTTGAAAGGGAGGGGAAAAATCCTGGACTCCGGTAATTTCACCATGTTCAGTGAAGCTTTATTGTTTTTATTTGAATCACTGAAATGATCACTGGTGTCTGTTTGGCTGCTCTTAATTGAAGACACTGAGCGGATTTTTTAATGGCGTTCCAGTAAACACTGTGGTAAAACAGCACTAAATTAAATCGCAAGCAGCCAGCAATCTGATTAGCAGATACAGATCTTCATGCAAGTATTTTACTTCCTTTTCACTTTAAAAATATCCCAACATTTTCTTCCACCATCCTAGAATTTGCTTCATTATTTGTACTATAATTCACATAAAAACAATAAAATCAAAACAGTAATAGCTCTATCACCCTCTAAGTTCTGCTGGGAGATGTACACATTTAATTTATAGACATGCAAAGACAGTTTTAAAACATTGTTTTTATTAAAGAATATCTCAGAGCAGGTTTTGCACAACAGGTTTTTGTTATTTAAACAGCCAGCTACTGCATATGGCCAGGTTTCTGAATCCACACTGAACTTGTGAGCAGCTCAGCTTAGAGAGGGCTGAGAGTGCTCTGCATATTTCCAGCAAACACTTTTCACTGGTTAGGATTGTTTTTTACACACTTGAAACAATTTAGAAAAAAAAAAATAGAAGGTAGGAGATGAAAACTGAAAGTTAGGGAAACATCATTCATCGACAGATTTGTGGGATTCAGCCCAGCATCTCATCACAGGAATCTCTCTAGCTGCCTTCATATATTTGAAGCAGCTCTCATTACTGGACAGTCCTATTTGATGGAAGACATTTATCTTACGATCAATGTTTAATTATGCTCAATGTTAAAGAGCCATTTTCTTCTCAAGCAACTCTGAAAGATGAAGTGGCGTATGAACGTTTCACAGAACATACTTCATTGAATTACACTGAAGAAAAAGATATATTCCTTTCAAGAAATACATGTCTGATTATATTGGTTTCTAAGGTTTCCTATAGCCTTCCATTTATATTTCTGTTCTTTTTCTTTTCCAAGAAGTCCCACAAAGCTTTCCCTATCTGGTCTCTTTTGGGTTCTTTCCAACCTGCTCGAAGTCCAAATCTCATCCCACTATTGTTGATTGTTATTGTGGTTTTGATTGGTCCCCATCCCTTCTTTTTGCAGTGCTGTCGAATGAGTGAACATCCCCAAGCAAAATTTTCCTAGAGTTATGATTTGCATAAATTTCCATCAGGCTCCAACTTATACTGGGGCTTTTCCTTATATCACAGCTACCAGCTGCACCAGTGCACCTACTAACACAGACAATGCTGGCATTCTCACCCACAGAGCTTGGCAGTTTTGAGGCATAATGAACTTCAGAACTGCAGATATTTTTTTTTCCCTCCTCCATTGTTTAATTTTTATTTTACTTATTTATGCAGGCTGATTGACTGTCATCTTAAAGGTGTACTGAGTTGAAGGCCCCATTAACTATAGGAAAGTTAAATTTAAGGTCACTTTTTCAAAATAACAGAAGTGTCCTGGAACGAACTCCTTGCACCATTATTATTACAATAAATTTCAAATAACAGGAAGTCCAGTAAGGAAATCAAAGGCAAAAAAAGGCAAATGGATGATCATTTGTTAAAACTGATTGCTTCTAAGCATTTTTACAAGTAATACAAAAAGCAATGAAAAGGTTCTCAGCAGAATTTATTGAAATATCTCTGGGGAAAATCCATTAGAAATACATTTGCAATCAGTCCAGTATCAAATTTCTACTGTAAATATGGCAATTAAGAAGGTCAAGTTACCCGAGGTTGTGCAAGAGTGAGATGAACAGTTAAAAAGGAATTTATATTGAGACTATTTTCTATACAATTTATGCCTTTTATTCTCTACTAAAACACATAGCATATTTTCTTATATGTTACATGGCACTATATTCACAATAACAGGCTACTGAAATAATGACCCATTGTTGGTTTCCTTACACTTCGGAATTGTGCTTGAATCTGACGCACTGATTAGCTGAGAGTTAAATCCATGCCAATAAAAGAATGGCTGTAAATTGTTGGATGAGTGTAAATTACATCCCCACCAGTGGTGTAGCAGGGGAAAATATGTAACTTGATATTATGAAGTGTCCTGCTGTCACATAAATGGAGTGGAAAGGCATTTAGTCCAGAGAGGACCATAAATGGTTTAAAGCTAAAAAATGCCTAAGTAATGTGTATGGGTAGAAGAGTGATTAAGGAAGTGACAAAAGTGAAGGTGGTTATCTAACCTCTAGTGCTCTGTGGCTTCACAGTAAAGCTCTGCTGATACACCTACTCGGGGAACTGCGCAGTGAATGAGATATATGAACTCACTAAGATTTAAACCACCTCCCAACACACCAGAAAGTAACTTATTCTGAACCCGGATCAGTTTGTCACTGGCCCACACCTTTCCCCACTGGAGCAGCGTGGTGGTAACACCATCTCCCGCACGGAAGTGCAACACATACCTGTGCAACTGCAAGCTTGTGTGATGTATATGGCTCTGGAAACAGAACGTGCCTGCACATACCCGAGTGAGGAGAGCCAGCATCTGTCACTGAGGAGGGCTGCGATGCGGTACAGACCCAGCAGTGCAGCAGAGCTGTCGATCAAGGCAGCAAGCGGTAAGCAGTGCCTGAACAGACATGTTCTGTCCCCTCCATTAGCAATACAAGGGAGAGGATTCGCAGCAGGGCAAAAAAAGATCACGCTGAAGACATGAAAAAAATAAAAAAGCTTAAAAAGACATGGCACTAGGAAAATGGAAATAAGAACACAAAAATATAGCAGGGGGCGGGGAACAGGGGGGGATGGTGCTGGGAAAAGCAAACAGCTTGCATTCCTAAAGAAGACAACAGTTGGAAGCTTTCAGGGAGCAAATAGTAACCAACCCCAGAGGACAGCCTCCAAAAAGACGTTGAGGTCTCTGGAGATGCCACAGAACGAAGGAAGCACTGAAACCCCACCCACTGTCTTCCACACACAGCCACCAAGTTCAAAAGACATTTTATTTTGTGCAAGGAGAGTGGCCCTTAGAGTCACTAAGTGAGAACTGGAGAGAAGCATAAAAATGGCTCCTTCGGATGTTTTGTTTACCTGTTCCCCAGCATAGCGTTTTAAAAGCACTTCAGAGTCATCAAAGATTTCTTCTCACAATGCCCCTCTGGAGGCAACATAGCATTGTTATTTCCATCCTGCAGGAAGGAAGGCACAGAGGGTCAATGTTACTTGCCCACGAATCATAAGATGCCTGAAGCAGAGCGAGAAAGTGAGCTCAAGTTTCCTATGTCTCCCCTTCATACCCTGCTTTATCCTTCTCCACTTGTCTCTCATCCCTTGCAAATGGGCAACAATGGGAAAGGTGCCACTTCCGTGCTCAACAATAAAACGATCAGGAGGGTCAACTTAGAGATTCATAGCTGAGTCCGATCTTGCTTTCATTTAAAACAATGCCTAAAGGAGTCTGAGACTGCTTTAGGTAGAGCTTACTAAATCTCCTAAAAGCTGTGATTCATTTTGGAGAGGGAATAACTACAGCCAAAAAGACACCAAACCTTACTGTCAAGTCAACAGTAAACTAAATGTAATTAATTAAAAATATATAGATAATAAACGATATTAAGAAAGAATAGATAGTAGTTGATAATAGTGCAAAGTTATGAAATGAAAAATTAGATAAGAGGAAACAAAGAGTTCAGGAGAAACATAGGACTGGTAGATCTCAGAGGGAAAGAAAAAGAAGGACTTTTTGTATTTGGAAACACAAATTAGTCTCAGCATGTCCATGTCTTTTATGCGAAGGAAAAAGTTAGTGTGTTAATACTGTTAAAAAAGTAGAAGTATCTGTTATCTTTTCTGTTTTAATTCTTGAAAGGAAGGATGATATACACACAAGGATGATAAAATACTATTCAGGTAAATGGTTAACCAAACATGTATTTGACAGGTAGGTGAGGGATATGACCTTATGATAGCAAATACCAAAGTTAAAAGTCAGCTAGGAAAAAACTTATTAAAATCTGCTGTCCTGAACAAACTGCAGCTCTTAAAAGTGGACCAGATTTTGCAGCACTAGGAAAGTTCCAGGTCATACAGACTAATATCAGGCTGATATTAAACAAGCAGGACAGCAGACCTAGATAAAACAGATAAATAAAGCCTGTACACGAAGTCTGTTTTCATTTTTATTGACATTAGGAATGTGATTGCTAAAAAAAAAAAAATAAAAAAGTATAAATGTTCACAAAGCATTTGTATCAGTACAACAAATACTCTAATTAGCACTGCGCATGATCAGTGGACTACATGGCAAATAGCTGTGCACAGGATAACAGACAGATTTCAGAAAGAAAGCATTGATGAGGACCTGCCATTGACTGCTTCAACAGGAATCTGAACTAACATGGATGATATTAAAATTTTCATCAATAAGACAGTAGTAAATGTAACATTTCTGCTGCTGTTATGTGTGGATAACAGAAAACACACACTGTAAAGAAATTATGATGAGAACTTAACAGTCTTATCAAATTGTCTGGAGCATTTGACTGACCAAAAGGGTGACAGACACTCGAAAGCAGTGACTCAAGGCTACGAAAAGAATGAAAGGAATTTGCTCAAAGGTTTGAAGAAATTTTCTTACTCCCAGACTAAAAAAGGCATTTCTTGGCCTTATCTTTAAAAACTTCAAAATTTATTTCACTCTGAAAAATTATTTTTCTGCTCTTTTATTTCCCTTCCAGTTTGGCCAACCTTTTTTCCCAGTATGATATGCGTAAAAAAAAAAAATAAAATTTAAAAAAAAAATCTACTTCTGGGGTTTTTCCAGTAGAAATACCAGTGCAGAAAGCATCTCTGATGATTAAAAATGCTTTATGTAAAAGTAAATTTCATTCAGATTTTTTTTAACCACCTTTGTTCTCATTGTCCACAACTTCTAGTTTGGCTGCAATGGGTTTTTCTGCCAGCATTACAACTTGAAGGAATGCTACTCCACTGTTCTGCCTGATCCATGCTGTTGTATTGCGTGTATGATCTCGGGCCTTTCTTACAACCTCCTGTAGATCCAGCCTTACGGTCATGAGGGGAAATATTTTATGGTTGGCTCCTCACATTCCTATGAGGAATTAATTTCCAGTTGTCATATTTCTTTCCATTGCCCTGTTTGCTCACACAAATGCCCTTCTCAACAGAAAGATCATGTGTAGCTTCAGAAAAATCCTGAAACTCAGGAAATTAACAATTCCCATAATTCTGTAAGAAGCATGTTTCCATTTCCAACAGTGTTTGACAAAAATTACAACTCTGTTGCTTCCTCAGAAATAGATCCTACTGGATCTATTACAAACAGCAAATTTGTCATCCCCACTAGTTTTAGATACCATGCATATTATTCTGCACTGACACATGTAACCTCTTCACTTCCCATACTGATGCCCATATGTTTGGACACTAAGGTTTCCTTCAAACTCATTACACAGGCAAAGAGTGCATCAGATGAGAGTAACATCTTAATTAGCAGTGTCACTGACACATTTTCTGTGAGAAAACCTTCCACTGAACCAGAAATTTCCCATATGCTTCTTTATATTGATTTACACCTGTCGTCACTTCTGTGCCAACAAAAATACCTGAATGGAGTACGAAGGAAAAATGTAGGATTTGTGGTGCCACCAGAGCCTTCAACCGTGTGTCAGAGCGACTCCCAGCTGCCAAGCACCCAGGGAAAGATTTCTACTGTCTCTCACAAACCCAAGGCAACCCCTTGCAGGATGAAAATGTGAAGCCTGGCTGTTTCAGCACTGATGAGCACCCTGGGTAAGAAAACATTAGAGTGATCAAACAGGTGCTTCCAGAGAGAGAGCAAGACTATCTGAGTATTGCCATTAACCAGAAGATGCTCTAATCAAATAATGAATCTACCTAAAGCCGAAACAATCAATGGCCTGAGGCTCAGCAGAATAGCAACTGCTAATGATCTGCTCCCTGTGGAAAGAGCTCTTGGAGAAGGAGACATCAGAAGAAGTGGCTGAAAGCCACAAGCTGCAAGAAGCAGCAGCAGGCTGTGCTAGGTTAAGTGTTATGTTTCTATTTTAGCTGCTTTCCCCAAGACATAAACATCAAGCTGTTCAGAAACCAGTGGGAGCCCAAGAGTCTAAGAGAGGTCTTTCCTACCCCATGTCCGAATTTCTGCTGTTGAACATGGGGTGAACACACAACACACCAAGCATGTCATACCCCATCTTCCTTGTAAAACTGGCATGCATTAGCTTGGTCAGCTGCCTGATCCCACTGCACTCAGCCTCGCTTTTCCCCTGTGTGCTGGGAGAAGCGTTTGCAAGTTCCCCACTTCTGGATGTGTCAGCCTAAATCGACACCACTGTCCACTGTCATCATGGAAAATGTGAAATATCAGACATAGGGCATTTCTTTTCAATGAGGAGGTGTCAATTCAGGGATCTCAAATTACAAGTATTTGTTTTGTCACATTGACTCTCTTTACACTCTGCAAACCTCTGGTGATGCTAGCATTTGCTTCTGATGCTTCATGTATTCTTATTTTGTGTCAGTGGAGACAACCCTGTCCATCACCAGCTCTATTCTGCCATGCTAAATATCTACCAGAATGTGACCTTACAATCCTTTTGAAGTAGATGCTTTATTATTTTGGCACCTACTTGTGCCAGCCTGAAGACTGGGTATAACATGGAGTAGTGGTCACATGTCTCTCTCTACACACACTTCAGTGATGATCAGCCCAGGGCTCAGTGGTCACTCTTCTGGTCAGATGCATCTTCTAGTAAAGCCATCACATAAAAAACAGAATTATATTCTAGAACACATATGTAGCATCTCTTTGCCAAGGCAAACAAACCCCCCTACTTTGCTTCAGGAGCCAGTTTTTCCTCTACCATCAGCACAGGCCACATAGGAAGCTCAACAGCTATAGATATCTGCGAGCAAGGTCTGCAAGGAGAGACTGTAGCAGCAGCATGCAGTGGTTACCGTAAAAAGAAACAAAGATCGCTCGTAGCAGGTGACTCTCTGTTAAAGGGCACCGAAGCACCCATGTGCCGTCCTGACAGGGACCCATGAGAGGTATGCTGCCTTCTGTGAGCTTAGATCTAAGATGTTGCTGAGAAGGTTACACAACTTGTCAAGAACACAGACTACTGTCCACTGCTGTTCTTTCACGTGGGCACAAATGAAACTGCAAGGCGGAACCTGGGCAGAATAAAGGAAGACTATAAGCCCAGTGCGGGGGGCAAGTGAAAAACGCTGGTGTCCAAGTTATCTTTCTCTCCATTCTACCAGTTAGAGGCAAGGGGGCAGCCAGAAATAAGCAGACAAAGCACATTAACTTCCGGCTTCGAGGTTGGTGCTGTTGTGAGGGTTTTGGATTTATGACAATGGGACATACTTTTACGACTATAACCTGTTAGGGAGGGATGGAATCCACCTGTCTGGAAGAGGCAAGGGAATCTTCGGCAGCAGGCTGGCCAACTTGGTGAGGCAGGCTTTAAATTGAAGAGCTTGGAGGGTGGGGCCCAAAGTGGTGATGTTCACACCATCACATCCAACTGCGGAAAAGTCAGGCCAGCCAGAGCAGCGACAAATACTCCTTAGCTGCCTCCCAAGGTGAGAACCAGAGGTCAGCCACCTCAATGGTGTGTATGGCTATGGTGGATCCTTCTGCACCCCTCATGGGAAACCCACACGCTCTATTATTTCTTACTGCTGAGTCCAGCCCAGGAATTGCAGGCGTATGCCCTGTAGCTGCTGGAGCAACACCAGCTCCTGCCACAGGCCAATGCTGCGCTACACTGGGAAACTCAATATTGCTTTCATATATTTTGCATTATTTCTCATTATTAGTATTATTAGTAAGGCATTTTTAACTTTCCAACTTGTCTCTCTTCCTTTTCCTCCTACTCCTTTTCCTTAGTGGGGAGGGCAGGGCGTTAGCAGAGAGCATCTGCCATGGTTTGTTGTCACCCTGCAATAAACAGTGACAATAGATTACCGTTTTCCAAGTTGTTATTTACCCCTAGATTTCATTTCCTCAACAAGACTGCCATGCAAAACTAGCTTTCCTCTTAACCAAAAGTCCTGGCATTACACAAGTGTGATCTTGACTAATCCTCCCGTATCCGATAGGAAATTTAAAATGTCCATTTACCCTCAGATGCAAGCCCTTTTTTTTTGCTGCGATACTCCCGTGAAGATCTCCTTTCACATTGTAAGCATTTTGTTATCAACCACTTGCCATGCTATTCTTCTTCTGATATCCATTGCTTTTCGCTGCCTTCGAAACCCATGAGTCTTCATCTCAGGTATCCTTTTATAATCCTGAGATTTTCTATTACACATGCAGTTATCTTGTGTTTTACCAAGGATACACATTACATCTACGGGAAGAAAACCAGGCATTACGGCTGGATGGATCCCTCATGCGAGGGCATCCATCACTCAGTTTAAATGTAGCCTTAACTTCCCAAATATAGCTCTTAACCTTAGATCAATTACACCGATTTTTCACTTTTGTTTTTGTGATCTCCGTCTAAAATACATCATTCATAAGCTGGGAGGAGGAGTACTGTGGAATGCAGTACATCCCAAATGTATGCTGTACAGGGTACTAGTTAGCCTTTGTTGCCCAAGTTAAGTTAAACCTATGGAGGAGATGAGAAGGGATGTCAGCAACAAGAGTGCCTTCTGATTGTCTTTCTTTACCAGGGCACCTGCTGCCTAGAGCTCCAGCAAGGAGCTGTTGAAACTGCCTTCAGCTATCCTCCACATTTCTGGAGAGTTTCACCTTCCGACAGGTTTTAAGAGCTCCATGCTTCCACTCAGGGATTTTGTTAGCTCATTTTACATCTGGAGTCAGTGCAGGTAACCATGCGGTGTCCTGCAGCATAACTGAATCCTTTGGCCTGTACCTGAGGTCTGATGAATCCCTGGTTTGCAGATTCAGCTCCTGCACAGCATCACACTGAGTGGCTTGCACCAGAAATGGCAGAGAGCATCTTCTTCACCAAATGGGCTTAAGTCCAGTTTTCCTACCAACTTCACTGCAAATCAGAGTGGGCTAAAAGCCCTGAGTATATCTTCAGTTCCATGGTATTGGAAGGTAAACTATAGAAAGCCTCAGAACAGGGTCAACAAAAGAGAAAACTAGGCTGGAACAGCATACTTCTAAAAATCCCACCTGAAAACATTAGCAGTGTTACCGCCCTACCCTGCCCTTGCTGTACTGTTGTGCTGAGTCTACTGATCTAGGTTCCCTAGGGTTAATTTTGTGATCTGTGAGGCCAATGAGATAGTGTTTTACTTAAAACTTGGGTTTATTTTTAAAGGTTTGTTTTAAACACACCTTGTAAATGAATTCTAATTTGACCTCTAATTTGAAATAATGATCAGTACTAGTATTTACGTGAACCAGATATGGGACAGTTCATAAATCTGGGGTCTTTTTTTTTTTTTAATTATTTGCTCACTGGGACATATACATAAACCACAAAACACCATAGACTATTAACTCACATCTTTTTACCTCATGGTTCCAAAGCAAAAAAGTGTTGTTTTTTTTTTTTTTTTTTTAAATCTTCCCTGAATGCATTCAAAGTAGCCAATAAGTGTCAGTAAGTAATAGTCATATTCAATAATGCAAAATTAGTAAACTGTCTAATTCCAAAGTGTTTAGCTTTGGAGCACAAGAAGTTAAACACTTTCTTGCAACACATTGTAAACATGTCAATGTGTTTAACATTTGAAATGTGTTCTGTTCCCTTGCGCATGTGTTTAGAAAAGAAACAGGTTATGATATTTAACTAGTGAATGGATATATGTGCTTATTCCTACCAACACTTTTTAAACACTTGTGGACACTTAAAATTATGATGTGTTTAAGGTTTGAACACGTTTGCTTTTCTACACTCCTAATCCAATGAATGTTTGATGCATTTATTTAGAACAGCAAGTTTTTATCAGGCTAGCAGAGCACTCAATCTGTAAATAGCAATGCTTGATTTTTTTTCTAAGCATTCTACTCAAAACTAGAATCTAATCAGGTGAGGTTTTAGCATAAGGTAAAGAGACGTTTTGCACCAGAATGAAATTATTGTGCTAAGCTGAAGCTGATCTCATTTGTGAGGTGCAGAAGCAGCCACAACTTTTAAAACATGCTTTTCTTTCTCAAAGACAAGACTCTGCTCTACATGGGAAACACAGGAAGTTTGCAACTGGAATGAAAAAAGCCAAAAGAGAACATCTGCAAACATTTTCAAGGAAAGTTTTTTATTATGTGCTCTACAGTTGAATAAAAGCATAAATTATCTGGAAATAAACTGGCTATGCTACCCACCTATACACTTATAGGGTGACTCAGTGAGGAAACAGCGAAGTCCCATGCATCTTTGACTGCTACTTTACCTGAACTCTGCTCACAGGTCTAGCTGTGCTTGGGGTACTTCTAACACTCCAAACCACCAACCAGCTGCTAACACCTGTCATCTAAAAAAAAAAAAGTCAGCAATAAAATTTTGTCTATCATTGCTCCAAATTAGCTTAACCTGAGGCCAAGCACAAGCAATGCTCAGTGCTTACATCCATGACATGCTATTTCAGGACTTGTGAATGATAAAAATGGGTTCTTTTTTAGTGTGATAATTTGATTTTCCCTGTAAAATCCCATTGCAGTGGTTGCCAGCCATTTCCATACCATGATCCTGTTACAACAAAACAACAGCTTTATGTCCCCATTCTTGCCTACTCCTCCCAGTTTCCACCCTTGAACACATCCACAGGAAAAATCAAGCTACTTGAGATTCCCTGGAATACCCTTATAAACCAGAAAAACAGCATCTAGAGTTCTTCCAAGATTAGGAATAAGCACATCACATTCTATCATGTGGAAATGCAAAATTAACTCAGTTATTAAGGGTATCTAATGTGTCTGCCTTAAATCTTTTTCTTGTTCAAGAACCAATAAACATGGATAATTCAGAAAGCCAGGGACTATTTTAAATTTTGCTTGAGAATCAGCCATCCCAGCTTCATTCGTAAGTATTTGTATTCCAGCTGTGCCAGTAAGCTCAGAAACCCCTGTATCATCATGCTGGGGTCTGTATAAGGCCCTGGGAAGAGCTTGCATCTGCCAAGGGGTCAAAACAGAGACAGAGCACATCAACTCTTGCAGTTCCCACCACAGGCCAGGGGAAGCAGAGATCAGGTCCCTTCTGACTTTTTGTGCCACAGAGCCACCATGCAGAAATGGAGCCGTCAGGCAACTTAAAAATGCAAAGGAAACAAAGTACTCACATAGCCTTTACACCAGCCTGTGAGATGCATGTCCCCACTTCCGAGACGTCACCAGGAGTTTCGCCTGGCCTTTCCCAGCTGACTGCCCAGCCTTGGCGCAGACAGACCTTCTGGAGCTCTTCAGCTGGTGTCATGTCCTGCCCTGCAGAGAGGGAACCATGAATCGCTGCAGGATCTTGCCATCCTTGCCCCTGGGCATGACAGCAGCCTGGAGCTTCTACGTTTCTCGGCATCGTGAGTTATCTGGAGCGCTTCTCACAATTTCTTTTAATTACAAGAAAATGAGGGTGATGGGGTTCAGTCACACCGTAGGTACACAAGTTTACTGTGAGCCAGTATTCAAAGGCACTTTCTGAAAATTTTCAGCCTTTGCTTAAGTAACAACAGTGTAAAGGCTCAGTGCTGGAGCCATTTAAAGTTCGAATGCCAGCTGCATTTTTATTGGCAGTCTGTGACTTCAAAGGGCTTTTCCTCCACTAATGCCCAGACAGGTAGGCTGCCCTGAAATCTCTCTGCCATGCTGACTTACGGATTTTGAACTGATTCTATCTGCAGGCTCGTGCCTGAAAATAAACATTAAACATATTGTGACTGAAATGAATTTCAGCATCTTACAGTCCAGCTACAGTGCTGACACTTAATCAGGCAGGGGACGGTTCATCTGAAAACATATAGTAAAGACATTCTTTGTAGTCAAGTAGACCTTCATCACTTATACTTTAATCCCAAGAACTTCAGAAAAGCAGATACACTGATGCTGTGCCAAGTTTTTATTTGTAAGAACAGGGAACAATGAGGAAATTCAGTTGGATGCTTAATGTATTTTTCAGTTTCAACAGCCTGGTCTTTACTACACCATTTTATAAGAGTGTCTAAAGCCCTCGTCCCAGATCGGGACCCTATTTGACTAGCTGCTGCTCTGACATAATAAGGGAGAGCTTGGAGTCTAAGTGGCAGAATAACATGCCAGTGTAATGTTTCAGATACCATTTGCCCATAGGGGTACATTTGCAGTACTATAAAGAAACTTTTGGTGCTAACACCATATAACAACATTTGATTTACTGTATGAGAACGAGAGATTCTTTAATTGAGACTCAGAGGGCAATTTTCCATCTGGTTCCTTAACTAGCCTGAGTGCTGTTCAGTGGGGCATCTCTAAACCTTGTTCTGCTGCATGGCATAAACAAGGCTCCAGAACAAGGCTGCAGACACGACTGAATCTGTACAGTCTGATCTTGAGTTACAATTGACCATAGGGAGCTTCGCTGACATAAGTTTTATAATAAAGTGGAGGCAAAGATACTATAAAGACAAAAGTCATATGTATTTCAAAACGACAACTTAAAAATGCAGCGAGTTCATCTTATGTGGTAATCAACATAGGCTTATTTAACAAATAGTACTAGCAGAATACTAGATTTTGATCTTAACTAAAATACTGGAATTCAGTGCAGTTGCCTGAAATAACTGAGTCATTCAACTGCATATCAGACACGAGAACCAAAGCAGGCCAAATTTAAGCTTTGTTATGCTTCTATATCTTTGTGTGTAAAACACACTGACAACTCTGAAGTTGAATCCTTCAAGCAAGTTTCAAGACACACTTAACTCTGTTTGACTTTCAGGAAGATACCAGGTATCTCAGGGATTCCTCTTCAGCTGCTCAAAAGTTCAAGATGGTGGTCAGGTCTTGTCTTCAACTATATTCCTAGACACTAGTATTTCTTCCTGACCACACAAAGAACCTTGCCAAGGAATGTCTGTGCAAAAAGAAGAAGAGGGATTCCCTAGTCCTGAGCAAGGAGGGATTTTTTTCAACAAGGCACGTGCCAAAGTAATAACACTGAAGCTAATTTTCAAGTGGGAAAGGGAAGAGGAAAAGTGGGCCCTAGCACATTTGGGGCAAATCTCTTTTTACTGTCTGCTTGTCATCACGTGAGTTTTATGCTGGAAACAGAAACAAACACCCTGTCAAAATACTACAGGCATCTGTTACTTAAACAGATCTCTCTGACAGGTGAAATAACAGACAGAATCAAAGAAGAGGGAAAATAGCAATGCATATTTATTGACATAAAATTTAAAAAAAAATCTTCAGAAGGTCAATAAGAACATACATTCAAGATAATTTTACACTGAAAACAAAACCACTGGCTTAGTAAAGCCATGTTGAGAATCAATAAGCCACCAAAGGCAGGTCTGATGTCAGTCTATGGTACCTGCCTAGGCTTTAGAGCAGGAAAGCCTTTGAAGTTGCAGATGGCCAATAAAAATGCAGCTGGCATGCAAGGCTTATACATCTCCAGTGAAGTTTTTTATATTAATAATGTTTCAGCTGAAGTTGAACAACCGGAGAGTATTCAGTTAGCTTTAACACATACACAATTAGCAATTTGTCTGGAAGCCACTTTAATACCTACAATTTAGACAATGTGTTTATTGTGCAACTGGTGCTTTCAAGGGAAGTGCAACCGGCCATCCTGGCCACCTCCTGGCTTACCAGTGTTTTTCAAACTGTCCAGTTTTGGTTTTGCTGTGTATACATTTGAGTCAACCATGATTTGCATTAAACTTGCAAAATATACTTTACAACTCTCTGATTAAAATAACATGGGAGATTTTCTCACTTCTTTTTTTCTTTTCTGCTAAAAACACTTTTATGTAATATATGATATATTTAAAGTCTATTTCTATTTTGAATCAGATTTTACCACATAATTTATCAGGTACACAATCTTCTCAAAATGACTAACTGCAACCTCTATCGCTATTTTGAAAGATTTCTTCAGACATATACAGTTTGAAAGGAAAGAAATAGATACTTTACTTCTTTAGCATCCCATTGGCAGAGTGACTTCCCTATGGAAATGGAATTGGCCCAGTAAAATAACAGCATCTGCTATTCCAACTTTCATCTTACCACATAGAGATTTCAGGGTTTCCAACTGATCTGACAGAACACTTCCTGTTCAAGAAACAAATGTGTCAAATGATTTCTCGATTTAAAGTGATGGATCGCAGTAGCTCTCCATACTGCAGGGGTGCTGTTCTCATAAAACATATGCAACCTTTATTACTAGAATGAAGGGGAATTACTCCGATACCGCTTAGGGCAATTTCCTCAGCAGTCACTACACATCTCCAATGTTACAAATCCCAAAAGGAATAGGAGGAGGGGTGGGAGGTGGAGGTAGCTTGAATCCTCTACTTATTCTGGTGGGAGGAAAAAAGGAAAACACTATGTCATGTTTGGCATTTGTGGTTTAATTTAAAAAAATGAAAGTGAAACCCTTTTTGAAAATAAAAGGAACACACAAATAGTTGAAGTTCACATTCTTTCACGAGCTATGTGACATTTATTTCTAGAATCACTGTGATGCTTAAAAAGTTCAACACAAAGTTGCTGCAGTGGTAAATGAGAGTAATGACAGATCTTTCATATGAGGTGATCTGAATTGGTCTAATGAAAAGGGGGAAAAATCATGTTGTTTTTAATAATACTCATCGCAACTATATAACTTGGGATAAAGGACTAGATGTTTTATGTATGATAAGAAAAGGAGGATGGTGAGTTGGAAAAGGTCTACAAGGGGGACAAAGAGCACTGAGTATGTAACTGAGCAAGGTGCTAAATCTTGGTCTGTTAGGCAGAAAGGCATTCAGGAGGAATAGTGAGGGCTTCCTTTCCTCCATATATAGCAAAAGCTGTACTGGGATACACTTACCATTATGATGGCCTCATTACTTATAAAGATGGCAAAGAATAGGACATGGCTATGAAAAAAAAATATTCAAGAATGTCTTAATATCTAAAATTTGAAAAGAAGATTAAGATGATAAATGGCTCAAAAGAGGAGTACTAAGAATGCCACATGCACCCCAAAACCAAAGCCTAACAGAGCTCTATTGAGGTCAAGAGAGAACTCACAGTACTTGCAGGGCCAGTGGATCCATGAAAGTAAAGAGCTATTTAATTTATCAGACATAGACATAACAAGATTTTAGAGTTAGTATGGGAGTTTAAGTGAAGTTGTATGATGACCTGCATTACACATTTCTGTAGATCAGGCAATCACGGTGATTACCGCTTCTTCTATTGCTAGAAAACAGCCATTTGCAACCTCCTCACAAAAAGCAAGAGCAGCACTTCTACCAAAAAAGAAAAGAAATATGACTGAAGGGTCAGTTCTTGAAGTCCTCACTCATAGCAAAATGGTAGAGATGTTCAGGGAAGAGTAACAGGGGGCAAAAAAATGAGTCAAAGATTCATAAAAGTTCTTCTCTTACAACACCCTGCCTTTCCCTAAGTAACCTAAGCTAATCCACAGCTTTAGCTGGAGAGGTCAAAGTACCCCTGACGTAAGTTCATCTGTAGTTTGCAATTCCTTTCATGTACCGACATGACATGTAGCAACGGAAAGGGTCTCATTTTACCTTATTTCCTTGCAATACCAGTACTGAATGGAAATGTTAATGTTACTTCCCTCCAAGTTCTCCTCTGGGCCAGAAGAACCAGTCTGTTCATTTGCTCCGACTGCCCAAGCCGCCTTCTCGCAGCTGATCCCTACAGCTTGCCCACATTTCTGAAATTAGCCAGAATTTAAAAGGTGAATCCTCCTGTTTTATGCCTGGCATGATCATGCACAGACTTATGTGAAGACAACCCAGGCCTTGGCTTGTCTTTTTTTTTTTTTTTGGTAGTTACCCAGATATCATCACACAACCACAACTGGAAAATCATGTCTCTTCTAAGTTCTCATGCAGTGACTACAGCTTGCAGCCTACTTGACTCTAACAGAAATGTTAAAATGACACAGCCACTCTGTACCAGCTATATGGAAAGAGGGAGGTATTTAATCTAGAGGGAAGATAATTTTTGCTTAAGTAAAAACTAGTAAACCCAATGGGAATTTGGTTTGGGACTCCTTCTCATAATTGTATCTTACATTTGCTAGATGGGTCTTTGTTGAAAAGTTGAGCAGTTTACCAAAAGAAAAGAAGCAGAGGTGACTCTTGTATCTTGAAGGAGAAGGCACTAGAAAAAACTTAAAGATGGGAAACATAAATTTATTCTAAAATGTCTCTAGTAGGCTGGCTTTGAAAAGTATCAATTACAACTGAAAAGGCGAGAGACTTTTTATTGCTATTTTGGAAGAATATCAGTTCTGAAGAAATGGATATGTATGAGGATATTGCCTAAACACACAGGGCAATTATTAATGACTATTCAAAAATTATTGCATGGAAGCCTACCAGACTACTAAACTATGTAGCATTTTTTACCATCTAGAAATGGATTTAGTAGAAGACAAGACTAGACAAAGGAGATGTCAAATTAATTTTAAAAGAGAAAACATCAAGGAAAACACAATGTTCTAGAAGTCAGAGTGGGAATGAATAGCATTTTAATTTCCTACTCATATTACTTCAGTGCTTCAGCCCACTGAAATCAGAGGCCTATGGGACTAGACACTGAAAACCACTTCTTCCTGAGGATCTTCCAATTAAATGCAGGAGATGGCAGGACTCCCATAAGACAGCGGCAAAACCAGGTTTAGAAGCCAGTCCATGCCCTGTTTCTAATTCTCTCTGCTCTCCAACCAGCCACAGTGTCAACGCCAATAGTAGCTCTCTCTTTAAAAACAATCAGGTTTCATACTGGGAGAAAACTGCAAGAAATGCTTTTTTTGAGGAAGGTAGGGAAAAAGGGTGCACACTGCCAACAAGTCTCTCTATTTTAGCAAGTGGATACATTACGCTGCTGTGAATAATGTAACCTGCTGAGGCTAATGTACAAATGACAGGGCGCCTACCAACTGCAGCTCCTCTTTCTATGAAACATGACACTTAGTTTAATTTCCTCTCTCATAATGAGCATTAAAAGCCTTAAACTTGCATTTGTACCTTAAGCAGAGTTGCACTTTTAATTTTAGAAAATCCAAATGATTCTCTCATTGATATCCCCAATGCCATAAGAGTATGAATTATTGATATTGCTTGACTTTAATATTTTATGCTGCTGTGAAAATGGATAGCAGAGCTGAATCACAGCTTGCAACTAAATTGTGAAGGTCACCTAAAAGAACGCTTTTGCTTCCCCAGATCAAAAGAAGGTCTTCAAATTTTCTGTTGAGTTATACTTTCCTCTATTATTTATTAGTCATACACAGCTGAGCAAGGTTTGAAATAAAATACTGTAATCTGAAATGCATTCCAGGAAAAAGGCTGGCTGTCATCAGCACATGCTATTGGCTACAGCATTTTGTAATGAACTATAATTTTCTGTGACAAGCATTTACTTATGTCACTGATTTCAGACCAGCTGAAAAATACAACAAAGTAACCTTCAAGTATTATAGCACTGCTAACTGCAAGCTTACTAGGTAAAAACAAAGCATAGCTGAAGATGGGGACTAAATAGTCATTGACTGCTGAAATGACTGATTTCTCAGAGATCTTTATAATTAAGGATCATATTCAATAGCTTACAACATCATCCATGGTATCTGAGAAAAAATAGCATCTGTAGCACAGCTGGAGCAGCTGTGTTGGAAAATCAATCATTGCCTGGCAACTGAACAACTGATTTTCCATCAATCAGTACACGAGGCATTCTGTTAAGTTTATAAAACACATAAATTTGTTGCAGTACCTGCAAATGCAATAAGTGGGTTAGAAATGTAAGAGCAATAGATAAAAGACAGGCTTAAAGCGGCTATCAGGTTTAATACGAAAAGAGCCATATTTATGTATGCTGTAAATACAATATTAGGGTAATGAACAGATGAACTGCCCAGTGTGATTTGCTCTGACAGTAGTGCCAAGAGTAATCCAGAAATGAGGACTTTTTCCACCATAGCAAACATCTTGTGCTACACAACTCTTTAATTTTTCTTTTTGATAAAATGGACATTCATGGAAATAGTTACTCCCAATTGTGCCAAGAACTCATAAATTCCTGTAAATTCCTGCAGCTTAGGCTTTTTTTCTAGATTTTTATTGGCCTAACTGAGCCCATCAGCAATACTACAGATCTTATCATTCTGTTGAGATCATATCACTTCTATAATAATTTCTACAAGCTCATTTTTAAAGGACAATAAAGATTGTAACTGTTCTTCTAATTCCAACATAAAAGAAGAAGTGAGGGTGGGGGAGTTATACCATAAATTGCACAGGTTAGTGCTACAGCTATGATATTTTAATACTCATAAAACATAAGCTCATTGCCTAATGCCAAGCCTCAGCAAGGGGCAGAGATGCATTTGTGTGTAAAGTAATAGCCATAACTATTCACGTTATTCAACAGACCTGCAACAGTCAACAGCCCAAGCTGGCAACCCCAGAGAAGTTGATATCCCTCCCTTTGGACACTGCTGCCTTTGGTTAGATACGGCCATCTGGAAAGCAAACATCTCTTCACATAGCCTTCCCATATCAGGTTGGGAAGCCCCATATTGCTCCTGACTGTTTTATCCAGGAGCACTTCTTGTGACCCTGGTGCCTCCAGCCTTTTCTCTCAGTGCCCACCAGCTGTCCCCCAACAATACCAAGCAGGTCCAGAAACATGGAATATGGCATCTCCTTATACAAACGCTGCTAACAGGCAGATACACCCAACACACCTGAAAAATGGTATATTGCCATAAGCATGCCTGATTGAAGAAGAATTACAATGGTTTTAGATAAACATAGGGAGAACAACCAATGCTTAACACTGAACAAAGAACAAGGCAGCTGGTTATCCATGCACGCAGGCGATCACAGTCAAAAGGACAAGGCAGGTGTCAGAAATTCATCAAAGAGGACAGCTACCAAACGCAAAACTATCATAAACCGGTTCTTAATCAGTATAATTGATAAAGCCCTTCCCAAAGTTATCTTCCTCCATGTACCGCAAGATAAATGAGGAATATCACAGAGGCAGTTTCCTGTAAAAGTGAGTCGTTTTCTAATTTAGGCATTTTGATTTTGATACAGTTATTTCTAATCCCAGTAGGTCTACTGGTCACCATACTGGGTATGAAGACATTTTAAGCACAGGAGACTATGATGATACACCAGAGAAAAATGTAAGGCTGGTAAAAGGCAGCTTAATCTTAATGTGAACCCTAGCTGTGAAATCCTACTTCATGCTGCCATCACATACAATCCTATAAAACACAAAGACTGAAATTTTCTAATTGAGTCAGAATGATCCATGTAGCGTGTCAGCAATAACGAGAAGCACCTCTCTAGCTTTTCTTTGACATTCACAGGTGAGGTCTTCTAAAACTGCTAAAAATATATAGTAATGAGACCACAGCACTGAATGGTCCTTTGTGGAATAGTACTTTGTAAAATATCAGATGCTTGAAACAAAAACAATTTCATTGACTACTGAGGAATTCAAATAAATTTCGTACTTCTTTAATCCTCAAGAACATATTCCCCCAATATTTTCAGGAATGTTGACACAGTATCTTTTTATTATTATTATTTATTTCCTAAATATGATCTGTTTCCAATTGCTGCTTTACGTATTTGGCTTTCCCTACAGTTTCTTACTTTGAAAAATGTGTAAATGGGACACAGGATCTTTGAAGCTGAGAGCAAATCGTTGTAGGAAAAAAGAAATGTTAGGCTTGGAATGCCAAACAGAATTCAAACTTTCCACTAACTAAAGACTTCCCGTTAGCACTGGGTTTGCAGCCCAAAAGATAAAATTAAGTTGCAATCTATTTGTGAATACTTGTGAACTCTAGAAATCTTTTATATTAGTTCCTACTGTAACAGACAAGAAAATGCAGAGGCACATTTTAATTACCTGTCAGGAACTAAATAAAAGATTTGTTTTATTGAATGCTCCCTGTGTGTAATATAACTATGGAAACAAGTCTGAAGTCCAATTGACTTTCTATTTACAGGCTCCTAAAGAGCCATTAAAACATAAAAGTGAACTACTTAAAACCTGTTTGAAGTTTTATTCTTCTTTAATGTATTTTTCACCTGTTTGATGATTGTTTATACTTTGTAGCATGATGAACTACCACATTTTTTGCCATTTCATTTCATCATGTTGAATATTTTGCTATATTTAAGTCCAAACTTAACACTGTTTCCCACCAAAAAAAAAAAAAAAAAAAGCTGTTGGAAGAAACTGGACCATGGCAAAAATGTGTTTTAAGCCAACAGTGACGAAGTGCTTCACATTCGTGTTCAAAGCTCTTCTTTCAGCTCCATTTCAGATGGAAGAGGTGATCATCTAAACAAAGCAGCAGGATTAGAAAAATAGTAAGAAAGAAACTACTTTTACTACTGTTGCAGATACCGCAAATCAAAGCCTAGAAAGACAATTGAGTGAACGTAACAACAAGTAATGCTTCCATCATTACCCTGTTACTCTATCCTGGCAGGTGATAACTTTCACTTACCACATCCTTTCCTCAAGTATGGATCAAATCCATTTTACATATCTACACAGGAAGTATTTAGACCTTTGAAAACTCCAGCTGATATCAAGTACTAAAATAAATAACCCTGAACATGTCACTTCTCTGGGCAGGGAAACTGGACTAGACAATCTCCAGTGGTGCCTTCCAACCTTGATGCTGTGATAACACCTTGTTACTAACATGAGTTACCGTAAGCATGTTAGTGCTGTCCCAGCTCCCCACCCTGGCATTCCACACTATGTGCTATAGCACATTCTCAGGGACTTTTGATGTTTCAACTTATTCCTACTTTGATTGTGCTATAGCCCAAATACAACATTATTCTGAACAAACAACATGTACCCTGCCCATTTGTATCTACACCTGAAGGCATGGATTGAGCACAGAGACAGTCTTTTCCAGTAAGTAGAGGGAATTTCAACGCTTTCTTGGATGTTAATTCTAATTGTGTTCCTAGACCGTGTTCTGCACATACAGACTGAGAGGGGTCGTTAGTTGGAAATCATCCACCTCGATTTTGGAAGCTCTGCATCAGTAGTCTAGAACTATTCAGGGTTGTGTATCATGTTAACCCCAAAGAAATTACCTTAAGCTATTATCTAATTAGGCAGAGTTTTCTCTCTCTCTTTTTCCACTTATATCCCATCTCTACCACCATCCTAGCTGTCATCTCATTTGTAACGATCACCCAAGAGGCATATACAATGAGAAGTTCTCTGGCCAAGTCTCCCACTGCTTATGCACAAATGACAGATTTGAAACACATTACGAAATTCCTGCATTCCTAAGACAGCCCCAAATACTCAGCCCTGTTATGTGAAATCTGCCTCCTGCTACAAAGATGGGAAAGCCGTTCAGTTCACAAAAGCTGCTGAACAAATCGTTTGGAAATTTTACGTGTATATGCTAATGCATTTGCTCTGCTTAGGTGGAGGTGCTCCCTGTAGCATCAGTGATTATCAGATTATCTAGAAGACACCACATTTTTAATTTAGCTCTGTTTTCTATAAGCTGTGCTAATAAAATCTGCACCCCATGGAAACCCCCTGCTCATTAGCTATTACCCAGCCTTAGGCAGCACAAGTCTGTTTACATTACAAATAAAAGACAAAATATGCTCATTGTCAGCTTCCCCCTTCCTGAGGGACACTTGTCACGAATCTATCCTGCAAAACTATCTCTTCACTACTCTCCCCTGACTTCGCCTTGCCCCAGGACACTTTGCCTTCATTTATCTCTTTTGGACTTAACAAACCACTACAACTACCTTAGATCAATTTCTCAAATCACAGTTTAATTATTTAGAAGGAAGTGAGCTTTTGCTCTCCATTAAAACAACAATCCCTACCCCCAAGGAACAACATTAAATCATTGTTTAATCCTTATTACTGCCTTAGGCTTCCCTTGGTATTGCAGTGTTGTTGAAACTTCATTTCAATATTTACCACTTAGATCACTTAAGGGCTGTCAGCTTTAATAAAATTTTATCAATTGGATGCTTATATTATTCACAGTTTCATAAAAATAACAAGACCTGCCTTGGTATTTCACATCTATGGGCTAATTTCTTTGACTGCCAAGGGATTTCATTTTATTAGCATTTACACATAATGTGAGTGAATTTTTAAACTGATATATATTGCACAAAGTTAGTAAACAGCATCATACTAAGTTACATGCATTTTAATATATGCATCACTAAGTTTACAACTGCGATACACATGAATAAACCAACAGGGCAGATTTCATTGTGCAGTCTCCTAAAAAGCCTGATATTCCAAGAAATCTCAAACCCTCTCTGCAGAGTATAGACTAGTGACAACTCTCTGTGGTAGGTACACAATAAAAATATCCCAGCATCTTGGTATAGAGAGGGTTTTGCTGTCAAAGAACTTGTTAAAGCACAATTTGGCAGGGAATGTACCAGCTCAATCAACAGGGTAGCAGTAATACAGTATTACTTCTTATTACCTCTCAGATCAGAGGAGTGAACTGTACAAAGTCTGAAGTTATGATATTTAGCTATACTCACTTAAGTAGGAATGGCCAGTTTCTGTGTACTCCTCCAAGTCCTTCTTGGACATGAGATATTCCTGGAATCATCCAGCTACAACTACAGCCCAAGCACTTCCTTGGTTTCTCTGAGAAGTATGCAATTTGTTGTTGCATCACTAACAATAGCATGACCTGTTTAAAGCTAGAATGGACTGCGGTCTCAGGTCTGCAATAATTCCTCTGAACATGCATAATGCCATAAATTTGTAAGACAGTTCCTTCTTTGGACTGGTACTGTTGGCAGATTCAGCTCCATGCTTTTGAGACTACCAACTTTGCACAGACTTCTCAGACACAACTTCTTTATTATATGGTAGAACTATAGTCTTTCTATTAGAAGAATGGATAAGGTTTTCCCCAAGTGGATGTGAATTTATACTTTAGAGGCAAGGGTACTCACTTTACATTAAGAATAATCACTGTGTTGTGAGTCTGAGAAATTTGCACAAAGGGGTAATGAATATATCAAACGGTTCAGTGGAAGAAGAGGAAAATTACATATCTTCAAAAAAAAAAAAAAGACTTTTTTTCAAAATAAGGTATTACAGAGCAACTAACATTCCTGAGAATACTCACAGAATCACAGAACAGTTGGGGTTGGAAGGGACCTCTGGAGATCATCTCGTACAACCCACCTGCTAAAGCAGGTTCACCCAGAGCAGGTCACACAGGCACTCATGTCTATCCATGTCTATCCATTCTGCCTTTGCTTGAAAATGTCTCCCTTTCCACACCCTGTGCTTCCTTCCAGATTTGTCTCCCCTTACCATTCTTACCATCACCCTCTTAGCCCTGTTTTTAATAGGTTCTCTCTCTTCCAATGATGGACTTTCTTTTGTTTTCCTCTGCTCTTCAATTTTTGACCTTCATCAAATCTCTTATAAAAATATCAAAGGACTTGTTGTTTCTTGCAGGTAATTTTGGCTCTCTCACCCATTAAAAACCTCTCTGACCGCAGAACCTATGTATTTAAAGAAACTAGATTAAACTTTGAAAAAATGGAGAGGGCTTAGAAGATCCTGTTTCATTATAAATAATGAATCGTACACTAAGGATGCTGAATGTGAAAATGTTCGTTTTTTAGAGGTCTGGATGCTGTTAAGTCACTTTTGGATACAGGATTCTTTACAGCTTTCCTACACATAGTCAGGAATAATTATTCAGGAATTGCATGAAAATAGACCACATTGAACGAGAAAAATGTCTTCTTCCTATGCAATAACAACTACTGCTGCATTTTAAATCGACACTTTGCCACCTTGCCTTTAACCTGAATTCATTTTGAACACAGATTAAGGTGCCAAAGTCAGCTGACTGCTTGCAAATCCTCTACCACTACTTAGCTCCTGTGAGCAAGGCTGGATTTTGTATTTAAAAAGTGATAAGAAAAAACAATTAAAAAAGAAAACAAGCACTTGCATTACAGTTCTTCAAATTCTGCATAATTTTCAAATGAAAATTTTCCAGTTATAACCAGTCAACTCTGCTGCACACATACTTCCTACACTCAAGTGCGCAGACTTTCAGTATCTTGTCAAAACTGATTATTTCAATTTTTACAATGATAAAGAAGCTTTGATTGGAAAACAGCACTGGTTTAGCCTACAGGTAGGATGAGTTAGCACCCATGGTCATTTACAAAATGAAGGCCAGAGCTGCACCCCATTCATGTTGATGTTGGTGGAAATTCTGCTATCAGTTGCAACTAAAGACAGGTTGTGTCTATGGATTGTTAGAATGTTTGCTATCATTTATTTTTACCGCAGTAATAAGAAGAGGTTTGAGTTGCTGACTGGGCCCCTGAACATGCTCGAACAAATTCAATGGAAAGCTTCCAGTCTACGAATAAGCCATAACAAGGCAAGTAAGGGACACAACCAAGAACTGTATAATACACAGTGGTCACAGTGACCCAACTGCCTAGGGCTTTATTATGATTAAAAGATACCAAGAAAGGCTTAACTTTAAGAGTAGCCTGATAATTAACATTAAAGTTGAAAGAGTAGTAAAGCAGGGACCATGACAATTAAACATGCCTGAGAATGTAAATATATGGATATGAAGTGCAGAGTGAATGTTGCCAATTTTCAAGTCAGTTTTCCTAGTGAAAGCTCTAGTGGGGCAGACAAAAAACAGAGCTTATAAAAGAACCTGGTTGCAACCTTAGCTACAGAGTCTTGACCACAGCTCCATAATAAAATTACTAGTATATTAAGCATGTGAATGTGGGGTGATACAGAAAAGAAGATGGGGGCCCCATGGCTAGGTAGCGAGCCAACTGATTTTAACTAAAAGCAGATGCTTTCCAAGACAGAATAGGTGCAACTTGCTCTTTTATGCAAGTCACGCTCCATTCACAACCATTTTCTTAGATGTACACCTTCAGCACAGGAGTTCATGTGGCCTAAATTGAATGTAATAATCCAGATGGGAGCACAGCGATTCTGCATCCTTTCAACTAGAGGGTCAGGTTACACAGCGATCCTATTTAAAAGCATATAAAACCACGAGCTATTCAGTGTGCAGCTGAGAGTGCAAGAGCTTTAATCTTTGCATTATCCATATGAACACACTTTCTATTTTTGGTTATTGTGCCACACAAAGCTAATTGCTGTTGCTTTAGAACCAGCAACCACTAAAGGGCAACTTTTACTTTCTGGTGACCAGCTCTAACTTCACCCAGGTCAACCACAGTCAAAAGCTGTTGCCAGCTGGTGGTGTATGTAAACCCAGCGGTCTGAATCCACCTGCACATATCAAATGAAGACAAAGGAACGCCCAGAAGTTAAAACAGGTTCAGCTGGCTGAACTTCACTGTGAGCAGGGAAATTGAACTGTACCCATATCTAAGGAGGATCCTACTAGACAGATGTGGATTGAAGAGCTGCCCTCATTTACTAAAATATTATTTAGTTATATAAAGAATTTCAGGCTCTGAAACCTCCAAGCTCAGCCCCTTGCTAAAGAGCAAAGCTCCACGAACATTGTGACCTTAATTCATCAAGTATTAGTTTCTTAACAAGCACTGTGATTTTTAAAGCACTTTTTTGGCATTTCATGTGAAATCTAGTTGATGAATTGATAGATTTTAAAAGAGGTCTTTGGGAGGATGGGCAGAAATCTGGATAACCTTTTTTGTTTGCTAGCCTCCAACTTTTCATACTCTCCCCTCCTGAGCCAGACTGAAATATGCCAAATCACGTGAGCTGTTACCTTACGGAGCTTCCTACTCACAGAATGAATCTTTTGTTACATATGGAGGTGTTAATCCCTGGGTAATCAACAGCTTAATTAGTTCATAATGAAGATGAAAGGCTCCCTGGCTTATGTTGTTGCTGATTCTTATAGGTTTTCTTGTTTTATTTTATTCAAAGAACTATGGGGTGTTAACAACTTCTGCAATAAATCAAATAAAAATAACATAAAACAAGGCCTACCAGTAGCTCCATCCTGGGTTTTGCCTGCATGAGGAAAGTCAGCTTGGCATCATTGCAGATGTGTTGTTAGACACTGGAGCATAAAGGAAGCACAAGAACTTTCACCTTTGTAACTCCTGAGCCTCATCTTGTGTAAATGTGCCCAACCATACAAGCGTGTTACCTTAGTCCTTTTGCATGAAAAGTGGCTGTGTAGCTCTGGAAAGAGAGTTAGAGAATCAGTCGAGTAATCAGAAAATAGTTTACTTAGGCTAAGGGTCTTGCCTAATATGTCCTCCATCCCTTTGAATCAATCCCAACTTGTGACTGAGTACAAAAGCCCAAAATGAACACCGTTCATTCAATCTTTTTGTTCGAAGTAGAAGATAAGGTTGCATGTTTGTAACTATAATTTCACCAGCTCCATGTACAATTACTAAAAAAATCAGTGTTAACCAGGTCTGCTGTCACTTACAGAATTACTTATCCTTTTTACTGGAAAATTACATCAATTCAATACTTTTAATAAAACCCAATAAAACTTTCACATCCCTCTCTTTCCATAGCATCTGTACAAGGTAGTATACAGACGGAAATCAGAGATACAGAGAAAGGAAGGGTTTAAGCCTCAAGCCTCTCCAGTTGAATCTCTGCCACACATAGTCTTCAACTCAGAAATACTTTCTACATTCTTACAATCAGCCCTGCACCATCTACTCTCCAACCCACTTGTGAACTGAGTTTACTCATTGACCAAGTGGATTGGTTTATTTTTTTTTCATTCCTCTATACATGAAAGCAAACTCATCAGTAATAAACAAAATGTAATTTGTATGCTTGCTATGGCATGTGGGAAATGGTTAGAAGTGCTCAGTGCTCTTAGTACCTTAGCTGATAGCCATCTGCAGTCCAAAGATGCAAAACAATTCCATTAAAATGATGTCTCTCTTTGGTTAGAATAGAAAAGGAAAGTCTACATTCAGATTCAGATCTGCAGAAACAATTCTGCAGCCAGTGCAAAACTCAATACAGAATTCCAAATTTCAAAAGTATGAGATACACTGTACATAGACAAGGAGGTGACTCATGACAATGGTAACTCATGTTTAAACAGTTGCACCATGAAGACGGTTCCTGTATTTCATTTCCACATGAAAGAAAGGTTCTATTTGGATCAGTCTTTGTTTAAAAGGCAGGTTACAATCAAACGCAATCAATTTTGTATTATAAAGTGATCAAAATAAAACATGGGAAAGATAAATCAAAATGCACAAACCAAAATCTATTTATGTTATTTGGAGACACCGTGGACTTGTCAGTTAGTCTAGAAGAATTTTATGAAAATATAATTAAACTCCAAAATCAAATCACTTTTTTCTCTCATTATATATAGACCACTTTATAACAAGGCATATTAGAAATACTTGCCTTGCTTGCATGATGAAAAAAAAAATCCTGTTTACTTTCATTATCATGCATCATATTAAGAATCCCAGCCTGCAAGTGCCGTACACCACCTTTTAAAGAAACTAATTGCAAGCCACTTTCAATATTTTTTCTGTTTTTAATTTAATACCCTCAGAGAGACATAATTGGGCTGGAAGGGAGAGGTATTCACTGAAGCCATGAATTTGCTGTATAAATACAAACAAGGAGGAAAGCTAATACAGTAAGGGACTGTGGGATTAATTTTGAAATTGTCTGATTAGTGGATTGCTGCCCGTCAATAATTGCCTTAGATTTTCCCAAGGCCCCGTCTTTATTGGAGTCAGGCAAGTGCATCTGCCTACAGATTCTGTCAATCAGGTCTTGCAGCTGGGAGGGTCTTCAGAGAGAGCGCAATTGCAAGCCTGCTGGGGCGAGTTGTTAGACAAAGCAATATATACCAGGCATGATGAACAGTCAATCTCCGTTCCATTGATAACATTTTACTTACTAAAATTTTCCTATTCTGTTTGGTGTAAGTTCCTTCAAGAATTATTTTAGTGAAGTACTGTTTAGCTGAGTTCAAACGAAAAATATACTAGAGGTGTTTCTGCAGGATACAATAGGAATGCTGCACGCACCTCAAGAACACAGTACACTTGTGCCTCTTGCCTGTTTTTCTCCCCTTTTTATTTTTGCTGGTGAGATGAGTTTCGCTTCCTTAGGATATTATTAGGGGTATACAACATTATACAAGTTATATTTTATATATATATATAAAAAATATATATATACATTATATACACACACACATTATGTATAATATATGCATATACACATTACATACACACACACCTTTTATATATATATGCACACATTATATATACATAATACATATATTACACTATATATATTATACAAGTTCTAAAGCCACAGGGAGGATAAAATAAAAAGTTAGAAAAATGACCCAGAGAGTCTGGAGTAGATGTTGCTAAGGTGCAGTTTCATTTCATTAACTCTTTAAATAAGTAATTCCCATAAGTAGATCCAACACCTTCTCTTTGTTTCCTGCAGTAGGAAACTATGAACTTGCACCCACAAGCAAATTAAATGTGAGCAACTATTACTTGGCATGTCGATTTGGCGATCTGCAGTGAAGATCTGCTGACCAAAGTAATTCTATTGTTTAAATCACAAAAACACACTTTAAAAAAAAAAAAAAACAACCTCTGGGTAGTTTGTTTGTGGCATGTCCATTCCTAGACATATTTGTGTCTATCTTGCCAGACATTAACCAGAAATACACAAAATAGATTTGTTTATGAACATAGTACACAAACAGAAATGAAGTAATGGAACAAATATGTCATACGTATTTATATTTTTGTTCCACGATTAGTGTATTGGACATTCATGTTTCAGCTACAATTGTACTTTTTTACAACCATCAAGACACACAGAAGCTCCTGGAATGCCGTAATTGCTTACACACAGGGCAAAGTTAAGGTCTGCTTCTGAGGCCAGGGTCCCTCATTTAGTCATGACCAACAAAGCTTCAGTTTGAAATGCTGACTAACGACATTAATGTTGTAATTAGCATTGCTTTTACAGCCTATGTTGTTAGCTTCTCTGGCTTTGACAAGGAAGCTGATGCCACTGAAATGCAGCTTTGCCTGTTATTGAAGCATGCCATCCTCCTGTAAATCCCATCTGAACAGTCACACTCCCGTTTGGATATGGTTGATATCCCAGCTCACTGACAGTGGGTCTCAGTTTGATTGGGGTCTGCCTTATGTATTTGGTTTTTTTTATACAGAGAACACAATTATTAGCTTCTGTTGGGTAACATTTCCAAATGTGTTTTAAAAAGGGACTTGATCATGAAAGGGATCCTGTGGTTTGAGGTCTGTGATGGAACGAGACTGAACCCAGTGGAAACTGGACTGATGTCCCGCCTTCTGCTCCTAACCCACTTTTCATCTCTCATTTAAAGAATAAGCCAAGAAGGGACATTCTGACACCTCTGGAGAAAGACCTTCCTTCAGGCTGCAAAGCGAAGCACTCAGAGGCTAGGAAATCTAGGAAATACCATTTATACTTATCCTCACCCTCTATTAACCATGCTATGGCTATGCACTACACCATTGTCTTGCCTCTGATGAGGTGACCACACAACAGATCTGCTGTGGAACTCACACCGCAGCACAGATAAAGGGCACTCCAAAGGACACCCTGAAACACTTCCTGACTTTCAGGTGCCTAATTTGTTAATTTAAGCACCATTCCTTTTTTAAGCTTTCCCTACATTTAAAGATCATACAATACCAAGAAGTTCTCCCTGAAGAGAGACAAACAGTCTATAGAGAGTTACGCCTTCCCACATGGTCATGATCTGATAACCACCAAATCAGTTAATACCGTGACTGTCACCCTGATTATAAGGAAAGTGTTCCAGTATTTCTCACAACAAACCTGGATACAAGTTACATTTAAAGGACATAGAACATATGCTGAAATAATACTTGCATTTGAAAATAAAGCTCTGCAGTGCTCTGGTTTACCTATGAGTAAATAACTCACTGCAGAGCATTAGGAAAAAAAAAGAAAAAGACTGGCATAGAGAAATAATGATAAACCAGTGATATTCTCTTTAGCAAAGACAAGGGAAGACTTGAGGAAGCCCCTACTCTTACAACTGGAAAAGGAGCAGAACCGTTTCAGAGGGTTTTGACTGCAGGCAGTCTTGGTTTTGGAGATGAGCTAAAGCTCCACTTCCACAAGAGGGATTTTTTTTACCATTGTTTTGCCAGTCTCTGAAAATGGACAGATTGTCACTGGTCCAGCAAAGTCTGCAAGCTGTGAAGGGTGCACAAAGGGACATCGGTCCCCCCAAGAAACATGCTATTGCAACTTGATCCAAGTAAGAAGCTTAATATTCTGAAATGTGGGAAACAGACTGTGACAGAGACTGTCAAGGATTTCCTACTGCCAGGCAGACATTTTCCCTTCATCTAATTTTGAATGCTTTTATTCATTTTGTAAGCTTTACCACCTGCCCTTCCGTTCCATGAATAATGCCCACATAATGTCATCACACACAACGGACTAAGAATCTGCCAACAGCAAACATGGAAAGATGCTTCTTTTAGCTCTTAGATTATCACTCACTTATGTGTCTCAGAAAACACAAGGCCCCATAAAAGGCATCGAATATTAACGTACCTGGGCTACTCCGGTCTGATTCTAAACCTGGCAGTCCATAGGAGACAACACCCTGAGAACATGCTCAAATTTAAAACTGAACAACTATCTCAGACATGGAGCACACCAGGAGAGACGGTCTTTCAGGTAAGCAAAGATTTAATTTCTTTAGATGGTAACAAGCATGTGCTTACATAAAAATGTTAATCACCAGTGCAGATCTTGAATCACTGATGACGCATGCTTTCAGAGAAAAATTCTACCCAGTATACAAATAGTTGGATCTTCTGCCATTTTCAGCCTCTGACTGGCTCTGCATCTATCCTTGTGCACTGAAAAGTGCAGCACACTACTTTCAAGGGATCAAATACAGCTACAACAAACTCTAGTCTCTCAAGGACTCTTCCCACTAGGTATACACGAGTAAAAATGCTAGTGGCTGCAACTGCTCACAGTGCCTGAGCACTCCCAAGCCCCGGGCTGACGGACAACACGTACACTACACATGACAGCTGCACTCTCTCAGCCAGGAGTCCTGATGAGCAGGGACTGATCTACTCATAATAAACTAGTTAGAAACAGCAGCACTGGGAAATGAGAAGCAAATCAATTAAGAGCACATACTTTGTGTTTCTCCCACTTGAAGCCAAATGGTTCCATACTACTCTTTAGTAGCAACAGATATGAGACATGCAATTTCCTTTAGCTATAACAAATATTGATCCTTACTCTTTTTACCTTTATGTGAGGTACAGGGAGTAAAAGATAACCAGGCTCAGATTCCATTACGACTACATTACCACCATTTGCATTTCATCCTCAACTTCACTCCCATAAGACGATTTACATCTCCAGGATGTTCTTCCCAAATCCCTCAATTTCCTTCCATTTCCCCTTTCCTACCCCTCCTCCCCACCACACAATAAAGCAGTCATGGTGCCAATATACAGCCTCTGGTATGTGGCAGTTTCCACTCTCTGCCAAGCTGTTCCACACATTTAATTCTGAGGTGAAAAGATTTTCCTAAGATTTCGCTTCTATTCAGTCTTTGTAAATGACCCTCAAGCATAATTCTTCTCATGACATTATTTCCACATACCTCACCATGAGTCACACGCAAAAAAATTCACTGCTTGACCACAAATAAAGTCATAGTCGTTACTAGAAACATGACTGATGATGAGATATGAGAATGCAAAACTCCAGGTTAGCCGATTGCATATTGAAAACACTTCTCACTTAACGTACAAGTGTAGTAGGATAAATGGATCTGTAAGATAAGGAAAAAATAACACTTAGATTAACTTTTCAGAGGTGGTGGTCTCCTAATTACTTGTTGAAGACAAACAATCTTTCCACAGGTAAAAGCCTGAACTTGACCAGATTTAATAAAGCTAAAGAAATCACGTGGCTCTTCGGTTTACTAAGTGTTCCCTTCTTCGTTACTCCTTGTGGAAAAGAACAAGAGATTAAGACAAAGAAAAAAAATGTTTCTAATAGTATTAACTGGACTGCTGTGTTGAGCATGTCTTAATCTATTCTAGAAGAAGCTGAACAAGGTAGAAGCTCTAACAAGTGAAATAAGGAGTAACCAGGCCAATTTCAAAAGTTGTTAGCTCCTGGTCAGGGACAGAGAGCAGGTGAGATGAGATTTGAGAGCTTTACACTGCAGTTTTGGTTAGATTTAAAATTCTCAATGGGATGAGAGTAATCCCGCTCTGGGCAGGGCCACCACTTCTCTCTCACTTCCAGAATTCAGGATCTCTTGGGATTCCTGATGCATTTAAAACATGCCCAGGGGAGACCTAACAGCTATAGGAACAGCATGAAAACCAGAAGATTGATTAACAGCAGCAAGCCCCATTGTACAAGCTCACACAGAAGCAACATTTCAGCACCGGTCCCTCCCAGCCTGAAGCATCTTGACTGCCGATCTCAAAGTTGCAGAAGCTGTAGTAAAATCCGTGGTGCAATACATAGACTTCTTATGATTCGCTATTCAACTTCAGCTCTCTAGAAACCGCCATCAATTGCAGAAAAGCTTTTTGAGAACAGACTGACCTGCCATGAGTGACTCAAATATTTATGTCCATCTGGAAAAACGCCCAGCTGGTCAAAGTTTCAGCACGGATTAGGTAGAAGCGACTGGTCAGCTGCTAGAGACACCGCTGAATAAGCAGCACTCTTTGACAGCCTCCTGGCAGGAGGTACCTGTAGCCAGTAAACAGTCGGAACATCTGCTGATGTGACCAAAACTTCTCTAAAATCCAGTCGCTGAGGTTTGCTCTAAGACACACAGACACATCAGTTACTCGTGAAGCCTGGTGGAGTTGCAATGATTTCTTCAGATGAGACATTTCTAAACACTTACAGCTTTTACATGCCTGTGAAGAGGATGAACAACGGTTGGTTCCCGTAAACTGAGGTGCTCACAAAACTCTAGAAGGTCTCTAATGGGGTGGAGTGAAATATCTGACTTACCAAACTTTTATGTACACATGGAGACACACCAACTCCCTCACAGCTCTTTAGGAAACCTTGAACACATGGGAGTGACAGAGAGTAACACGGGCTGGCGTAACCAATGGGTTCCCTCCACTTTCTTACAGGACTGACAGTCTTGAAATTGGATGTCCTTAAGCAAAACCAAATAGCTACATAAATTACCTGCAGAAAGGCTGGAAAAGCAAAGATGCTATTCAGGCTGAAACAAGAACGCAGCATTCACTTCAGAGCAGGTGATTCTCCTTATATAAAGCTCTGAAACTAGGCAAATATGATTCATGTTTGGTTTGTAGCTTCCAGGCATAGAGTTACTAAGTGTCTTTGTTGTTAAATAAATACAGACACCAAGCTCAAGACGCACTACCACAAAGCTGTTAGATTATTTGTTCTACTGAATTATGCATTACCTTTACTAAGTATGCAGCTTTTCTAATGCAAGTGCCCCACAAAGCCCCAAATTCCAGCATGTCTATTTGCCATATGGACAAGCTTCTCCAACCGTCTGGCTCCTCATGGAAATTCTATTTGTTTTCCTATTGATTTTATTATGTTTAACAGCATACTAAATCATTCCCGTGGTTGACAAGTTTCTGGAAAATTGATATATGCTGTCTAAAACTGCCTGAGGCAGGAATAAAACCAAAACAAATGGCTTCTTTTAAACTCTTCATTTGCATTACTACAGCCATGCATACAAGTGCCATCTTGTTTGGTAGAAGAATCCTTCTCCTTTGTGTAACGTCTAAAGCACAGGAAATCTTTAGAAGATCTACTTATGGGTCTGCATGTTGGAGGAAGGTGATTGCAAAATACCAGACTATTTTGAGTGTGGGTGGGACTAAAAAAGCAGATTGTCAGCTAAGATCAATGGGCTGGATTCTGTTGTGGAGAGGTGGAACCATGAGTAAATGCCTTGGAATCTACAGCTTAAGGCAAAGGTACATTTTTTAGTGAGACTTAAATACTCATATTTAATTCTTCCCCTGAGAAGACTGTACTTTGAAGCATTTAAGTAAGATCAGGATGAAGCAAGGGTAGTTTTTGTTTGTTTTAAATCTTCGAGGCATCACCATTAAGCACTACAAAATTTGTTCCTAAGACTGGACAGCATCGTGAAGAGCATCTCAAATGGGAAATAGCACCCAGCCAGTAGTTTTTACTTTGTCCAGAAACTAAAAGGGGGAGGTGAATTAGTGAAAACAGTCTTGATGCTTTGATGATAGAAATCTGAAAGCCACAAGAGTTCAAGAGGAAGTGATTAAGACGACAGAATTTTAACATCTCCAGACAAAGATCTGACAAAAACTGAGAAGGTCATAGGAACATATTCATCCTTTTTAGACCCTCATTAGGCTGGTATAACGACTGTGTTCTGGCAAAGAAAAAAAATATATTTCTGTGGGAGGTAGTTACGACACTGAAATTAGCTGACAAATAATGGGATTACATTTGCAGAGCTGCAGACATTGAATAATCATAAGCTCCTCATTCTGGTGGCATAGAAAAATTCAAAAGAGAGATGACATTTTCCAATAGTATCTGTGATGCCACAGAGTAAGGTTCTGAATTCTGCTATGGAGAAACCAAACTAGCTCACAAATACATAAACTGATTAGTAGGTCAGTCCTCTGAGTAAGCAAGAAGCCTCCTGGGAATTAACAGTGAAAAAAACAGTCCCAAGGAGATGTCTTTTATTTAGAGACTTTCATGAGCATCCAAAAGATAGATACAAAAAAGCATGATGCTACAGTCCTCATGTTTTTAAAGACCTAAAAAAATGAATTTCAAACAAACAGAATAGTGAAAAAACCCCACAAACCTCTTCATCTCAGGCATTGAAATGAGCTTCGGGAAAAGATCAAGTTTACCTCCTTCTTAGAGAAGGCCAAGCAAATTCAGTTAATTTGCTAATTCTTAGATACTGTAGAGATCATACATAAAACTCAACAGAACTTAGATAATTCTGCTGATGGAGATAGCAGAAAATACTGCAGCATCATCACCTTTTCCTAACTAACACATAGTCCCTGTGCCAACAGTTATTTGGACATTTGTAGTTAGAAATCTTGTAATCCAAGATGTTTGACACTTGCTATAGGTGTTATCTGTGCTCATCTGCTACAGACAGGAGCTTCTGCCAGCTTACAGGTGAGCTTGATGGCTTCAATGGAAGAAACATCCAATACACCAAAAATTCCCTGGAAAAGCCACATACACGTGCTGTTGCTGGAGGTTCTTCTGCCACTACACTTTTGCCTGTCCTTTGCAAACTTGGCCAAACTGATAACCTCTTTGAAACATCACCAATACAAAAAACCTGTAGGTGGAAGAAAAAAGCATCACGTGCTAGGCATTCCTAGCAGGAAGCAATGAGCATTCTTATTAAAACAGAAGTCTAGAAAAGCTTTGCAAACATCTACAAACAGAAAAAAGGTTTTCATGGAGAATAAATCATGTCTTCATGAGCATAGTGTGGGAAGACAAGTGTTGAAAAATTGTTCATCACTCAAAACAAGCATAAAAATACATTATATCAAAGATGGAAAAAAACATGTCAAGTTAAAGGAGTCCAAGACATACTAGGACTATTTTATTAAATCAGGAACAGCATCAGGCCGTGGGCTGTAGTCCAGTGTTAAAGCTCAGGAAAGCGGGTACTATTCAGTAGGTCAGACAAGTGCATCCTCACAAGCTGCATCCTTAAGCTGAAGTGTTACTGATGGAGCCCATGTTGGAAAGAAAGAGAACTAGGACTGTTAAATCACTTGTAGAACCAACACACTGAGAAAAGATGGCCAGAAATGTTTTTATTTTGCACAAGTGCAGAATAACATAAATGTCTTTTTGATACCTTTGAGCAAAGTTCTTTAAACCCCAAGGTACATTCAACTGCGTTAATCAATGATAACTGAATAAGCAATAATAAGACAGGTAAACAGACCTCCTAATAATGTTGCTCAAATAAATTAAAGCTACATATCTCTGAACCATCATCAGTATTGGTAGATGCTCTTTTTTCAGCCTACTTTTGAAGTAACATCATCACCACCTAACTTACAAAGATCCTTTTCTTCTACAACTAGGTACCCTCTTTTAGAGTCTCAACCAGAAAACAGGCAAACTGAATGGCTGTTTTCTGAAGGGGGGCAGTAGATGTGTCTGCTCATGCAGTACTGACTAAAGATCGAGACAGCAAGTCTTGCACAGACAGAACAGATAAGAAATCTGTCTGACAGTCCACTGGAATTTCATTTGCTCTGCAGACAAAATAACAAGGTTGCTTGGAGGTAATCCAATAAACTGTTCCAACAATTATTAACAGAAAGGATTCAAGAAATGTGGAAAAACTGTTAAAAGAAAAAAAAAAAAAGTTGAAGGTTTCAAGATTCATTCATTTTCAACACTCATTAAATGCCTGAATCACCAGAGCCTTGCTGACATGAGCCTTTAAAACGAAGGCTCAATCATAAAAACCTTCTCATAAAACACGAATAAGATCCAACGTTATCCTCAATCGAGGAATATCGATGTTAAGCACTTTAACTTCCACTCTTTCTCCAGGACCTAACCCTAGACTTCTTCTTTTTTTCACTTTAGAAAGTTTTGCTTCTGTTATGCTTCGTACTGGAATCAAGCCTGCTTTTCCCACACCGATATCAACAAAAACTCCAAATGGCGTCGCATTTTCAACTTTTCCAGTCAGAACAGTACCAACACTTAAGTCTTCAAGGCAGACTATGCTTCTCTTGAAGTCAGGTTTATCAAAATCTGTTATAAGAAACAAGAAACAAAAATAAGACAATGGAGAAAAAGCTTGCATTATATTCTAACGGTTGTTTCTAGCTGATTGTTTCTAATTAAGAAGTCATCCCAAGGTAGCTCTAAGGTCTCAAGTACAGCTTCATTACATTTTAAAAATAAAGATCCATCTGCGATAAACAACTGATTTCTTATATTTTATGAATCACTTTAAAAGACAATGATTAATAGAGTACTAAGTGTAGTGAACTCTGTGGTATGAAACTACCATGAGACGACCAGAAGCCTGCTGTATTTTATTAATAGCTAGTGATGGAAAGATTCTTTAAATCTTCTTGGAGCGAGGGAGAAAAGAGTTGAGGTGACTCTTACTTGAGCTACAGAAATTACATGTAAAATTCTATTCTTTTACAAATTTGTAGGCAAGAAAGTGAATTCTCAGTCTCATCACATACTAAAGAGAAAAGTCAACAGTGCACTGTTCTTTTGCTTGCTGTTCACCTGCACAACAACATCATGCAATCAACTGCTTCCCATCACACTGCATGATCAGCTGCTTCTTTGCACTGACAACGTAAAAATCACACACACGTCATTATAAGCAGGTAATATCCCAATATATTAAAGTTCCCATTCTGCATTTAAGGGCACGTTTCTTTTAAACTCTCTTATTACTTGCTTACCACTTTCCGCTCCCACAGAAACCCCTTCTGAGCCATCTTGAGAACTTCCTTTCAGCATTTTTCCTACTCCTGTTTTACCTCTTCCAAGATACAATGGGACTGAGATTTTCCACAGAGAGCATCACCAAACAAGGATTGTGACCATTTTACTATATTTATCTTTGAGAAATAAAATACAGCCTAAACAACTTCATAGCTAAAATGCACTGGAAATCAGTCTGTAACTTCACCAGGTTGTAGATCAGAACCCAAATGAGTACACAAGCTGGCCAACACATCAATGGGCTTTGAGTGACATCAAATTTCCTACTGAAGGAATGTACCTAATTGCTCGAGTCCAAAATGCTTAATCCTTTTGTAACGTTATATTGTGCAGTAGCACTTCAATGGAAAAAAGCAACTAAAAAGCCACTGAGAGCGAGCAGAAGAATCAGACAAATG
Source organism: Pampusana beccarii (assembly GCA_013399365.1). Classification (NCBI taxonomy): domain Eukaryota; kingdom Metazoa; phylum Chordata; class Aves; order Columbiformes; family Columbidae; genus Pampusana; species Pampusana beccarii. The sequence goes on along the minus strand of VWYH01008546.1, from coordinate 313,067 downwards.
GTGGGAATCTTTTTAAATGTTTGCAAGTCTGTTTTTTTCATTCATTACAGTTACTCGATTAGCTGTTCAACTTTAATATTAAGATGACAATTTCTTGCAAGAAATGCCTTGCAAGACCTTGGCTAGAAAAATATTTTTAAAATATGATAAAAATATTATATTATTTTCCTCTCTCCAAATAATTCCTCCCTTTTTCCTTTGTGCTAAAATCATTCAAGAAAAATAAATCACATAGAATTTCAATTATATTTAAGAGGATACTTAGGAAGGCTACTCCTTGTCTGTAATTCCCTAATATCACATCTCTACTGTTGGAAAAAACAAGGGAATTGAATCTTAAACCAAGACTATTTTTTGAATCAGGGTAGAATACAAACCATTCAATCTGCCTGAGCCCTGTTAGATGTGATGCATTTCCTCACTGACAGTCACTAGCACGGTTGCAAACACAACGACTTAAAGCTATACAAGGCTACTACTAGGCTGTCTACTCTAGTCAGAGTCTGTCTATAGTAATACTGAATGTACTGGATGAGATGAATATGACTATTTCCACTGAAGATTTTATTTTGCTATTATATCTTCATATGCTAATAGTCTATTCCAGTGTAATTTAGAAGTGAGACCACCAGAACAAATGGAGGCATAGAAAATACTAATTTTCAAGATCACTAGTGGGAAATAATTCTAAAATCTGCAAGGAAACTACTAATGAATCCAAAAACGAGGGACTTTTTTTTTTTATGCATAAGTTTATTATTTATTATTATAAGCCCGCATCTTTGCTGCCTACCTTTATCTCTTGCTGTTACAAGACAATCCAAGACAAACCAAGGTAGGTCATGAGCCATGTGCTCCAACTACACTTGTCTCCAGGAACTAGTGCAATAAAAGAGTAAAACTACACGACTATGCTACTGCTCCACAGACCTTTACTACTACTGTTTCTGCTTGGTCTCGGCTTCCCCTCTGTGATGGAGAGCCACCACAGACTTAGTCAGTATAGAGTCAACATATTGAAACTATTTATTTTGTTAACAGCCATACAACCCCCCTTCCTATGGTTGAAAATACCATGATTTAAGACAGAATTCACATTCCTTACCTGACTATGACATAGCCTTTACCTTGCTTGAGAAAAGAAACGGAGTTACATGTCCATGTGTGATGGATGCACCATGAAAATCTACTACTGACTTCAGAAGAAGAAAACGTGCTGTTTTAAAACTGGTATGTAGAACAATCAAACTGAGATTACAAACCTTCACAACAAGAGTTTACCTGTTCGGATGTCAAAGCCTTCAGGCTGAGTCAGACCATCGATGATCAGCTGCAGCGTGTGCACTGTCGTATTCAGCCTTTTGGCTGTGCCTTCCAGTCCCTCCTTTTGAACTACTGCATTTACTTTTTGCTGCATATCTGATTTTCCTATGTCATTCGCGTTTCCTCCAATGAGAGATAAAAACCTGTGAAGTTCAAACAACGATACAGAGAGAGATTTGTAACATCCTTTAGTGGGAACCTTTGCTACATTTAGGGGTTTTAATTACTTTTGCATTGATGCATGAACAAAACTTCCGATAAAAAAAAATATGAACAGCGAACAGCTTCCCAAGTTCATATCCTCTCAATTCATCGCTGATCCAAGACAAACATGGAAATGTAGAGTCTATCTGTGCTCATGTATCTCCTGGAATAGGCTACAAAACTAGATGCAAAATTTCAACATGTAAATCACTTCTCAGACTGATGATTTATATCATACTAAAAACCTAATCTGATTTTGACTGAAAGATTTATCTTACCATGAAAGTTCCCTAGAAATATGTGAGAGTGCTACAATACTATCGTTTTTATTGTCACTCTCATTCAAATTAAAATGAATGGCAATTTAATAAAACAACAATTTTTAATTAACAATAATTTTAATTAACAATTAATTTAAAATATTAAATTAATACAAATTAACCAAAATTAATAATAATAAAAACTTTACATAAAATACTTTTCTTGCCTACGAACTTCAGGGTTAAGAACAATTAGTTTTTCAGCAGCTAAGGAATGATCAAGTCAAAGTAGTCACACAACACAAACACCGTTTTCCTTCCCTATTGTCTCACGCACACATATTACAGATTGATACAAAGTTGGACTGACATCTAATAAGGCTGAAAAGAAATACTAATACTTTAAAATAAGCATGTCTTGATCTGAGATATATTTTTTAAAAATAAATTATATAGTCAATAAAAAACCCAAACCACACTGAGATTTTTAGTTCATCAATGTTGGCACATAAGCTGAGAAGCACAGAGAACAGATGACAAAAATTCACATGCAGACCGTACTCCTTATTATCAGTACTGATGCCCTAGACATTGTTTATTTATCACTGAATAAATGTCCTTATTTTACTGAAGGACTTAAAAAGGGAAACCAACTCTTTAATGGATATAAACCAATGAAAATGAGGATGCAGCTCATAGAAGCTGAGCCACAGTGTACTACATGAAGTAATTCGCCCTTTTCTCGATAGACACTTCAGTTAGCTGTCCTGGTGCCCTGCTCTGCATCTCACCATGAACAAGCCTCTTCCACCCTGCTTTATCATGTCCTTTATTGTTGAAGGGAGGCACAGAGTTTTTTGGATGTTTTTCACCACAGCAGACAGGTAGAATTATTGTCCCTCTCCTCCAGAGTCCAAGTAAATGTTCCTTCTAAATTCCTAAGAAAAGATGCCTCATTCCTGTCCTTACCCTACTTCACAACAGGTGAGGTGTGAACTAAAAGCTGTAACAGAAGTGCTGACCTGCAGGTTCATGCCCTATGCTTGGGAGTGGTGGGAGACATTCCAACTCTGTAAGAAAGGAAAAGCCCCAGTACCCATCCTCCTTTTTCCCCTTCAAAAGTACATGCTGTGCTTTTATCAAAACCTGAGGCTAGTATTCCTTTTGGCAGGACCCACAGTGTTGGGGTTTTTTTTCCTGTTCTGTTGTTGGGTTTTTGTTTGTTTGTTTGTTGTTTTTTGTTGTTTGGGTTTGTTTGTTTGTTTGTTTTGGGAGTTTTTTGGTTTTTTTTTGTAATTTTTTTTTTGGTGGTTTTTTGTTTGT
>VWYH01008546.1:279254-309876 GCA_013399365.1 Pampusana beccarii | reverse complement strand
TTTTTTCCTAATATCCTATCTAAACCTCCCCTGGCACAACTTGAGGCCATTTCCCATTGTCCTATCACTTGTTACTTGGGAGAAGAGCCCAACACCTTCCATGCTACAACCTCCTTTCAGGCAGTTGCAGACAGCGATCAGGTCTCCCCTCAGCCTCCTTTTCTCCAGGATAAACAGCCCCAGTTCCCTCAGCCGCTCCTCATCAGACTTGTGCTCCAGGCCCCTCACCAGCCTTGTAACCCCCCTCTGAACTCTCTCTAGTATTTCAATGTCTTTCCTGTAGTGAGGAGCCCAAAACTGAACACAGAATTCAAGGTGGGGCCTCACCAGCACCAAATACAGCAGCACAATCACTTGTGTAGTCCTGCTAGCCACACTACTCCTGATACAAGCCAGGATGCTTTAAGCCTTCTTGGCTACCTGGGCACACTGCTGGCTCATATTCAGCCAGCTGTTGATCAACACCCCCAGATCCTTTTCTGCCAGGCAGCTTTCCAGCCACTCTTCTGAGTCTGCAGCACTGCCTGGGGCTGTTGTGACCTAAATGCAGGACCCGGCACTTGGTCTTATTAAACCTTATACAACTGGCCTCAGCCCAACGATTCAGCTGGTCCAGATCCCTCTGTACAGCCATCCTACCCTCCAGCAGGTCAACACTGCCACCCAACTTGGTGTTGTCTGCAAACTTACTGACAGTGCACTCAATCACTTAATCCAGATCATCGATAAGGAGATTAAACAGAACCAGCCCCAATACTGAGCCCTGGGCAACACCACTGTGTCTGGCCACCAACTGGATTCGGCTCTGTTTACCACAACTCTTTGGGCCTGCCCAACTAGCCAGTTTTTTATCCAATGAAGAGTACACACATCCAAGTCATTAGCGATCAGTTTCTCAAGGAGAATGCTGTGGGAAACAGAAAGTGTAGGCAGACAACATCCACAGCCTTTCCCTCATCCACTAAGCAGGTCACCTTGTCATAGAAGACCAGTCCACTCAAGTAGCACCTGCGTTTCTTAAACCCATGCTGACTGGGCCTGACCCCTTTGCTGTCCTGTAAATGCCACATGATGGCACTCAAGATTATCTGCTCCAAAACCTTCACTGGCAATGAGGTCAGACTGACGGGGTCTATAGCTCCCCTGATCCTCCTTCTGGCCCTTTTTGTAGATGGACATCACATTTGCTAACCTCCAGTCAAATGGGACCTCCATGGTTAGCCAGGGCAGCTGAGAATAAATGGAATGTGGCTTGGTGATCCCCTCTGCCAGCTCACTCAGCGCCCTTGGATGTATCCCATCTGGCCACATAGACTTATGTGTGTCCAAGTGGTGTAGCAGGTCACCGACCATTCCCTCTTGGATTACTGAGGCTTCATTCTGCTCCCCATCCCTGTCTTCTGGCTCAGGGGGCTGGGTACCTGAAGCACGACTGGTTTTACTATTAAAGACTGAGGCAAAGAAGGCATTTAGTACCTCAGGTTTTTCCTCATCCATTGTGACTATTTTTCCCCTGCATCCAATAAAGGATGCAGATTCTCCTCAGCCCTCCTTTTGTTGCTAACGCATTTATTGAAACATTTTAAATTGCCGTTTACTCTTCTGTCTTCACTCCAAAATGTCCACTAATTTCACCAAAAGGAGGACATCCATTAAAACTGGCCGTCAGGATTTCCACTTTTTCACTTAATTCAAGTGCAAGCATGGCAATTTAAGTGCACTGTTAGCTGAAACACATATATTTGGAATTAATAGTTAGAAATATAATTTCACAATAAATTTCTTACTGCATACAGATATGTCATGTGGTAATATATGAAGACAAAAAAAATTAATCAGGATTCAGTGGATGATGCTGTTCTCAGGATTTACTGAATTTTGTTTTGATTGACTGCATTTCAACTTTTAACATCACTGTTTAAAGTAGTTCCAGGTTGTTTGTAAACCAAGTAAATATCAAAACAGATGCAAAATTGTTTGTAATATTAAATAATTTTTTTTTTCTGTAAACTAACAACATACCACTACCATTACTCAAATATTTTGTCTAATAAGATCCTATATATGAAAAATATCAGACCTTCTATGAAACTGTTTTCTATTGGTCTCAGAAGAGCACTAAAAGTGGTTGCCGTGATAATACTGAAAATACACATAGGTCCAGGCGAAGTGCTTTTCACAAAACTACTGGGTGCTGCTGGCTGCTAACATTGATGGACGGACAATGCCCCACCGGAGCACTAGTGACAGGCGGCAGCTGCCCCAGCTTTGACTGACGTGCCAGATGTAACACGGTAAACCCGACCAGCATCATGACTCAACCTTCTAAATAATGTGCTTTACCATCCACCCCTATAAGCAAGTTTGCTGACATTCACGTACTTGGCTTTACTTTACTTCAAATGGAAATTCAGCTCAAGTGCCTCTAAGTAACACTTTTTTCCCCCCACTAGCATTTTGCAGAATTGCATTCACTTTGTAAATCGATAACAGGGTGGGTTTCGCTGCTAATAAGTGCAACCACATGGAACAGTCACCGATGTATTAAAAANAAAAAAAAAAAAAAAAAAAAAGGCTGTTATGCACAAAACTATCGACTGTGTGGATAATGCAATCAGAATGCATGGCGATACATGCAGGCTGCTGGGAAGAAAACCAGCCCGAAACAGGACACAACCCAGGTGTCTGAGCCCTCAATTACTATTCATGAAAGTTATTTTGTCCCCCTTCTTCTGCCTCCCCCACTCTCCAGAAATACCAATGAAAGTATTTATCTGATATTAAAAATTATTCCTTATCTAAGCAAGGTTGGTAGATTTGGGCCCTACGTTACCAATTACAGTTGTCTAAAAAACTTATTTATATGGTTACTGCTCAAAACAAAATTTTGGCTCCACCTGAAGATGATGTGTAAACATGAGTCCAAGTCCAAGCACATGAGAATTCCCACTGATCTCAGAAGAATTATTAATGTTCTAAAAATTAGGCATTTGGTTAACAATATTTCGGAATTACGATGTAGGCATAATAGAACACTGTAACAAGGCTCAGCATGCACATATATATATAAGAAATAATTTTAACAGAAACAACCTATTTCTATTTTGGAAATTCTCACCTTTTTAGGTTAGGTTTTGGTAAAACTTATGTACTAAAATATTTCCAAATAAAAGAAATTTCATAGTGATTACAGATGTTGAATCTAGTTATATATTTAATGTATCATTTTCACTCAAATGAACATAGCCTGAGGGCACTTACCAAAAAAAAAATCAATATAAAGCACAAATCTGACTGAACAGCGACACATTACATTGATCATTTCTATTTTTAAATGTCATTGCTGAGAAAAAAGTTACATGTTTCCTTATTAAAAAAGCAACACAACAACTTCCTTTGAGAGTTATTTCAAGGTCAGATAAAAAAGATATTGTCAGTAATAAGACTGGGCTATGGCGGGGGGGGTGGGGAGAGGTTTCCTTTGATTTACGTATCGTGATCTTCGTAATGTTAAACTGTCTCTTTAGAATTTTTGAAATACCTCACCCAACTTGTGAGAGTTCCGGCTGCACAACATAGGAACATGAATGATCTGTGCAAAAATGAAAGTCCTTCAAGTATTTTCCTGGCTGCATATGTGAACTAAATAACATGTTGCAGTAGTTGAAGTGCTATGTTTATCTACTAGAAAGATAAAACCTAAAGAAATGGAAATGGGAAAGAAGAGATGTGTTTTCTGAAGTGAGGCCATTCTTATAAGATATACTATCCTTATTTCCTCAAATGTTGAGTGTCTGAGTGAATGGCAAACTTTCTGTTCAAGGCACATCAACTCAGATAAAAGCTGTCAGAGTCTAAGGAGATTCTTTCAGCATAGAGCGAGGTTCAGCTAGTTTAGAGACTTTGAGTTTTATGGTTTTAAGATTTAGATGATATTCAAAAACCTCTGCAACTACCTTAGTTTTAAAAGCAATCTTTGTAGTCTTACAGGACCTGCAGAGAACGGGCATGGCTAAATCACTGATGTTTTTATTTAATACATAATTTCATCCTTCTTACCCAGATAAAGATAGAAAAGTAGCATAAATGTAACAAATAAGCACATCATGTTCACTTAACATACACATCTGCACAAAATTACAGCACAGCTCTTGCAATGCTTAAAAGATAATGCACATTTCAGTGGAATGCAAAAAACAGTCAGAAAAGAGTAAAAGTATTACCAAGGGAAGCCTTCAGTAAATTTTTAAGAAGTTACTTTAAACCCCCCCAAAAGCTTCTTATAATGTGCAGGAGTTCTAAAGCTTTGCAAGGGTTTTAGTCACAGTGATTTCTGTTTTATGTAATCATTTCCAGCAACATGACTTAAGAGCTGGGAGTACTGGATTCATTACATTAAAGCAACATGATACACCATTACATCTTGTCACAGTGCACACATGAATTAATGGTAATGCAACATAATCACTCTGAAAACAAAACAACTTTGCATTAGCATGTGCCTTGTCAGGTAAAATGTACATTCACGACAGCAACAAACTTCAATTATGCAGATATTTATGTTTTAGTAACATTTTAAAATGCAAAAACATTATTTGTATAATGCAGATGCTGACTGTTCTTGTCCTCACTAGTGATACAGCTCCTCAATTTTCAACTACTGATGCAGATTATATATATTTGTGCATTACTCTCTGTAATTAATTGCTGGACACAGAAAGTAAAAGTTTCAAATGTATTTCAAACTACTTACACGGTTTAGCCAAATAAGAATATTTAACCAATATGTTTTTCCTCAAACTGCACCCAGCAGACTGACACAACAAAGAAAAAACATTGCACTTTCTTACCAGCATTTTGGTTCACAAGCATAACCTGGTTGTAACTTCTCGGGACTTCCTAGACTCTTTCTTGGTTTTCCTAGCAGTTATTTTACAACATGTACGAAGAAGTCGGATATGCTCTACATGTTGTATTAACTGAATGTAGAAGATTCTGCCACTAATATTATGGATTATCCGACCACATGCAGAAGACCAGAAAGCACTCAGTTTATGACACTTTGAACGTACACATCTAAGAAACAAGTTTCTAAATGAGAAAAGCAATTCAGACAGAGTTACACTGCAGCACAGCCCCTTTGCTGCTGTAACGCTTGGCACGCTGTTGTGAGCTGTCTTCATGGCTACCAATATATCACATAGCTGAAGTGTAATCTGAGATACAAAATAGTGAAACATGATTAGTTATCCACAAAGAATTAGTACTACAGTTAAAGGAGATCATTACACACAAAAAGTTTGGGGTTTTTCTTCCCTTTTTTTTTTTTAATAATGCAACCAGTAGGAAGTTAAATTTCAAAAATTTCAACAAATGAAAAAATACTACTTGATTTATGGGTCTAGTATTTATAATGTAATCAGAAGATAATCCTCAGTTATTTCCAAATTCTTCTAATCATTCATGTTAACTGTGTATTTTACATCATATTAAAGTTTTTAAATTTCTTTATCAGATGGCAATTAGCAGCGAAAACCTCTTCTGCTCTTCTATTTATGGACAAGATAGCTTTCAAAAATGTGTCCTCTAAAAATCCAGCTACTAAGTTAATAGTCAGACCTGCAAATGAACTGGCCTTCTAAAGAGATTAATATGAACTGTTATTTATTTGGCTTAACAGTCCTAATCCCACAAGTGTTCTCCTTAATTAGGGTTAGCCATTTCCTATTAGAAATAGTCATAAGGATTAATCCATTTACCAGGCTTAACTTACTTTAGGCTTTTTAAAAAGCATTATTTTTCACATTAAATAGCTTGAATGCACGTACACCTGTGTACATGCAAGTACAGTCTTATTGAAGTGGACAAAAGATGTTTCCAATGACTTCGTAGTGAATTTAAGGAAACGCATCCTACCACAGTAAAATCTCCAATCCTTTGTAAAATATTCACATGTAGAGTGCATTATTACATAGAATACAACATCTTGTTTCCATTGCTCAAACACCATACCAAGTTAACTGCTCTATTCCCTCCCTGATTTCTCCTCCCCTTAAGCATTGCCTCGGTTGCTCAGTGACAAGGAGGGGACCTGGATGGAAGCACACCAGGCCAGCAGAGAGCTGGAAATGCCGTCAAAGGAGGCGTGTGCAGTTGCATAAAGGGCAGGAGAAGAACAACTCTTGCTTTTGGAGGTCTCTAGCTCACCAACAGTTTTCCTCCTCCTTTTTCTTACGTGTCAGTGCTTGCCTTGAAAGCTAGCAAGCGCAGCTACTTGTTGCGGCTTTTCAGCAAAGCAACTGAGATGCTCCTGACCCAGCCGCGTAACAGAGTGGCAGGAACACCAGAAATATTTGAAGCTATCAATCAATCTACAACGAAATATCAAATGTTATCAACACGATGCTCATCACAGCAAAGGATTTAACTCCGAGTGCTTTACTTGCGTGAAGAATAGGCGTGTGAATGAGTACCTTGCTGAATCCTCCAGGGATTTTGAAGTCCTGCTGGGGATACCAAGCAGCATCCTCACTGTGAGGAGTGAGATATGAATCTTAACTGCAAGTCACTCTGCTCAGTATCTCAAAAACTTCTCTTGAGGCATAACCGACCACAGTGAGCAGTTCTGTTTTCTACCAGGCAAGGTCCTAAGCCTGGGTGATTACCTAGGGAAGATCCCCACCCGCCTTATGCTAAATCGCAACTTTACATCTTCTATAAATATTGGTAAAATATTTCTAAGTTAGACTGAAATTCAACCTGCCTGCCAGATGCTGCAATTTGTGAGCAGCAAATACACGTTCTGAGCACCAATCTTTGGCAAAGAACATTTTAATGAGATTTAAACAAACAAACAAACAAAAAAATCACTAAATGTTAAGATTCAGTCATATGAAACCAACTGCACCCAGCAGACTGATACAACAAAGAAAAAACATTGCACTTTCTTACCAGCATTTTGGTTCACAAGCATAACCTGGTTGTAACTTCTCGGGACTTCCTAGACTCTTTCTTGGTTTTCCTAGCAGTTATTTTACGACATGTACCAAGAAATCGGATATGCTCTACATGTTGTATTAATTGTATGTAGAAGATTCTGCCGCTATAAACTGCTTTTCACACGCAGACTCTTCTGAAACTTAAAACGTAGCTCTGGTTTGCAGGAAAATACGCTGCCTACAAAGGTGGTTTTTTTAATTTATTTAACTTTTAGGAAATTCGGTACCACAATATTTAGAAGTGTTCATAAGCTGCACATGACAAAGCCAAGCTTTGACAGTGTGGAAACCACGAACAAAAATGTTTTGGTCATCTGCAGAGTGTGTTAAATCACCAGGAGGATGTTTTCCAATCATTTTACAGAAATTGTACAGATTTTAAGTTAAGATGTTTTAATGCCATAAATCAATCATACCAGCACCATTTGTGCCACCGTAGTAAAGATTACATCAGTGTTTCCATTATAAAACTCCTATTTTTCAGGGGTTTCTAATTCAGCCATAAAAATTGGCTCCAGCCTAAAGCTTGGCAACCAGACTTACCACTTGGGAGCAATTCTTTTAACCTTTTTTTTTTTTTTAATGGATTGGCCTTTCAAGCTACAAAATAGTTCAGAAAAATAAAATTAGTGGTTTCAAATTTTGGTGAACTTCTATCCCTCAAAAACATTGTTTTAAAAACTGATAATTTTGTATGTCATAAATCTGTAATGTGGACTGCTGCTTTTGGGTATTTTGGATAGAAGCAGTGGATAAAAAAATCACTGGCTTATTTTTTTTAAAAACAAATGTAACTTCCCATGAAAACTTTTAATCCAATAAAATTTTCACAAATGACTTTCTCATGGCAAGATGTGGAAGACATTACATAAGGAAGCCTTTATGTCTCATTTATGCTGCATCTATTCTGTTCATTTTGATTTCTGCGGTAAGAGGTATGTAATACTGTATTTTGATGCCTTGAATCAAATCTGCTTATCATCTTCAAGACAACAATTCTACTCTTCGGTAGCACAGATCCACCTGTGAGCCTGACATTGTCCCTGACAAAGTTCTGTGTAAGCACAGAAAAAGAAGAAATACTCTGAAAGTGGCAAAGAAACAGAACTCCCTTAAAATGTATTTTGTTTAAAAATCTCTGTATTAAATACTGATTCTAACCTGCTTCTAACAGTCTCAGTTTTTTTTTTTTTAATGTACATTAAATTATAAAAAATCATTAATTAGATTTTAAACCTAGTTTAGTGTTAACATGTTAAAAAGACCTTTGAATGTTGGTTGATTTCAGTGAAACATCCCCAATCAACAACATGAACATGATTTCATCTTCAGGCTCCCAGATGATCCCTCAAAAACACAGGCTCAGCAAAAGGGAATTACAAGCTGAGTCCCATGCACTGCCTATCAAAGTCAGCAAAACTCACCAATGGTCCCAATAAGCTTTGGACTGAATTCTCCATGCAGTCTGAATTCCTAGTAGAATTTTTTTCTTAATTCATATTTAGGCAGCATATTGGTTTGGAAAGTTGTTTCCATAAGTTCTGAGAAGCTTAACAGCTCATACTTTTTTGTTGAGAAGTCATTTAAAATATATAATCATCGCTAAATTATAGCATTAGTTGCTTCAGGGAAGGATGTCTGGTTTATACTTAGCCCTTATGTCACCAGTGTCAATTTTTAATACTACATTTCTTGGCTTTTGTCAGTTTGCTGCAGAGCTATATTTTCTTTTCTTCAAACAGCTATTTGCAATGAAAAAACATTAGACATATTTGGCCCCTTCCTCACGTCATTTTGTGATGTCAAGCTAGTGCATATTAATATAATCCATATTAAAGTTATAAAATCCATATATAAAGTTACCTACCTTCAGATTTAACGAGCTTTCAAGGAAACTATCTTTTGATTATAAAGAAAAGAAAAATACTGTTTAACATAGAGTACTCTGAGACTTTTTTTTTTTTACATATCAAACTATGTATACAGACACTCATAAATGTAGGAAATCAGACAAAAGAGGAAAAACCCTAAAGAAAACAGAAAAGACTGATTCAGTTAAGAGAGATGCCATGCTTATTAGTTTTAGTGTTTCATTAGCAGATATTGTTATTATGTTTTTACATTTGTTTTGGTATCACAAATATTGTTATATCTTACATTTGTTTTGATATCACAAATATTATTGGTCTTACATTTGTTTTGATATCACAAATATTATTGGTTTTACATTTGTTTTGATATCACAAATATTATTGGTTTTACATTTGTTTTGATATCACAAATATTATTATGTTTTTACATTTGTTTTGATATCCACTGATATTCTCTTGCACAAAACCCCCCTGTACTGTACAGTACCTACAATACACTCTGCAACAGGTGGCAGAATCCTCTCTAAATCACACAAAAGCCTGTGACTCAAACCACCACCTTTCGGTTGAGATGTAAAACTTGTACTCATGATTTTTTTTTTTTTTTTAAATAGTACTAATCCTGGGTTGCCAGCCAAATTCCAAATCACAATTATATTATTTGTGATACCTACTAAAATTGTCTCCAGAATTTCAACTGTATGCAAATATCTGAGCTACCCTGTGCAGTAATAATCCCACTGACCACTTCAGATATAAAAGTAATCTGTGCTGCTCTGCAAACAATGTCACAACTCTTTATTTTCTAACCAACTTTTGTGATGGTATTGTATGCAGATAAATTCCTGTAGTATTCCACCATTAACTTGCTACACTTCTCTATTCTCTGAAGTGATCTTTCCACATGGGCCTTTAAGTGAAGCTGGTAACACTGTGAATGCTTTTCTTGATTATTTTATTACCGTACTGGGCCTGGAAAACTAAATGGACTATTAACCAAATCCTGACTACTTGATATTTAAATTGAATGAAATACAATATTGAACATCAACGTTAATTTCGAATAACCATTTTTTTAAAATTACATTAACTCACTCTGAATAATCTCCAGCAGTGGTGACTAAGCTTCCTCACCCTATAAGCCACCTACCAAATGTAAGATCATTAAGATCAGCACCCTGCCTGATTTTTTTCCACAGCTATGCATAGGGCACAGAAGTAGTAAGAAATGCTGATGTACAACAACAACAAAAAAAAGGGAAATGGCTCTGGGAAAGGAGAAAACAAGTTTACCTATACCCTGCACCCTGACAGGGACTCTAGCAGGCAATTAAATGGCACAACTGAATGACCTAGAATCACGCACAAAGAATGAACTGTGGCAGGGAGAGGATGAAACAAAACTGGACTGCATGCCCAGCAGAAGGGAAGCACACAGAGCTATGTGTAGGAAGTTATATATGCAATTATTTCCATCAGAGAGAGAACAGAGCAAGCACAGGAGTGAAGGTGTCCTAAAAATGCAAAGTCCTGTAAGAGCTTTTTAGATAGAAAACTCAAGCTTCATGAATTCAGAAATTCAGCATATCTCTTTGAGGCTTAAAGACAGTTTTGCTATGAACAGGAAGCAAAACTGTGTTTCTCCAGGAATAATATTCTCAGCAGAGATAAGAACCCTACAGCATCTAGCTACTGCTGAAATTACCTCCAGCACGTTTAAAGAAAATAACCTGTTCACCACATGCACAGAAGAGGCAAAACACGCCAGTTGAAACCCCTCAGTTCTAAAGAATTTCTGAAGCATATCTGCTTGAAGAAAGGGAAGAAAACAACAAATTAATATAAGTATTCCTGTCTCAAAAGGTTGAATAGGCTCTTGTTAGTACTTTCATTTTAAAAACTGATGGTGTCAAAGGTTCAACAGCTTTCCCACTGCTTACCTCATTGCAATGTTGTAAGACTCTGGATGAATACAAGTTTGGTCCAAAGGATTGGGCTGTCGTGAGGCATATGGTGTTGGTTTGCTCTTCTTTTTACCCTGTGCACCTGTTTTAGTCAAAAGTTCATGACTTCCAAGTTCAGTTTTCTTATTACTGTCAGAAATCAAAACCAGATATGTCATTCTTAATGAGCAAGATCCTAGTCCACTGACCACACATGAAAAATGCAATCGAACTTTTATACATTAATTCTTTAAAAAAGAAAAAGTACAAAATCCCTAAAAGGTCATTACGAGCGAATCTTAACAACAGAATTATAGCATAAAAATATAGCATATCAGTGCACACATATATTAATTTAAAATAGGAAAAATCACTGGGAAGGGATTCTGTACTTCAAAATTTCTTAATGATGACAAGATCATAAAGAAAACACTAAACAACCTATTGTAGTGTTTGCAATTTGGATAGCATCTTCTGTCTGTAAAATGGAGACAATTGCATCTAACTACTTGATAAAGATCTTGTGAGAATACTTTCATACTTAACTGTCAGTTAATAGTCTGCTTAATTTTAATTTTGAAAAATTTATAAACAAAATTTTCTATTCATACCATCTTTAGGTAAGCAAATTGCATCTCAAGTATATGGACAGAACAAGGAAAGTATGTGAATGCTTAAACGTCAGAACTCCTTAAACCACATCTATTGACTTCCCAGACTTAAATTTCTGAAGAATTCTGCTCAAACATGGGCCAGGTCAAAATAAGAAAAATTTCAAATGAAAAGAACTCAGATCAAGATTTGCTTAGAGCAGGAAAAAAGCTAAAGGTGGAATCTACCTCTGTTTCAGAATTTATAAACCATTTTTGCAAAATTATCTTAATACAGCTTTCCCTAAAACTTAGTGAATACATTACTGACTCCTAATCAGTCAGCTTCAGTTAGCTTTTGGGTCGGGCTTTTTTTTTTTTTCCTTTGATTGATTGGCTGAATAATGAAAAGGCTCCAAAGTCAGAGAGATCCACAGACAGACTACCCACATTGGTAGGAGGACTTAACAGATGACAGGAGAGAAAGATCTATCTTCATGTGTGCAGCGTATTTCCTACTGGCACACTTCTTCCTTTAAAGTTCCCCTTAAGCAAAAAAATGCTCAGGATACAGTAAAGGCATCAAATGACTTCCACTAGCAAAGGCCCCTTTCTTGCCTCTTTTTTTTTTTATGTGTTTGTTTCCTAGACCACACGTGGTTTCTGCTTTTGCAGGACAAAAGAGAACGCACTGCAGGACCTGGAACTAGCAATCACACTTTGGGTTCTACCCATGCATTGACCATCAGCAGAAATACAGACACAACTTTCTCTTTCCATTTCAGGTTTTTAAAATAACCAGTATTCGTTAACTTCCAAGTACAAAGTACGAAACCTAATTCACACAGCACTACATAGCCACCGACCTGATCAGAGAGGACAAAAATGAAACCTTCTCAAAGTCCGTGTCAAAAGCATTTTGTTTTGCCACCTGCAGCCACAAAAAACATTGTGGAGGCAGTGGTGTTTGAGCTTTATTTTGGCTTCAAACTCCAAAGTTATAGCAGATTTCTCAGGTTATACAGCGTTCTCAAGTTTTATTGAATCTAACTAACATCAGAAGCATACTCCAGCAAGGAAAAAAAAAATACAATGTTCTTAAACATTTCACCAGCGAACTTCTAGGAGGAAAAAAAAAACGCATCAGCCTTTTCTTCCTCAGTTATATTGCAGCATTCACTAGAAGAGATCTGTACAGCATAAGAGCTATCGATCATCTACGGCCTCGAAAGCAATTTCTTTGGTCTTCTGGTACTTGCAGTGTGCACCATTTGGCCAGCAGCATGTGCTTCCTTGCCAGATGGGCAACCAATCTGTACACCTTCTACCCAGGCAGTAAGCCAGGCCTAATGTGCCTACCTTCTGCCTGGAAGCTGTGCCTGTGCTCTTTGGCCAGCAGCAACCAGAAATACAAGATTGCTTCTGAGCATTGGGTTAGCAAAAAAATAGCATGTGCTTCCCAAGAAAATATTTATTGAGAAGAGTCAGTGGCAAAAGGGTGGGGATGGTGTTACCACTGTGCCCTTTCTTGGTTTTTACGTTGGAAGGAGAAATGGGAAAAGCAGGAGAAAAGACACTGTCCCAGAAAGGGCACTTTCAGTTGTGGAGAGGAAAGATTTCAGGTCAAGAGGAGCACAGTGAATGGCTACAAGAGGCAAAGGCTTGGTACAGAATGAGGGAATGAGACGGCAGAGAAAAAGATGACCCACTGTTGACAAACTGGACTTGGGAAAGGGCCTCACATATTTGAAAGAGAAGTCAGACACATCAGGCTTGCTAGGCACAAGAACGTAACACAGAGTTTGACCCAGGCAGCTATCCAACTTCCTCTCTCCAGATAATGGAATCGAAACTCTTGGGAAACCCACTCTAGTTAACCACGATTACATTCTGCAGAGTAATCTTTACCACATTAAAATGAATTTACAAATCTCTAAATTATGCCTGAAACACAAGCCTAAGGTTTTGCTATCTAAGATCAACGACATTACTGCATGCCAAACTTCTTCTACCAACTCAGTGGCAAAATTTTTAATTAAACTTATGTACTTATTGAAACCCTGACTTAAGAGTACTAGGCTAATAAGCCATGATTATTCAGAGGAAGAACTAGCTTCAGTCATTGACTTCAAGGAGTTTCTATGTTAAGATGTTGTCTTTCAAAGTGTAAAGGCCTAGGATTCCTCAAGTCTCAAGCCTGAATGCAAAACAGAAAAGGAGAAAAAAAAAAAAATATTCTCGTACTATTTTGGATAATTTAGTCAAGATAGCTAACATTCCCATTACCTGCAGAAGGTCTTTATATATTCTTGATTGAATCTGATGAAGCCAGCGCACTGTTGGAAGGATTTGGGACCCAGGCCTTTAACTTCTTTGAGCTGTTCTCTGTTTATAAATGGTCCATTCTTCTCTCGCCATTCAATTATATTTTTAGCCCTGTTAGCATTCAGTCCTGCAATGTGTCTAAGAGAAAAGTTTGCAGAGTACATTTATTACCATCAAACATTCATTAATGCAAGTGCCATCCATTACAAGGATATACGTTACTGTAGAAAATCTGGTTTACAAAACTTAAAACCAGCACATTTGCAAATAGACTCAAAGACAGCATCTTAAAAAGGATCCCTTCTCTCAGTTCTACGGAAGGAATCCATTCAAATCAACAAAAGTTGGTATGGCAATACAGTTCTGCACATACCTGACTAGTAAGCCGGGGACACATAATTTATGATTTCTTGGCTATTTCTGTAATGCCAACTCAATTTGTCATGCCTTATGGCCTGCTCCCAGCTGCCCTCTTTGGGAAATGACATGGGAGGACAGATAAATTGCTCCTGTGAGAACAGCCCCTCTCAGCTATTCTCTTCCAATGGTACCACACCACCTTGCCCCAACGTGAAGAGCTGACGTCTGCTATCCAGAAGGAGAGTGGCTGGGAGCAACTTGCCTTCCTCATAATTTAACAGATCCACACAGCTTGTTTCTTTTCTCTCAGCTGCTCTCAAGATAAAAGAACAGCTGGGAACAGGCTGCATGAGGTGTTCTAAGGGCAACTTGGATCTGACAAAGAACTTACCTGTGAAGTGCAACTGCAGTTAGCCAAGCTCCTTCAGGACACAGTGGGTTTGCTGCACACTTTCTGTATGTACATCTACAACTTTCTATGTATGGTGTGTGTCAAGCATAGAAAGAGGGAAAAGAGTTGTGGTGGGCAGTTACTCCTGGCACTGGAGAAGGACATGTCTCCCATCTAGCTCTATATATCAGATGCTACTAGTGTAAGTCAACAGCAGCAAAGACCTGCTTGTGGAATGGCATAGACTGACTCTAGAATGACTCCACTAGCAAACCTGGCAAGAATAGTCAAAAATCAGGGAAAAATAAAATAAAAAACCCCTTTCCATTATTCTCACCCTCAAGCAAAAGTTAAAAAAATAATCCAGAGTTGGTGAAAGCTCAGAATTAAATTGGAGAGACACACCTTTAACTACAGGTTAAAAAAACAATCATTAATAGTGGAATTTTGTCCAAATATTTCTTAGAAACATTAAGAAATCCAGTTTATTTAGACTGACAAAGGAACACAACAGAGTTCACAGAATTTTCCACTGATGATCTCAAGTCTTTCAAGTACGGTACTGAGCAGCAATGCAGCTACTGTAGCATTGTCATCCCTTCCACGCGTAATGTGTGTCAAGAAGTGTATTTGATGAATCAGAAAGCATGAGCAAAAAGCCCCGCTCATGGTATATTCTAGACAAAGTGACAATTTCATACACTGCACATCTGTGGGAAACCTGGACCGCATCTACACAGAACAGCAGACTTGAACTGCTGAGTACCAAGTTAGATCCAGAACTTGATGCACCAAATGCATACAAACATCAGGTTAATTAGACAAAGCAAATTACTTAGCCAACATGGTTACCTCCTGTAACCACGACTGGACAGTGTCACTCCATGCTCACTGCCTTGAGAAGACACAGCAGCACCTCAGCATGGTGCCCTCTGCTGAGCTGCACAGTCTAGTTGGAGCCTGCAGAAGGCTGACAATGCTCACCCATCATGCTCTCTTTTATAGGCTTTTATTCATAGAATGAAAGCTGCTAAGCCTCATTTACCAATGGTACCCCTTTTTTACTAATAGCTGATCTCAATCTGAAAGAAGGTAAGACAGAAGATAAATCAGGAGTCAGGCTAAGAATTAGATAAATGGAAAAAATATGGAAGAGAAAGTATAAAAAAACCAAAAAGAGAGTGTCTTTCCAAATATGGAAAGACATTTTTGTTTTCAAGAATGATTATAAGGGGTTAAAATAACTAAAGATGGAGCTAGCAGGAATACATTTTCCTAATGTTGGATACCTAATATAATTATCACTACCAAGATTACGGACATTAATTTTCTTCCCCTCCTACTAAAACTACTTGACAGGAGGCTGTAGCATGGAGGGTGTTGGTCTCTTCTCCCAAGCAGCAAGTGATAGGACAAGAGGAAATGGCCCCGAGTTGTGCCAGGGGAGGTTTAGATTGGATATTAGGAAAAAACATCTTCACAGAAAGGGCTGTCAGGCATTGGCACAGGCTGCCCAGGGAAGTGGTGGAATCGTCATCCCCGGGGGTGTTTAAAAGGCATTTAGACGAGGTTCTTAGGGACATGGTTTAGTGCTAGAGTTAGGTTATGGTTGGACTCGACCCTGAGGGTCTCTTCCAACTGAAATGATTCAAGGATTCTACTACAGAGGATGACAGTAACACTTTCGCTCTTCTGAGAGGCTGTTCAGCTAAACAATTCTGAATTCAACATACTGAAGAAAGAAAACAAGCTTTTAATTTCTAACCAAGAGAAACAAAATCCAGAACATTTTCCAAGTAAATGTGGCATAACTTAAAACAACAACAAAAAAAGAAAATGGTAAAAAGGGATATTTTTTTCAGCAGTTTCCCCTTAAATCTTTCCTTTTCTCCTTTCCTCCCCCAACTTTTATAACCTGTTCCACTTAGCAGTTCCATAAAAATACCTCAGAAGAGACAGAAAGTACATTCGAAAATCCCCTTCTCAGTGTAAAAATACAGATTAATTATATCAAGTTTTTCTAAAATTGAGATTTGGCTCAAAAATTTTAAATATCTGTTTTTCTCTGAAAAATAGTTTTACCCTGGAGAATCACAAATAGCTTTAAAAACTGACTCTTAACGATCCAGTGAAAGACTGCCTTAATGTGTCATTTTCATGTAACTGGACGTTTAACATAAGAGCCATTTGCTCCAGCTGAGCTTGAGTCAGATGGCAGACTAAACAGAGACTCTGTGATCCAGAGCCATGTAATTACTGGAATAGGAAAATGTTTGACTCACCTTAATAGTATTTCTGAGCAGATGTTAATATCAACTCCTACAAAGCTGACACACTCTTCAACCACACTGTCCAGAGTTGCTTTAAGCAAAGTCTGTGATACATCATGCTGAGAAACAAAAATGAAGATATCAGGTTACGGAAACATCGAAGTGTACATACATAAGAACTGCAAACAATACTAACATTAATAAAAGAGTTGCTGGAACTTCTCTTATTGTGAGGGTATCAGTTAAAAACATAAACTGTAGAACATATTTTTACAAGGTCTACTCTCTTTGCAACATCTTTGTCACGATACGAATCTCTAGAATAAGGCACTCTTCACGTTACTTTTTTTTAAATAACTATTTCCCTGCATCCATAAAAACAAAACTATATTAAACACATAATGATTACTCAAAGGAATAATGCTTCTGTTCATCCACGTCTTTAATCTGAAATTTATTTACCTATAAGAACAGTTTATTAAAAATAAGACAATATTTTAAAAATAAGGTATTTAAAGAAAACATCACAAATGCTGTACTTTTGCACCCCCCCCCCACAAATGTTTGAAAATTGTCCTATTGATGAGCATCACACTATAGTACTGTTATTATTTACTAAAAGAACAAGCCAGGTATTGTATGAGGCTGGGCAATACCTAAGGCACATATCGGCTCCGCAGCAACAAAATGTTTCAGATTTTGAACAGATATTTCTGGGAAGATTGGCAGGTCCTTGACCAAAGCACCACTAATGGAATTTTTTCCAGTTTTTCCATTATTGTTCAAAGTACTTCCCCCCTTTTTTCCCCTCTAAAAGAAAATCAGTCACACTTGTCAAAGATAAAAGTTCTGAAGCTCTAAGATTTCTTTTCCTCCACAACGCAGGCATACTTCAATCCATAACTGCTAGTTCCCCACACAAGCCCATCGCCGCTCAGAAGTCTGACCTGGAGGGAGAAGCCTCTCTAAATGCAGGAGCTAATGCAATCACTATGTTGGCTTAGCTTCAGGGCTCTTACACATCACTCATGTAAATCTGGGTTGATCTGTTGTGGTTTCGTGATGCATTCATTTAGGACATCAAGCTGGATCCAAGCCAAGACAGCAAACACTTCATCCGATACTTTGTTTTACCTCCTGAACCATTCAGATCTTTTAAAGACTTCACAGTTAAATTTAACATGCCAACAGCATCAATCCCAATCCACTAATGTTGGTAGCTCCTCAAGTAGGGATTAATAACTGAAACAGCTGTACAACTTATGGCAATGTATTTCACACCCCCCTCATTTCAAGTAATAGTAATATGATGTATTTTCATGATGCGATACATAATAAAGTTACTGAAAAACAAGTGCAAATTTCACCAATGTTGCTCCTCCTGTATAAAGTTCGCATGCCAAAAGCCATGTATGTGCATACGTACTGGCATTTGCAAACAGTCTTGGCCTCACAACCACAAAGCTTACTTGTAAACTTTGGAGATCATATGTCATTTTCTACTTCCTAATGCGTTGCTACTACAAGGCAATGATGACTTTTCTGAATAAAGAGAAACAAAAAACCCCCACACCCTATAAAGAAGTCTTATGTTTCTGTTTTTCCGACTTACTGAAGATGAAGCCTCTCTTAGTGAGGATGTTCTGTATATTCCATCCTCCTGCTGCCATCAACTGGGTAACATACTAGAGCTAGAGACTTCCAGCTCACACACATGCTCATGCAAGGATGCATTTACACACCACAGCACAAGAACAAGAATAAAACTGTTCAGAAACAAAACTTGGTCTCTTCTTTACCAAGTACAGCTGCCAAATACTGAACTAGATTTTCCATGATGAAGCACAAATTAAAAATTTAATAAGAGAAAGATACTAATTCAACTTTTTTTTTATCATTATGATAGAGGAAGGCGAAAGGAGAAAAAATACGGACAGCCCTCAAAATTTCTTTCTGCTTTTAGGAAAGGCTACTGACTGCAAGATACTTGGAAGCTGATTATCATATAGTTTCACAAGTTACATTAACAGGTTCCATCAACTGTAGCAGTTCTTGGCCACCTCTAAAAAAAAGTCTAGGTCTGAGAGAACAACTCCGAATATAGAGTCTGTGGCAGAGAGGAGGGCAGACTGCTGTTTCCCTGCATTTCAGCCTCATTCTGTAAGATGAGGCTCACTCTTCAGAAGTAATAACATGGAGTTACATGATTCAAAACTGAGACATTCGTCACTGTCTCTGCAATGCCTTACAGCATAGAGTGTAGCAAAGATGGTAATCCATAGGTATGGCCTAATCTTTCTAAACAGTTCTTTGGAAGAAGCTTAGTTCAGTAGAAGCTTTATTTCCAGTATGCTGAAAGTGAACCTAGATAGCGATTCAGCCAGCTATATTCCCCCCCAAAACAAGGAAAGGATATATCACCATCAAAAGCTAAGCTTCTCGAAATACCTCTGCTAATGGAAGAAAAACCAGTGCTCACAGATCCCGAGTTTCAAATGTGAAGTTGGTATTTATGTGAAGATTTAAGTTTGTGGATGCAATAGTTTTTGTAAAATTCACGTGATGGAATACACACAATTCGGAAAAACTGTAATATGCAACTGTTTATTTCTTTTGCCAGGACGACAAGAAGCTGTCGAGTCTCACAAAGATTATTTGCAATCTTTTAACTAGATTGCTGCTTGATGGTCACCATTAAAAAAAGCAAGACACATACAAGTTGTTCTTTATTACTCCAACACAGAACAGTCGTACCACTTGGAGCGGACATCACAGCACAAACGTGAAGGCATAAAGTGAACGGGCAGACAGGACAGAAGTTACTCTGCTTAGCGCACAAGATGGAATGGCTAAAACAATCCCTAAGATACCAATACCTCACAGAAGATATATTGAGTTAGTGAATTATGTTAAGTTGCAGACACTAGAAAAACTTTCCAGACAGTGGATCTGCCTCCCAAGATGCAGCTACTGACTGTCACAGCTTCCTTTTGCTCTGATGAAGAAATGTCTATATCCCTCTTTACATTGACAAAAAGCACACAGAGGTGTTAGGATTTTAGTTTCTAAAAGTAGTTAATTAAAAACGTGATTGTCCCAATACCATTGTGAAGACTTCCTGCTGTAACATGCTACACTTCAGAAAGGTTTCAAGTGCAAAGCATTTTCCTGTCTTCCAAGAATTTCACTCATCCCGAACATTAGAGTCTAGATGATACTATATACTGCTATGTACTATCTATATGCACTGTGGTGCTATCAGATTATCCAGACACTGCTAGAAGCACATGTACTCCATGCTACTCGCTCGCTACAACAGGTTTGTAAAGACAGGAGCCCCTCTCAACTGTTGATTACGCACATCAGAATAAAACCTGCACAAATAAAGTCCAAGACCCATATGCAAGGCTACTTTCCAAGGGTGCTTATGCAGAATCTTATGCTGCTCAGCCCCAACAACCCTTCCACACACCAACACAGTAGATTGTTGCTTCAGCTGATCCCCTGCAAATGCTTATAAATAAAACATTTTCATACTAGCACTAACTCCGAATGCACCCCTATGCATGAGGGTGTCCACCTGCTAAATCCATTAAGTACTTTCTTTTTAATCAGAATAACTCCGATTTATTCACTGTCTTTATCTGGGGAACAAATACCACAAACACCCCTACAACTCCCCATACAAAATCAGGAGAAACCAGCTCCCAGGGCCAGCTGAACCATTCAGACCAGGTGCTTGCTTGGAGTCAGGCACGCAAAGTGCCCCGACAGCTACGCCTAACAAGGAGGGGCATATCCTTTGGTGCAATTTTCAAATATCGTCTTGAATTTACCACCCAAAACAAATCACTAAGGTTTTAGTAAATTTTCTGTGGTCATATCCAAGCAACAAAAAGGATTGATACCCCCTATTTATGGAAACTCAGACCAGCAGAAATAAGGGACTTGCCACAAACTGCAGAATGCCCAGTGCAAATCTGCAAACTTTCTTTTATCATCACTGTCCTGAAAACAAAGCCACCTTGCTTCTCAGATAGCATTAGGAAGTACTTAGACATCTGTTTGGTTTGGGTTTTTTTTTGTGGGGAGCAATATAGAAATTAATCTGCCTGTAGAACTAGCAGGCACTGTAACCATATTTTAATATTTGTTTTCTAAGGAATTATCAATGAGAGAAGGAACAAGATACATAAAATTATATTAATTGATTAATTGAAACAGCTACAGTAAATAATCATAGTTGACCAATAAAGGAAATTCAAACATTACATTTTTCTAATCTTTTTATAAAGACTATCTCGATATCCCAAATGTAACTCACATTCATGAATCTGGAAGAAAATCACGGGCTTCTGTTTTGATTTCTGGTCATGATTACCACTCAAATTAGTCTGTGGCAAATTTGTTAAAATTACCAGTAAAAATAATATTATGTTGCATATTTTAAAACCACCATTCTGCAAACCCATGCTAAAAAACTAATACAACATGATTTCATGTACTTTCATTAAACACAGCACTAATGTTTAACACTAAAAATAGCGTTTAAGAACGACTGCTTATTATGCACAATAGATTTGTCCTATTTTCAGTTCCCCCAATACTTCATTTATCTTTTCTTTCTATACGGTATGAAGCAGAGAGCAAGGATTGTTGCTATGCTCGGTTTCAAGAGCTGTCAACACTCAGTAGAAATAATTAACATTGCTGAAAACCTATCTGTTCCTTGAGAGGGTGCTACTACAACTGTAATCGAAATCAAAACCCTGTTGATGTACACAACAGGAAGGCAGTACTTTAAATAGCCTCTCGGCTCAGTTCTTTCTAGCAGTATACCAGCATGGACATTGTAAAAATACATTTGTCATTACGGTGACAAATCTATCAAGTCAAAGAACCACTGTTCTCATGAAGCCTGAAGGATGAACTTGGTCTGCATGAGCACAGGTGGTGGGGCCAGTACACTGACTTTGCCTGCCCATAGACACTAAACACCAGATCACTAGTGCTAGATTAGAACAACCCTAACAAGAAGCTTTTACATGGAAGTACATTACAGCTCCAAGCTCTTTACCTTTGGCAACTTAAAAAACCCCACAAATACTAAAACAACACATGTAACTATAATGCATTTGGTAATATTTTCCTGGTCCCCTATAAAAATAATAATTTCAGAAAATACAGTATGATTCCATGTCTTTCTGAAAGACAATTGAAACAGCTTAAAATTCTACTGCAAAACACAGCAATTCTTAAATACTTTTTATTTTACATTTACAAACATTAGTAGACATCGACATGACCAGCCCATCCATCGTCATTACTTTACAACGCCCAAGAGCCACATAAGGCGCCTTCCAACGCAACTGAACAAGAGTGACTCTGAGCCTGCAGAGCCTACAAACGTAGTGCAGACGTGACCTAACGACGCTGGACGCAAGGCAGTGGGGACGGGAAGAGTTCTCGAGTCTGGGCAGCAACCTGCAGGTTTTTGACCCTGGCTCAGCCTTACAGTATTGTAATGAGATCAACTTTCATCCTAAACAAGACCGAGCTGCGTGTTGGACAACCCAGTTTGGTTTTTGATCAAGTTATACTTCACCTGTCCTTTGAATGCAAAAGTCAATCTTCAATGAAGTAA
Organism: Pampusana beccarii; assembly: GCA_013399365.1. Taxonomy (NCBI): domain Eukaryota; kingdom Metazoa; phylum Chordata; class Aves; order Columbiformes; family Columbidae; genus Pampusana; species Pampusana beccarii. Next base: position 287,484 of record VWYH01008546.1, on the reverse strand, counting down.
ATGCAGTTTAATTTTTTCTGTCTAAAAGTAAGTCCTGAAACACTCCTAACACCTCATAAAACGTTATTTTATTTTGTTGGTACCTACCATTAACTTCTATATCCACGACTTTTAATATTGACATGTGAGACTAGCCAACAAGCCTCTTGAAAAAAATACTTTTTTTTTTTCTTCTTTAAATAGTACTATAGCTGTGCAGCCCAGATGACATTTACTTAACGAGAAATTAGGTGAGACAATACATCCTAAACAAAGTTCAAAATGATGTTATTTTACAGAGATTCAATCCACAGAAACATGTTTTAAAATTTAAAAAGGGGAAAAAACCTTCCTTACTTGCACTGTGGCCTACATACAATCAGTTGCATTTCAAATGCTTGTGAAACCACAAAAGCAAAATGCATTCAGGATAAGCCCTTAAGTACAGCAGGACAAATGCAACACAAATTATGTAATGGTAAGTACCTTTTTCATGTGCAGAAATATAAAAAAAAGTAAAAATACACCTTACATGTCAGGTGGAAATGTTGGAAAGTTCAGGCAGGGGGTTTTAATCTCTAGCGTCCTCTGGAAAATCCCTTTCAGTTAGATTCTAAGAAAACAAGCTTATCCCTCTGATGTTTGATAAAAGGATCTAACTTCAATAATTTCTTTTGAAGGCTGCTTGTGGTTTCTCCAAGTGTTATATTGTTATAGGATATATTGTTATCCTATGTACTTAACTCTGACTCATTTCTTGTTTTCAAAAATCCAAATTCTGTTTATTTTAACAGCATATTATTATTACTGAAACATCCCCAGAGAGAGAAACGGATTTATATTTTCAAAGAAAATGATAAAACAAAAACAAAGTCTGTCAGATCTGACATAAAAGAAAACAAAAACGCACAATTGATCTTGTAAATGCTTCAAATCACTTGCAAGTTGCTGGAATTCATCTTATATTTACTTGTGCTTGTGTCTTAAGTGGAGCAGTAATATTGCTAAGCTTGTTACACAAATTCAAACCCATGGCTAATGTGCCATATTTCTAAAACTAACTTATTTGACACAAACAAGCTAGCAGCAAATGACACGTCTCCAAAAACATCTTCCTCTTTCCAGCGCAGGTACCAGTTTTCTCCAACGCATATTGTTATGTGACTAAGGGGCAGCAATCTCAATTGCAATTATCATCAACCACATAACTCCTGAAGATTCCAATGGGACATTTTCCAGTTAATAACAAAGGTGACTGCCCAAACTGCTAGGTGGAAAGCCTACATTTCAATTTCAGTCCAAAACTGTATTTTGTGGCTGTTAAAGCTCTACAAATGTAGAGGATACCCTGCACTAGTACAGAAAGGTAAAGCGAGGACCATCAGGAGTGGAGTTTCATAGACCACATGGCTGAACAGCAACAAATTCAGTTGGAGATTTTCCTGAAAAGTGCCAAAGGATAAGAGGGGGGAAAAAAAATTGCACTGATGGGGGAGAAGAAAGAATAAATTTCTAGAGGGACAAGGGAGAAGTCATGAAGCCCAGGTGAGTCTGGTCATATGTGGGAATTCTGTTTAGTCTGAAGGCAGTGACCATCCATCTCCCTGCAGCAAACAGGGGAGAAACAGCAGCTTCTGGGTATAAAGTTCCCACTGGCCTCACTCAGAGCAAAGGCAGCCCCCAGGAGGTGTGAGGAGCTTGCTAAATGCCTCTATAAATACACAGACTTCTTCCAGCTCCACTGAAGACGTGCTGGAGTTCCTCTCACTCCTTTCTCCTGAGGAAATGTGCTACTTGGAATATTTTTTAAAACTATGAAAAAACAGCAAATTCATTTAAGGGTATTTGCTAAAATTGAAATATTTGTACAGCTGATACATATGTTATGATACCCTAGATTTCTAATGAAAGCAGCTTCTCACATTCACTGGCTTTCTCAAAGTCAGTACACAAATACAATTGGCAATGGCTACACCAGGTGACTCATATCACCAATTGACTGCGAATACATTTAATACAATGACATCCATCCCTACATTAGAAATGTATATGCCAAACAATGACATTTGGCAATTTTTTAATCCCACACCAGAACCAGTCATGATACAACGAAGAGGAAAAAATATTTTTATATAATGTGACACTATCTCCTGAAACTCCTGCTGGAAAGTGCTTTTAGGAAATTTGACTTTTCTCAACCCTTTGCCTATGTGTGTGTGTTGTTGTTTGTTTGTTTTTTCCCAATAAAATGGATCAGTTCAAATTGAATATGCCTAAATAGCACACTCAAATCCCTCTCTGTTCAGTTCTCTCCCTCTCTTCTACCTGACTCCTCCTTTGCTTTCACGGGGCTCTCCTCCCTTCCGCACCCCCAACCTCTTCCACAGCATAGCTAGTGGCAAAAATAAGCCAGGAATGAAGCAAAACGTAAGACACTGGCCTGCAAAAGACACAGCCAAACTCAAATAAAGCAAGCTTATTTTCTCTCCTTACTAAAAAGCATACACTTTTGATTGACGTATGACAACTCAAAAAGTCACCCAGGGTAGTGTTTATTGAATGACCCATGGAAGACTGAAAGCTGCCAGAAAACCAGGAAACATGAGAAAACAAAAGCTTCTTCAGTACCAGCATTTATGGATTTGACAGGCAGAGTACATAAGCATCCATTGTGTCATTCACATCTTGATAACTGAAACCGATTTCAGCACAACTCACTATATATAACAGCAAGCTATACTTAAAGCAAAAACATAAAAAAGATTGGAAAAAATACCCATGATGTAGTAAGTTTATACCTTTTAAAAAATCTGCTGTGCACTAAGCTTAACAAAATTTGCATTAAAATGTGTTCAGTACTTTTCCTATTACATATATAGCACAAGCAAAGTGTTTGCACATTGGAGGTTGAAAAGCTGACAGGGCTGAATAAAAAATTAGCTGCACTAACTTGTCAGCACTATAAAAACTAAGTTCTCAATGACAATTTTTACAAGTGAACGAGAACACCAACATTTCTCTCATTCTCAAAACCAAGCAACCATCAATATTGACCACATATGATTGTTACTACTACAATGATTAGCATAATATAAAACCTGAGAAATCAAAATGAACTAGTCGAATGGCATAAACAAAAATAATGCATGTACTACCCTGTACATGCAAATAGCAAGCGAGTAGTCTTGCAATATACATATTAAAAAACAAAAACAAAACAAAACAAAAAGAATCTGAGTAGGTACAAGGGAAAAGCACAAATCAAAGACCACTTATTTTCCCAGTATCCCTGACAGACTCTGTGACTTGTGGTCTCATAATATGACCCTTACTATTATTCAAGGTCTAGAAATTCCTTAAAAAGGAATAGTGTTTAAATTATTCATAAACATATAAAATAATACAAAAATGTATAGTGCAACAAATTAATGAAACTCGCTTGGAACATGGAGTTTTCTTAGGTATCCTCTAGTGGAAGATTTGTAAAAAATTATTGCATTACTATTACTGACTTGCAAATTTTACAAGTTACTTATGAAGTTAGAGCTTTATATTACAGGTATGAATATATTAATTGCAAATGTGTAATCTGATCCCAGATTATGGCATCATTCCTTTTAAAGACTGACCTCTATTTCCCTTGCAAAATGTTTTTTTTTTTTTTTTCTTCATAAAGGATCTAAAGCTTAACCAAAGCAAGTCTTACATGAGCTTCGGAAATCACAGAGAAATAAAATAAGAAAAAAAGTATTTCAGAATCTAAGAGTTAATCATTTAAAAACTCTTAAAAACTACAATTTTAAAATGAAGTATCTTTATTAATTCTAATTATAAAACCATTTAGTCCAAAAAGCAACTTTACTGCCTTACGTTTGGTTTTGGTAAAGTTTGTAAGGTAGGGGGAATAGAGTTCTCTATTTGTACAAACAATTACAGCTGCAAGCTGGTACACCATCGAGCAAGAAAGGAATTAAAATAATCTCTGATTTTGCAGCACTTTTGTCTGCTTCCCACCACTTGCAGAAGCATGCCCTTAATTTACAATGTGAAGAGCAATCCAGAATCAAGGCCTGCTCCATTGAAATCACTGTCTGATGTCTCACTACACAAATTAAGGTCACAAGTTCAATACAAGTTTTATCAGTGCTTCACAGGACTGGGAATGAAGAGATGAGGTACCAGACAGATCAACCAAATGACTAAACGGGCTTATTCAATGTGTGTCTGCTTTGGCAAATTATTAGTTATACTACAAGAATCCAGAATATTTAAATATGAAAAAAAAATCTTTATTATTGGATGCTCCTTTCTATGTGGAATTTGAACTTTAAGAACAACTTTAAGACAGTTGTTCTCCTCAGTAACCTAGATTAAGGCATCAGGCTTTGGACTTTTCCTCAGGCAAGGCAGAAGTTGCTGTAATCAGAAATTAGACAACTGAGGCATCTTAGATCAGCTATGGCAAAGCTTGACCTTCTGGAACGCACAAAGCTTGGCAAGAAAGTTCAATAAGGACAACAGCCAGACTTTGCACCTGGGATATGGCAACGCTGGCTGTACATGTAGACTGTGGGACAAGATGCTGGAAAACAACTCTGTGGAGAGGGATCTGGGGGTGCTGGTCAATGACAAGTTGAACATGAGCAAACAGTGTCCCTGGCAGCCAAGAGGGCCAACCGTGTCCTGGGTGCATCCAGCACAGCATTGCCAGCCGGGCAAGTGACGTGATTGTCCTGCTCTGCACTGGTGCGGCCTCATCTGGAGCACTGGGTGAAGTTCTGGCCACCACAGGATGAAAAGGATATAAAACTACTGGAGAGTGTCCAGAAGAGGGCTACAAAGTTGGTGAAGGGTTTGGAGAAGAAGCCATATGAGGAGAGGCTAAAGTCACTTGGTTTGTTCAGCCTGGAGAAGAGGAGACTGAGGGGAGGCATCATGGCAGCTTCAGCTTCCTCACAAGGGGAGGAGGAAGGGCAGAAGCTGACCTCTTCTCTTTAGTGACCAATGGCAGAACCCAAGGGAATGGCAGGAAGATGTGTCAGGGGAGGTTTAGGTTGGACATGAGGAAAAGGTTCTTCACCCAGAGGGTGGTGGACACTGGACCAGGCTCCCCAGGGAGGTGGTCATGGCTCCAACCCTGGCAGTGTTCAAGAAGAGACTGGACAATACCCTCAGACACATGATGTGAATTCACGGATTGTCATACTCAGGGACAGGAGTTGGACTCAGTTGTGCTTGTGGGTCCCTTCCAACCCAGGACATTCTATGATTCTACGAAAGCTCAAGTGCAAGTCTTGTAGTGAGGTTTCCAGCATGTGGCTGGCTAGGCTGATGCAAGGAGCAGAATTAATCCCATGCACAGCGAGATGAGGAAGACAGCTATGCCTGGCAAGTCGTCATCACTAACCCTGGCCCAAGCAACATCTGCCTTCTGATGCAAAAGGATACATGGCCAGCTAATGCCATTCCCAGCCTGCCAGCTCATCTCAGAGTGAGATACACCTGAGGATGCAGGTCTCAACCACACAAACATTCGGTGTGTGCCACCTGAGGCTCCAAGGTTCCATTCTTGCATCCAAAGCCAATCCTGCAAATACACACTTCCAAGTTCTCTCAACTGGAGCAAAGACCTATCAAAGTTCACTGATAAGCCACTTGAATGCTGAGCATACGCTTAAGTGTTTGCAGGATTCAGTCGTAATTAAAAAGACAATCTAGCAGGAGATTGGAACTTTTCAGTACTTTGGTAGATAGTTCAGTAGACTTAAAAAAGTAAAAATCATATGATTGTAAAAACTAAGAAAAGTTCAAGAAAGACAAAATATGAAACTTCATTAGAGAAAAACATTCAGAAAACCACTCTATTTTTTACACTCTAAAAACACAGGCAGTCAGGAATGTGAAGAGAAAAATGCAGGCTAAAATGTAATAGCATTGGTGATTCTGTGCTGCCTGGAATGCTCTTCCATCGTAAAGGCAGAATAATTTCCCTTAAAATAATCAGCCTAGCCTATTTAAAACAAAACAGAAAATACCTTAGCTCACATCCTAAGATATTTTTTTTTAAAGCATTTCACATGCAGGCTAAAAAAAAAAAAGTTAAACAAGAGTGTTTTAACTACAATATTCAGACTGCTCCGTCTTCAATATATTATACGTTTCAGTGCCAGGCAGAAGACTTTCGCTTTCTGACTCGCACATGCAAGGACACAATGCTTTCAGCAGATAAGGACTAGCTGCTGAAAAGGGTTAGCATCATGTCCCAACAGAAGGAGACCAGAGTTCAGGAATTATGTGGAAGCTTAGCAAATCTCAGCTTGCTAGTTTTCTACCCTAGCAAAGCTCTCAAGTTCCTGTGCCACAGTTGGAACACACACAGTTCTGATACAGGTTTAAAATTTACATTCAACAATGTAATTATTTTTTTTTAAATAGACATAAATATTGAAAGGTTTTAGCTGAATCCAGAATTTAGTGTTTCAATATTTCTTTCTAAACATTTACATATATGAATAATTCTACATGTACGTAAAGAATTAATTTGAGGTGATCTGCCTAACAGGCTGTCTTCATTTGAGTATTATTTTAATTTCTGTTAACCTTTTGAATACAGAAAGATGAAAAAATTTGACTGTTTTACAGTATAAATATAATTAGGACAAGACATCACTAGAATATGCTACTAGTCTAAAATAACATATATATGACTTTGCTCACCACAAAAGACAAAGGATTCAGTTATACAAAGTTCCATGATTTGTGTCCGTCATTAGCAATGAAAAATGCTGAATTGACTCTAATTCAGTCTTCTTTAGGACATGAGATAATTTCAGTTGGAGGCATGTAAGCAGAGTTGAAGGTTTTGAGGATGGAAAGTAAAATCTAAAGTCATTCAACTATTTTTTTTTTTTTTTTTTTAAGTTACCTGTAAGTGAACACAACCTTTTAAACAGGTTTAGATTTCGGTTTTGGGGTATTAGGCAACCTGAAAAGACATACCAAATAGCTCCTGTATGCAAGAATACACATGGTATTTTTCCAGTTACTCATCCTGCAACTAAGAGCAAACCAGTCACTGAACCTCAGTCTCTAGCTACCACTTTTTGATTCTCTAGATCCTGCTCTAAAAAAACTGCACATTAGAGTAGCATCGTCAAACACTATGAAGTCCCAAGCTTTCAGTGGCAGGAAACACCTAGCTGGCAGTACAGGGATACGAAGTGGTGGGGTTTTGCTTTGCTGTACTTATTCAGACCGCTTTGACCTGCAAGTAACAGAACTTCTGGGAGATATTTTCTTACAGTAACAGTTCTGGTTTTGCTACTATATTGTGACTTTGGAAAAGCAGTAATCTCCCCTGCCACAGCCACTCATGCACAGACATTGCAGAACCTTTAAACTTCACACTTCCAGGTACCTGAAAACAGTCCCAGTTTTACAGATGACAAATCAAACCCACAAGAATTTCCCTTAAACCATCGTAGCAAATGAAAAAGAAGATACTACAATTGTTAATTTCCTGTCTGCAACCCGAGCATTATTACCCAGAAGCAAACAGCACACATTTTACCTCTCCAATATTTTATGATCATGCACTGATCACTGTGTTCACTCATTGCACGGCCCAGGGTCAGCTTACAAATGTTTTCATATTTTTGTTTTGTGTTATCCCATGCATCAGTGGGAAACAACTAAAACATAGCTCTAAATATCCTTCACTTTAGAAGGTAATAACCGCTTCTCATTAAGCAATTGTCTTAGTTAGCACAGCTGGAGGAAAAGATGTGCTGTAACTGAATCCATTCTATCTCATTCCAGAGAAATTGCTTGTGTGTCCAGTTCAGTGATAAAAATTAAGCTGCCCTCTTTTACAAGTTATTTTCAGGCAGCAATCAAGATTTAGATATAACCAGACTGTTCCCTCAGACTAACAGATTTAAGGTCTGGATAAGAAGTTGAAAAACAAAACTATTTAATACCACAGATATAGTCAAATCCTAGCAGGGGGGAATAAAACCAGCTGATCCCAAGTTCTGCTGCTGAACTGCTGACAACATCAACTAGACCACCACACATACACAACCAAATAGGATGAATGGTTCCAAATTGTTTCAGTTTTTTCCTAAGATACTTTGTAAAACTTTTTCCTAAGATACTTCGTAAAATTAAAAATGGAAAAATGGCCTGTACTTCATTCTTTTTTTTGTAGTTAAATGGGATTTATGAGGAGCAGATTTTTATTATTGCACGT
>VWYH01008546.1:268099-279242 GCA_013399365.1 Pampusana beccarii | reverse complement strand
AAAAAAAAAAAAAAAAAAAAAAAAAAAAAAGCACTAGCCAACCAACCAACACCAAACAAACCCAAAACCAAGACAAACAAACCACACATACACAAAAAAAACCCAACAAACAAAGAAAAACAACTCGAAATCAACATCCAAATGGTTCAAGTTATATACATAACAATGACCTCTAGGTATGAGATATGGAAACTTGTTCCAAAGTATAATGAAATACAGATAGTTAGGAAAATGAGAAGAGAGTATTGTACATAGATTATATGTTATGTCATATCACAAGAAATAAATAATCAGTTCCTCCTGAAAATGTTTCTCAAAGGAAGACAAAATTCTCCTACCCACATCAGCCATTTTGATATTTATATTTGGAACAAACAAGAAGCTAGAACTAATAATGTTCTTCTTTATGCCTTATTCACAGATAGCTTAAGTACTTTCAGTTTTCTCCATCATTCGATTCTAAGAAACGGATACCTCATGATTCAGATTGTTCAGGAGAGTTTAATTTCTTCCTCTTTCTCTTCCCATCTGCATACATTGCACCTGATTGCACTAAAATATACATTTTCTCAATCTAAAATCCTGTCTGCAAGTCTTAGCCACTGACAGAGTTCTCCTGGAGAGCTGCAGCACTAGAACATTTCCAGTAGCTACTAATTCAGAAGAAGCACAAATTCTGCGAATAGATTGCTATACAAAAATATGAGAAAAAATGAAAACAAAATCCAAGAGTGTTCTGATAGAGTCCACTTCCAGCTCTCTGTCTCCCTGGTTACCTGGAATGTAAATCCACACTGGTATTTTTATAAGACTATAGCACTAGTCCAGTATTCACTCATTTCCAACTCATTCAAAGGTTTCATAAAGCATTCACATCTTTAAATAATTTTAATCTATTTTCTATTTGTCTTCATCATGTACCTCACATTTTATGACTGGAAGGAAAAAAAAGGCAAAAAACCCCACCCACAGAAAAAAGCCACTCTGAAAGGTCTCTCTAAAATTCAGGCTGCAGACACTCCAAGTGACAGAAGCCTTAGCACAGTTCTCCCCAAAGCCCTGAAAGACAAAACCCCACATCACTTTAAGATACGCCATTTACCTGGGACACTGGCTTTTCAGAAAAGATAATGGAAGAAACATAGTGGCTTGCTAAATTGAACTGGGAAATTACATGGTACCCAGCAATAGCAACAGAGGATCAGATCTCAGGATGTGATAAATCAGAAAGCCACTCTAATAACTTGTACACAGAGGGAAGGAATGCTATGAAAATAAGGAGCATGGATATACTATTTTGCACATACTTCAGGTCAAAATCTGTACCGTTATCTTTCCTATCCAACACTTACAAGTGTTTTCAGCAAAATATCTGGGTTCTCTAACCCTGCTACTCAAAGTATTTCTAACAAAGGCCCTCAGGTAAGTAAGGAAACACTACGGTAAAACCAGATTTACCTGGCATATCCCTAACATATACATTCATTGTAACACATACACATAACACTCATCAACATGGCTTTACTACCCCGCCAGAGAGAGAAGCAGTTGCAGAGACAGAAGGCAGCAGGCGACCTTGCCAACTTACACTTTCTGAGAAGACATAACTTCAAGTATGTTCAGGAACGCTGTTTAGAGCAGCCTTAATTAAGATTAAAAGTAGTCTTTCACTATAATTTCGGAATAAATGGGACCTGTCACCGATATAAACCTCTTCCACAGAAGAGACAGAAATTTAGGAGGACATAACGGAAATAACATTTCCTTAACTCCCCTCTTCAGTTCATTAATGTATAGTTGCATCCATCAACCAGATTAAAATAAAATGAAGGACGACTACATGGCAGGAATAAAGGCTGGAGATAAAAACACCCAAACAGACAGGGAAGGTTTTAATTCTTACAAAGATTGTCCAGATTATCACAAAACCTCAAAGTAGGTGGATTGATGTCTAAATTTATGCTAATCTTAAGGGAGCAAATAGGTATGAGAATCTGGATTCACAGCAGCATTTCTACGCAAGCTGAGGAAGTGAAATTGAAATAAAGAGTGGTAACTTAAAACAGTGAATTAGAGAGAAAAAATAAATGTTTTAAGGATGCTTTATTCTTCTGCCCAGATAAATATGTCAGAAGAAGTCCAGGCTCACAAAATATTTTTCATTTTTCTCTATAATAACAACATACAGTACTTATGCCATTGCAAATTAGTATTACATTTGCTCTTGTAAAACAAGTCAGTTTGAAAACCCTAAATGTATGCCTACTGGCTGAAATAAATATTTTTCTTTAAAGTTTTATCTTGCACACCAAGATTTCTGTGACAGCAAATCATTCTAATGTTTCAGTCCTTAATTTACTGATAAAAAGTCTGTCTTAACAGGTCCTTCTTTAAATATGAAATGGTCATACACATTACTGAAAATTTACCACAGAATGCTAAAGAAAGAATACCAGAAAAAGTTACCATTACACATGTAGCAAAAAAAAAAAAAAAAAAAAAAAAAAAAAAAAAAAAAAAAAAAAAAAAAAAAAAAAAAGAAAAAGCAATAAAAGTATCCATTTTAATTGTTTAGTCCTCTTGCTGGGGGAGTAATAAGAAAAATCCAACCAGTTTTATTCGGCACAGGAACAGTGTGAAGCAATGGAATATTGGTTAGTCTCTCCAGCTCTCTATATTTTCCTGCCCATTTTTAAACAAAGAATGTTCACTTGCAATCAATAAGCACACAAAAAAATGTTTTCCTATAGAAAATGACATGGAACACAGCATTTTGAAACGGTAACCGCCTTCCACTGCATCCGACAGGGCAGCAGCCATTTACCTGTACCCCTTGTCCTTCCAAGTGCAGTTCAAGGTCCCCACGCTGCCCTCTGCGTTTTGCACAATTTGGGTCAACCTTCACAGCACCTCAGCTTTCCCTTGAAACACTGCCACGTTTGCTCTGTTTAAGAATGAAATCTGCCTGCCCTTAGGGCTTGGTAGAGTTAAAGGGCAAAATCCTGGTTCCATTTAAAGTCAGTGGGCAGTTTGCCACTTAATTCAATTGGGCTAGTATTTCACAGTGACCTTAAGGGTATAAGCAAAAAGCTTGTACCCATGTACCCGGTCTTTGCTTGGAAGAATAGCGGTGGCCTGCATTAGTTTTTAACAGTAACATCTGGGTGGCAAATAGGACGCTTTTGCTTTTACTTTGAAAGCTCACATGAAGATTGCAAGCATTCATTCAAATCGTATTTTATTTCGCAGCAAGAACACACATGGTTTTTAATATTAACCAAAATGTGGCTGTACCAGTGTCATATCACAAATGACAGGAGACATTGGCAGAGACAGCACAAGTACAACATATTTTACATCACCATCTCAGCATCCTAAACAAACTGCAGTGGCATGGGGTTGCATGAGTATATCAATTTGTGTAAGACTCTGGGCAGGCAAAAATCTATACAGTTTTTTTTTTATATAAGTAATTAGCCAGCTAACATAACAGTTCATTGGAAATTCTAAGTATAGTATGCAGAAAATAAGTTTTTAATCAATCAGCACAACAATGTACATTCACTTGTAACCAACACTATTACTCACCTCCTTATAAAACAAGATTCAAATACTCCCTCATATACATTGTACAAATTTGCTCTTACGGGACTGTACAGCTAACCTGTGGAAAACCTCAAATATTTCCCATGTTATACTTCTCACATTTGAGTAAAACAACAGCAGACATCGGTGATGGATGTCAGGATGCTTAGCTGTCTACTTTTTTTTAAGTTCCCTTATGTAAATAATAATCTGTTTCAAAGTTAAAAATACTTCTCTTCCTCTCAGCTAACATATATGGGTACTTTCATATCCTTATTTAGGAACTTGGCAAGAAACGCAGAGGGTAACTGATTTTGCATAATGTCTGCCTTTCCCATTTTCAACATTCTGGCATAATATTAAAGACCAACTCAGTATGGACAAGGGCAGAATAATTACACTATGCATTGCTTTCTCAGTTTTTGACTAGAAATTAAATCAGTAGTTATTGCCCAGATGATTTGTTAATACCATAAGCTTGCCCTCACACTCAAAACTTCGAATAAAAATAGTAGTAAAGTCTGCAGATAGTAATTTTTATCTTAAGACCAACAACTGTAGTACTTGTACAGTAATTAAAAAATATTTTCCACTAATTTTCATCCAATGAAATGAAAATATATTCCACCACTCAAATTGTGGAAGTGCTACCTAGTACAACCTGCTAGCCCAGGAGAGGGAGAAAGATGAAGAATGCCAATTAATTCGATTAGTGACAAAAGATATCAGGATGAGTACCTAGCAGGTCAGGTTCAAAAACACATCAGAAGCACCAGTGTTAAGAAAATAAAGAAAAAAAAATAGAAAAAAGAAAAAAGCTTGCGCTCCCTGTGCTGAGTAGCACTATTAAATTCAGATGCAGGGTTGTGTTTAGGTTGGACAGGCCCCAACAGTAGAACAAAGTCAGTCTGTCTTAGTACCATAACCAAATTCTACAAGTTAACAGCTTTTCATGAAAAGCTGCCATTTCAAAATGTCAATCAAACCTGAATATAAGTGGGAACTCCTGCAGAAATAACCAGCTGCAGGTTTGAAAAACATTTTTCACTGAAAGTGGAAACACAAAAGATGTTTGAATGAGATCTCTTTTCATTCCTGTAACAGTAGATGGTCATTTTCACAACATCAAGGACAAAAACATAAGACAAAATTGCAAATAATGTCTTGAAAGAACCATTTGCAGGGGTGATGAATGATTCAAGTTACAAATGACAGAATTATGGGCAAATGGAAACTCATTAATATGAAAAAGCTTCTCTTATAAGATTGCAACTTGTCTCCACTTTTTCTTATTACATATGAATGATTAGGTTGTACGTATTAATTTCAATCCACGTTTAATATTCGCTTTCTCACCTTCAGGCAGCAGCTTGTACCAAGATCATCCAATTTGCAATAAAAGTAGTAGGTCTTTATGGGGTTTCAGGTGTTTATTAAACAAAAGAAACAGTCTCAAGTTGATCAAAACACAGATTCTAACAGAACAAAGTTAAAATTTATAATCTACCCACTGAAAGAACTCAAGTTATCTAATTCAGTTCTGTATATCCAAATGTAAGCCACATTTACTCAATAAACCAAGGGGAAAATATTATTTATGCAAGTGTACACTGCAATAGAAAAGAAGCTTACCAATATCACTTTGGCCACATCATCTTTTCTGGATAATACAGCAGGAACAAACCTAATTTTCCCATTCTCTGAAAAATGCATACTGTCTCTGATAATGAGTTTTCTGTCCAAATACCAGCTTCACCAATTTCTTATTCAACAGCTGGACCGATGTAGCAGTGATTTATTTCATAAATCTCCACATTCAATGCTGTGAGACAAATTTAGCCAATAGGGAGGCTTACAGAAGAGTTGTACTAGAAGTGTTGAGGTTTTTTGATTGTTTTGGTTTGGCTTACCCCACAGGAAGGTAACACCTGTACTGCAGAATCAACGTTCATGATGGAGTTTTCTTATAATAAACAAGTAATAGGGGGGGGGGGAAAAAAAAAAAAAAAAGAAATTGCACAGTAGATGAACACCTCAGCATGTCCCAAAGTTTAGAGTATTAATGTAGACGATGTAGATGTACTGCCTTTCACATATTTACCTCCTTCCCAGCATGACTATCACTCTGATCATCATGCGAATGGGATAGCATTAACTCTTTTGAGTGACACCACCTTTTCCTTAAGTTACACTTTTCACCAAAGTGAAAACACATTTATGAGTTAGGTAAATTTCACCAATTAGAATGAGATGAAGCATCACAGTTACATTCAATATAACTGAACGTAATTATTACTTAAAAGTTCAAAGAGTTATCAAGTTGGAAAACAGCAGATACGATTCTTCAGCAGTGTTTGCTGCAAACTACGATGCTACACAACATAAAAACAACTCATCACTATAGCCTAACTGCACTGAGATATCAGTTACATCATCCAATTTCACACCGTAGCAGTGTGATATCCCAAATCTCCATCTTCATCCTATACCAAGCTGCATTTCCCCAGCTGCAGGCTGCAGCACCCTAACAAAGTTGCCTGAGATTTTTTCCTGATGTTCAAACTTCACTTCAGTAGAATCACAGCAGAAGTTTATCAATAATGCTCCAAACAAGAAGACAAAAATGTAGTGAAACTTTTCATCACTACTTCTTGTTCTTATCACGTCGTATCACCAGCATTTGTTTTTAAGTAAGCTGGAATCTATAAAATCCACTCTGAGGTTTTGGGGATGAATAATTAGCTGTATGAAGAAACACTTGAAATAAGATTAACTTGACCATAAAATGCTGCTACCAAGCTATTTAAAAACTGAGACAGGAGGAAAAAAAAAAAAAGGAAAGAAACAAACTGCACCAAACCTAGTGCCTTAGCAAGCAGAGAGGGTTTTTTTGAACATTCTCAAAAGCATCTTTACTTCAGGAAACAGCTTACAAGTCAGAACGTGCTGGAGGTTTTTTCGTTTTGTTTTGAGCTGCCAATTGTTAGTCAAGATTGCTTTTCATTTTACAGGAGTGTTAAGAATGCAAATGGTTAACAGTAGTATAAACTATATACTTGGTTTAAGTTTGAATGTCTAGAACTATTACACACTGCATTCATCTGCATTCCCTGTTTATGGGAATGAAATATGTAGTCATTTGAAGTCCACAATATGTATACTGTGTTTGTAATAACTGCAGATTTTACAAGCACATTATTCTTTCCATTAGGATTAAAACCTCACCGAATAGCAATTTGTGAAAGAATTCTAGCAGGGCCCTGAGCCCAGAACTCTGACCTCTGATGAGATGCTTGGCAGCAACAAACTCTAGGTCTAAGCAAAACATCTGGTTTGAGTTAGACTTCCTGAAAAAATAGCCCCTGTACTGGGGAAACTGGTATTCACTCAGCTTTGTCTATACACTTTGACTGACTTCAACGCTGTTGGGGGGGGTGGAAGGGGGAGAGCTTTGCCAGAATGCACGTCAATCACTGTAGACTTCTTGGTGGCCTCCAAATAGCCAGGCACTTACATTAGGAGACACTGTACTCATTTGTTGATGCTTCTTGGGCTTTTTCCTATTGTACTTCACAGCTCAATGTTTCTTTCAGAATTAGTGCCAACTCTGAATTAACTAATCCAAAACTACAGTCGAGCTCAAAATATAAATTTTGCCTGGAGAAATAGTTTCTGCAGGTTTTTTTTTAAACAGTAATTATTTTAACTTAATCTTTCTTGCAAATTTAGACAATCACTGTCATCATAAAACAGATGGGAATATTCCCCAAAGAAAGACAGAAGTTCCACTGCCAAGAAATTTGTAAGAACAGTAACAGTTTTTGGTTTGCTCCCAAAATATTTTATACACAACACCCTTTTTACATACATCACACAGATAATAGTACCATAGAATGGTAAATGTAAAGAAAATGCTGATACATTGGGACAGGGTACCCTGACCTTGCTGCTGCTACAGGCAATCAGCACAAGCTCCTGCAAAAAAAGGATGATAAAAGGATAGAGCTGGTGTTTGCTTGTCATTTTCTCCAGATGGAAGGTACATCATATCAAAGATTAAGTGAAAACGAAGAAATTAACTTTTGCAGGCTCGGTAAGAGTTCTACTTCGTTAAAGCTGCCAGCCCAGTTAAGGAAGACATGAACAGCCTGGTGGAGTAGGTAGGATGCAGGAGCTTCAGTAACGTATGGGACTGTCAAGAAGTATGGGGCCAAACCCAGTTCATCAGACTGACATTTTGTTTGCAGGTTATTTTGTATTTTCAAATATCATTGTGAAGCCTTTTGAAAGTAATTAAGCCATAATAATGGAACAGGTAGCAATACCTACTGAGACCTGTTATGTTAAAAGACACACAAAATGGCATTAAGTGTTTTACGTAGAACCAGGAAGCTCAAAATAATTGAATTTGAAACAGAGAATTTAATGGAGATCTCTGTAAACACATTCATCGATGTTGCATATACACACATACGCATAAGAGATGTGTGATAATATTCCTCTGTATACAATTTTGCTATGAACAGATGAATTTACCTTTGCTGGCACTATTAGTAGGACCTAATTCTATTAGTAGAATACTTTTTTGTACACTTTCTACTTAATAAAGATGTGTTGTGGTGAAAAAAAGCATCTGAAAAAGTATTTTCTTTCATCTACTGCTCTATTTTACACAAGTCTGCCATACCACTGTATATTGTCAATGCGCTCAGTTTATTTTCTTCCTGTGACTGCTAATGCAATAATATTTTTATGCCTGATCTAGCAGTAACTTTACACTGGAATTAAATGTCAATTTCTACTTTCCACCCCCAAAATTCTAAATTAAACGCCACTGACACCGACCCCCTGCATTCAGGCAAAACGCAGCCACCAGCCCACAAAGGGACATTTATAAAATGAGCCTTGCTTGTTTGAACTGCAACAGTGCCGTCACTGGAGTTTCACCCGGGAGACTTAAATAAATAAAAATAAACCAAAGTAATAAACACCATGTTTTATGGAGCTGAGCAGAATAAAAAAAAAAAAAAAAAGAGCTCCTCATGGTAAACTCGAAAGAATTTAGAATTAAAAGCTGCCTCTCTTGTTCCGGAAGGCTTTGGGCCCACACCGCTCAGTGCCAGTGCTGAGGGACAGTTGGGCCACCCACGCCAGCAACGAGCTGCCCTCCTGGACATGACGATATAGGAAACAAAACAATGTTCCCAATTAAGTCAACTTTGAAATTTCTGAGTGCAACAGGAATAACGGATCACGTACTGGCCTCTCAAGCAACAAGAGGCATGTTGAAAAAAATTGCCTCTAATCCAAGGCTTTGTAATATATAATTATGCTCTCTGAGGAACTAAATTTTTCTACTACCGATGGCATTCCAGTGGCTATGTTATTCAAATGTCTGACATTAAACAATTCTTTTTTTTTTTTTTTTAATTAAATCTCACATCTCTCCATAGACTTTAGGTTTTTGGAAGACTGCATATAATTTCAGAAATCATCATTGTCAGCTGGTTGACAGCAATAAAGACAACATTCACTTTAAATAACCCTGAATCATATACAGTTGAGTAAATCTGAATTTGTTTTGCTTTAAGGTCTTCCAAAGTTGAGGCCAACATGCTGAACAAAAATATTAAACTATCTATAACCCTGTGTCAACATATGATGCTACTGGGAATGGTAAGTGAATTAATTTTCCAAGGAAAATTAATTACTTATGACTTACAGTTGTAAAAGCAAACAACGTAACTCTGGATTAGGGCACATTTAATTTCTGTTTGGAGTAGCGATTAAATTAATTTCATATAATTCATGGTATGTAATGGAAAGCAGAAGAAAGATGAAATCTTAGACAATGACTGACACAGAAAAAAGTGTATATTTATGTTCCTGATCCAAAAATAAAGGTCACAGATACTAATCACTGTCTAGCGAATCATGATTTTAGTTTCTAAAATGTTTTTTTTCAGAACTGTTTGTTAGAAAAAGTGTTATTAGTAAGATAAAAATCTAAAAAGCAACAAATTACAAAGCATCAGAGATCTTGCATGTTATATTCTCTCATTGAAAAGAGACTACAATTTTCAGTGATAACTATTGAATGACATAACCTGTCACAGGATTGTTATGAGGAAGAACAACAGCAATTTAAATTCATCTTACAGTAATTTAAGTTCATTTTATGGTAAAAAAGAGAGGAAAAATTTGATCACAGATCCAGCATTTAAACAAATACATACACTAACACCACACCACAACTTAAACATAAAATGTAGGATTTTTATTGGTTACTCACATTTTATAGTAAACAGTTACTGAGAAATATAAAACCATAGCTCAAGTGAACCTAAGAAAGTTCTTGCAGCATTCCATAATTTGATGTTTGTTCAAACTAAATAAGAGTAATTATTTTGTCTTGCACTGTGAAACATATCAAGTTATTATTTTAGATGATAACTTCAACTAGAACCATACATATTAACAAACCATGTATGGGTTTAAAATATCATCAGAATTCTAATTGCCACTTATGGTCTTCTGCTGAAGGTGAGTATGAAGTTATTGCCAATTCCAGACTTTTGGATATCAAGTCAACAGCTGCTGCTGTGCTATGAATTCACACAGAATCACTCAAAAGTACAATAATAGTAGTATTTTTCCTTGTGATCCAAATGAATATACTGTTAATTCATGAAACCAAAACAACAGATGCAACAGATGACTGCTGCACTGCAAGCAGTGACCACGGAATTCCACTAACAAATAATATTTACATTCATGATGTTTAAATTGACCCCACACATACATTCAAGGCAAGTGATTCACATGCCCACTGCCACTTTTACCTGACTTTGGACACTAAAGAGATGCTTTTACTATGGTCACAGGTTAATCAATTTTATCATTATAATATTTACATTAAATTTTGACTAGACTTCATAACACAGAGCCTTAGAGATTAACTAACTTTACATAAAATACGAGTGTTGGAGCCCAAAACGCAAGTTCTATGAACACAAATATCAGATCATGGATATAAGTAATGCCAAGAGTAATCCGTGGCTCTCTGGCTGGTTTTTACTGTAGTATTTTTAAGAATGTTTCAAAAATGCAAAGAACTCAAGTTATTAAAATCTCAATGAAACCTAGCTGAAAGCAGCTGAACAATTTTTCATTGCTTAAATTGTGTATTTTTGCTTAAGGTTATTAAATACTTGAAATATAAACAGGAAGCTCAACGGCATCTCACACATTTCAGAAGCTGTTCAATCAAAATACTTTTGAAAAGACAGACTTTATCACCCTCTTTCAGCTTTTAGTCAACCAAGCATTTCCAAACGTATCGAGCAGCCGTATCAAGCCGATTTGCAGGATCCCAGCCTCGCAACTCCCTGTTTGCTCCTCTGGCCACTCGGTTCCCAGACCAGAACAGCGTCTCACAAGGGTTTAAATCCACCCGGCCGCATCGTAACTCAGCTCGCCTGTGTTTGAACGAGCTCTGCCCAACTATGTCCACGGCAAAAAAAAAAAAAAAAAAAATCAAACTCAAATATTAACAGGC
>VWYH01008546.1:238461-267492 GCA_013399365.1 Pampusana beccarii | reverse complement strand
CATCCCTGGCAGCCAGCAAAACTGCTGAAGATTAAATTGCACAAACTTGCCAGAGGTATATCTTATCTGGAAAGGAATCTTAAGCTTTGCACACCCACCTCATTTCCAGGAGAAGGGGGGCTGAGGGTTGAGGGTAAGCATCCAAAAAACATTAGAGGGTGATTAGGTCTCCCTGACAAAGCTGTCTGCAAAGACTTTGCTCCCATCGATGTCAGATAGCTTGATTCACAGGGCTTTACTTTTTAAAATGAAAAGCACTTAGTTTACCCTAAAAATGATGTTGGGCAAAACCCATGTGTTTTTCACCTGCTTTCCTCACAGAACTAATGTTTTACCACTACTACACGATAAGTAAGAAGTCCGTAAGTTGCTGGGTGATAAAAATCCTGCACTAAGCATAAACATATTCACCTGCCTACACATACACTTAAAAAACAAACAAAAAAACTCCAACCAAACAAAAAACCAACAAACTACCTTTCCCTACTGACAAAACACAGTTTTTTTGCTTGCCCTCAACAAAATTTTATAGGTAGAAACATCACACCCCATCCCTTTGTATACTTTAAACCTCTCGATTATTCCTCTCCTTTTTCTACAAATTTAAAAGTAAGCAATTCCTTACAGCATGAAGCAAAAAAATTCTGCAACAACAGTCTCTTTCCAGGAGCCTCCAGGTTCACAGGAGAGGTTTAAATTTCCTTTACTGAGGAGCAGAGCTAAGAGCACTGTGAAATACTGTCCCACATGTCCCTGTCTTTCAGATCCCAGTGAGCTCATTCAGAGACAGGATGGAATATAGAAGTCCACAATCTGTGAGGCAGCTTTGTTCTTGGCTCTTACCTACATCTCTCAAGATCATTACAACTGTAGTGGTGATTCATCAGGCAAAATTTAGTTTGCACTGTAATAGACTTGAGCCACTAGCTACTTCTTCCCAAACCAGAATTTAGCTTTGAAGTGGCATGGGGAGGTGGCAAGGCAAATTACATTCTGTATCAAGCAGAGTCTGGGCACCGTTTTCATGTTCAACTACAGAAGAAATCATAGTAATTAATTTTGTCTAGGTTCCTGTCCATGAGGAACAAACCATTTTCCTAATGAGAAAACAATTAAAGATGAAAAGGACCTTTAGGCAACTGGAATTTTGGTCTGAGAGAGGCCCTAATAAACTAGGTTGTGCTTCTCTTAGTTTACGGAAATATCTGTTAGATTTCAGTCCTGTTTATTTTCCTCTGACAAACCTGATTTTCTTGGTAGTGCACAAACTCAGAATCATAACTTGAAATGAGAATAAAAGCAGGTGGTCAAGTACAAGTTTCAGTCATTTCCCCCCCTCAATTTCCAGGTATCTCCTGCTACCCATAAACTTGTATTTCCATACCCGGAGTATCCATACCCAAATGAGCAGTTTTGCTTGGAAAACTTGCACTAGAAAAACTAGAAAACACCAATATTCTCACAAACACGCACATGAAGTACCAAGAGGCCAGGTGGAGCGATCCAAAATCCCATGGAAGCAGAGACTACAGAAGACAGAGCCACTTCAGCCAGTCCTCTTGACGGGCCACACACTCCACAGACTGAGAAAGCACATATTTTGAGCAGCAGATTTAACACATGACCACTTCATCTGCCTGTAGCACTAGTGTCATCGCTGACAGCAGCAGCAGCTCCTGCCCAAGGGGATAACTCCTTCCCCAAGCTATGCATTGCTGCTCCAGTCTTACGCCAACCTGGGACATCATGTAGCCATTAGCAGCACCAGAAAAAGGACGAGTGCTCTCGGGCAGGAATAGCAGAAAAGGCAGGAGCACTCCTTTGTGGAGCTCACGCTTTGATCAACACAGAATGAGCATGCAAGCATCCCTCGAGAAACCACCATCCTGCTTGTGCTATTATACGGCTTCCACAGACACGGGCGGCAGCGCACAGCCTCAGCCTGAAGAACCGGACGCTGGGTGCAGGACTAATCGCTGTCTGTCCTTCAGGACAAAAAATGCCAAAACCTGGATTTGTCAGATTCCTAAATATCCATTCAAGGTGTTTAAGAAAGGAGAAGTAATACCTAAACGCTAGGTTTATAGTTACAGTGGGCCGAGAAACTAACTTTCTCTGTAAGAAGCTTGTTACAGCGTTGATCTCAACTACACATCGCATATGTCATCCCAGAACTTAATAAAAAGCTGCAGCTAGCAAATGGGTTATAAATTAAAGTATAACAAAATTATTCAATTTGACTGGGATAATATAAAATCTTGTACCTGATATGCTCCTTATCTGAAGTCTGACATGAGCTATTACTCCGGGATTCCCTGCACGACACCACAGCTTTTCCCATGCCTGCCCTCTGAGATGCCAGCAAGTGACTGCTCTCTCTGAAGGAAGATCAACCTCAACACCTGAATTCCTCTTCTCCTCCCTTCCCCTCCGCTGCCATGAAACAGCGCTCACCCCCAGAAGGCAGCAGAGGTTCTGACTTTGCTTTCAAGAGTGCAAATTTGCTTTCAGTAGTGTCACTTAAAACTCTCATACCTCAGAAATTTCTGTATCTTTGAATGAGCACCTTACAGCTCCTGTGGTGAAGAATTCTGACAGGAGGTGTCTCTCTCTCTCAGAGGATTTAAGCAAACCATGACAAAAATTAAAAAAATAAAAAAACAAGTAACGTAGTTAGCTGTTTACTTGTAAAAGTAGAGCTAGTGGATCAACAAGCTCCCCTGAAAGGGCCAAGAATGTGGTACTTACCCAGGTCTGTTTCAGTGCAAAGTAGATGATGCCAGCCTCAGTCACTGAGGCAGTGGTGAACTGCTGCAATACATTCATTGCAACATTCGTCTGACAACATCCTGCTCCCAAAACCATACAACCACCAGCCAGTCTGTGCCTTTTTGCTTTAGATGCGTGTTTGTACAATGTGCATGTGGGTCACAGGACACAGTGTGCATCTAAATGAATAAATACCCTCTAGCCACAGCAATGCAAGTTCCTAACACTTAGAAAATTCGCAGTACACTTCAGATAGTAAAATATCCCATTTTGGAATTGATTTTTTAAAATTTTGTTTAAAAAAAAGCAACCAACTGAAGCGATGATAATATTTTGTTGTTGTTGTTGTTGTTAAATACTTTTTTCCTTACAGCAAGGACCAACAAATATCTGTACCACTTTTCGTTATAGTTATGGTTGTTAGTCTTATAAATAAAAGCAATGGGTCTCTACAAGTAAGGAAATAAAGTATGTTTCAGATTGAAGCTCCTTTTTTGCCAGATGACCACCTCCTGGTTTGTAGCTGTCATCATTAAAGCACATTTTCAGCGAAATTAAAGAAAACTACAGTATTTCAGCCCTTCAAACTGATTTTCCTCAAGAACTATGGTACAGTTCATACTGAAAGATTAATTACGTAAGTTTTACTGATAATTTTGCAGTTAGCAAGCGACATGAGTACATTTTGCAGTCTGTGGGAATACAAGTACTGAGCACTACCTTAACTAAAATGTTGACCTCAGTTTGCTAAAAAACAAAACAGGATATACACTACTTTGACATTTTTCATAGCACCTTTCTTTGTCACACCAGTTTTAGCAGTGGCAGTAAAGGATTCTATGCCACTAATTGTGTTCTATCCCACTTTCTTCTGTGCTAACCTGAAAGTACAGATCCAGACTGTTCTATGCTTTCTGTTCTGACTTCTGTTCCAGCCTTTCAGATTTAGTCACATTCTATAGTTTCAAAAATATAGAGAAAAGCACATGCTGAAGTTTCCATTTTTTTTTACTTCTCTATTTGGTGGGACTTAAGCACATGCATAAATGCTTTCCTGAATGGATGCCAATATGCTATAAAATGACAATAACTTATGTACCACTTCTCAGTACCACTCACTTTGTAAAGACACTTTAAAGGTAAAAGTTACTTCTCAGAAATAACCTACAAAAATGTATAAAAATAAGAATTGTCAAACATGTTCCAACTCAGCTGTAGTAAACGAAAAACTTCAAAACAAATGCTTTTATTACAAACTTCTAAGAAGGAATGCACATAATAGTACAAATTAATGGCTTCTAAATGGAGGATCAATATCTCATTGTATTTTACACAAAGAGCTAAAACCCCATTGCTGTAACAATACAAAAAAAAAAAAAATAAAAAAAAAAAAAAAAAACCCAATTAATAAAAAAAAAAAAAAAAAAAAAAAAAGAGAAAGCTTTACAGATCAGGTTACCTGTCTGATTTGATGGTTTTAATAGACTATAAATCTGGCTACAGCCATTTCAGAGCCTC
Organism: Pampusana beccarii; assembly: GCA_013399365.1. Lineage (NCBI taxonomy): Eukaryota > Metazoa > Chordata > Aves > Columbiformes > Columbidae > Pampusana > Pampusana beccarii. The sequence goes on along the minus strand of VWYH01008546.1, from coordinate 263,205 downwards.
AATCACAATCGTTAAAAGTAGAGATTAAAAAACGAGGCAGTCTATGACTTCTGAGTATTTACTACCATTCTATCAGCTCTACAAATGTCTTTTAAAGGAGATGTAACTAGTTGACAATTATGAAGCAGCACTTTGGTGTTTCTCTATATCATGATACATTACTTAGATGAAATGATACGTATTATCTTACCTGATACATTCCAACTCCTATGTGTTTGGGCTCAATTTTCACTAGCTCAGCTAATGGGTCTTGGACGCGTCTAGCTATGGAAACTGAAAAATAGAAATAGAAAACAACTATGGCTTTTATCTGAAAATTGGAATAATGTAATTGCTTTTGCTATTTTTTTAAAATCTTCTACATATTTAATATCTTTTTTTTTTTTTTAACCTGGAAATAATCTGTAATATAGCAAAATCCTTTTTCACTGTTAGACAGAGGACATGACATGTATATTAATCAAACTTTTTGATTGAATACTTCAAGCAAAGACCCAAGGAGACTTCAAACTGTTATCAAGACATTAAATTTTTTTTTCAAGCTACAGAGTTAACAAATATAACTGCAGACACTTCATTTTTGCCTTGTATCCATACTAATACGTAACATTTAAAATTAAACTCTGAAATATCATTTAACCTTAAATCACAGATATGTAGAAACAAATAAACATTTAGAAACAAATGAAATGACTGTTCGCAGACTTATCCAATATAGTATTTCCCAAGGTATATATTATGTACTTATGTATTACATATTTTTATAAGTCAACCATAAAATTCAGTGTTCACTTTGAAAATGGTTCTTGGACTTTACTAATTTAAACTGCATACCAAAACACATCCGTTTGCAATCTGTCATCATTATAACCATGCTTAGAAAAAAAAAAGTGCCATTTCTAACATTTCTGGTGGAGAACATTGGAAGAACCTTTGGTCTTCTAAATCCAAATGCTGAACCAAGTCTGAATTTTTGAAGACTATATTTATTGATAAATCCTTTACTTACTCACATTTCAGAACAAATATTCATTTGCAAGAATGTCATTTTGTAAATTCTCAACTGTGGTCTAATTGTGCAGACATTGAGTTTTGTTCAGTATCTGGAAAAGTGCTCTGTCTCATGTATACTGAGCTAGAAGAGTTCCACTGTACCAGCATTACATTTTTAAACTTTTTTTCTCCTGAACGAAGTAAGGACAGGCTGGTTGATTTAGGAGCTCTTAGAACATGCATTCTACCTTCCTAGTGAAGGAAATACTGATGAAGAACAGGAGTGTCTGGAAGTATTGCAAAGGTCTTTCCAAAAACAGGACCAAAAGTCTTTCAAAAACAACAAACAAACAAAACACAACCCAAAACCAAAACCAAACCCAACCAAAAAAAACCCCACAACAATTAAAAAAAAAAAAAAAAAGGAAATCAACAAAAAAACAAGGCCAGGTCTTACTGCTAAGGCTGCTTTCCCTATCACATGCATTTGTGAGCAAGTATGAGAGAAATGGGGTGGCGCTGAAGAAAGCTATGATCCTTTACAAGCTGTCTCCAAAAGCACCTCCACAGCTGGCACTAGTCATTCCAAGACACATTTCCTAAAATTTACTTTACATTTGAATCCATTTTTAAGAAAAACAAGAGAGGATCAGAGGAAGACTAGACGGGAGTCAGGAGTAAAAGTGTATATGCATGGTGGTTCAGTCAACAATACATACATAAAGTTTAAACATGAAAATTAGAACTATTTACAGTGGCTGACTTCATACATACACATATGTATAAAATCACAAACATGATTATCATATACACATGAGATAGATACATCTATAAATGTCAGCACCTTTACAGAATCACAGCATTGTTTAGATGGGACAGACATCATCTTGTCCAACTCCCCTGCTGAAGCAGGGTCAGCTAGAGCAGGTTGCCTAAGATCATGTCCAGTTGGGTTTGTAATACATCCATGGATGGAGACTCCACAATCTGTCTGGACAATCCATTCTAGCGTTTGACCAGCCTGACAGTAAATACATGTTTTCCTGTGGTCAGATGTAGTTTCTTGCATTTCAATTTGTGCCCATTACCTCTTGTCCTGACAGTGGGCATTACTGAGAAGAGTCTGGCTCTCTCTTCTTCATTCCCTCCCATCAGGTAGCTATACACCTTCAGAAGATCCTCCCAAGCCTCCTCTTCTCCAGGCTGAACACTCCCAGCTCTCTCAGTTTCTCCTTGTATGAAAGGTGCTCCAGTTCCTTAATCATCTTTGCAGCCCTAATTTAAACAGCAACAGCCACTCCTGCAGGGTGTTAAAGACTTCACAGCATTTTGGAAAAGGACTTGACTAAACATTGATACTTGAAGTCAAAATAGTATATAGACCTAACACTTCTTTATTAGCTATGTAGGCTTCTCAAACCACAGGTGCAAAGTTTATCAATCAAATAGAGCAGTTGAGATTTCACTTTTAAAGATCCGCACTGCTAAATGTATAGTTAACATGAAGTTCACTGCTCAGTCATGCAAGACTTCATATCCATTATTATCCATTTAAACACAAGCTGACAATGGCAGTTTGCAAGCTAGGCTCAGAAAGCACTGTGCTGGTGACATCTGATACGCCTGTCTTATGAAAGGTGAAGTTGTGAATTCAAAGGCCATCACATATGCCTTCTTGTTAAAAAAAAAAAAAAAATCACTACAGAAGTGCCTGCCTACAACAATCATCTGTATTAATTACTTCGAAGCACTAGTGGTACATATCACCAGTCACCTCACAAACAAAAGTAGGTTAAAACACCAGTGGAAGGACTGATCCAAACCAGGAAACATTTAAAACTATGTATTTGTTCTGAATGTATTTATCTCTATGTATAGGTACTAAACTTGTCTTTCAGCAAGCTTTCTTAAACTCAACTTGTTTAATAGCTATACAATATTATTGAGAATTTTTGTTTAGTTCTACCTAATGGCAAAACCCATTTCACAAGTTACATTTTAGATAAGCTGAAAGCAAATATCTCTCACTGTCCACATCTCCTTTTGTTACATCTTTTAAAAACGGACAACTACACGGATCGGTTGATACAGGAATTTTCCAAGTATAACCTTCTCACGGGAACCTTCAATTAAAAATAAAATCTAGACTCTTCTTGTCATAATAGCGAGGTTGACAATGCCGTCATATCCCTCGGAGGCTTCCAGCGGAGGCGTAGGACCTGATCCAGCAAAGCACTTCAGCACAGATGCATGTCGGTATTCCCACTGGAACCAGCAAAACTATTCACATGCATAAGGTTACACAGACATTTAAGTGCTTTCCTGGACCAGGCCTAATATTACAATATCGAAGCGTGAAGATCAACTAACAGGCAGTTATACGATTTAAGGGATGCAGCTCCTATGGCCACGCCAGCAGGATAGCTAACCCGCAGGATTCCCACTGCAATTTCACTCCAGAACTTTCAAATTCAAAATGGAAGAGCACAATAGTGAAAAGACAAGAGTTGTCCACATTCTCTCTAGGCACAAATTCAGTCAAGATTGGCATCTACTGTCTCTTGTACAGGCAAACCCACTTTGTTATGCTACTAGGATGCTGCAACAGATGTTTTTAGGGGGCAATGATGCTCTGTTCTGGTGATTTGATCTGCGTGGCCCAGCTTCTACAATACAAGCAGAGTATTACTGAAATCATGAGGGCCCTGCAGAAGTGCAAGGTCTGCCACCAGGGACCAGACAGAAGCAGCAAAACCTGACATTTTCCCCTTAAAAATTAAATCAATACATTTCAAAAGAATTTTTATATGAAACTATTTTATACTAATAGAGGTATTATCTAAAACTATTTGTCTATATGCTTAAAGTACATTGTAGAAATAGCTACAAACTGTGATTTTAGACCGACAACAGGTAATGCATTCGCACTTCTACAGTTAAGGTGTGCTTCACTTTTCCTCAAGCAAATACAAAATAAATTACATGGTGGCATGCAAGGCAAAAACAGAAACTCAGATTTCTCAAAAGTAATCAGAAGGATCTAACATGAAATACTTGAGATATCATTCTTAAAATATGCTAGTCTAAGTAAAATGTGAAAAAAACAAACAAACAAACCCTGTTCAATATTAAATGGGGTATTAAGATCAGGATGATATGGCCCTCTACTAGAAAATCACCACAAGAATTATACACCTGATAGATGCAAAGCTTCAAGTTGTCAGTTAAGAACAAAACATTACTGTAATACTTGGAATGACGGTAACATATTGTGCTGCCATGCAGTAAATCCACGTAAAATTTTAAAGCTTGAGGGGACAGGATGGCCTAGGTGGTCCTTTAATGCAGATGAACCTCACCTTTAAATGCAATGAGAAACAAAGAAGGTTCAAGAAAGCATATTTACTGAAATCCTGTCCTGTCATTTAGACATCTTCTGCCATTTTGTAAGAAAAGCATTTTAACTGGTCGGTGGTATCAAATAATTCCATACTTTGGATATTTAACAAGACAAGCCCACCAGAGAGTTAAGTATTTTTGCCTGTCAGCAATGAAGTACAATGACAGTGTAGGGGGCAAAAAGCCTCCAATGAGAGTTGCTTGCACAGCTCATGTAAGTCTCCGTCTCTGATCTTCATGGAAAATAAAGAATTGTGTTAAAATATTTTGTTTCCTAATGGCTAATGAGCAGATGTGCCCTCACGAACTTGCAAGCCCACTTAGCTAATCTGGCTACTTCTGTCTCAAATCTCTCTTAAGTCCAAACAGACAAATTAGAAATTAAGACTATTTTCCACACATGTACACATCATATAATTTTATTTTTACTAGTACTTTCTATAGCAAGTGATACAATTTTTCACAGGGATTAAAAAATGACAGAATTTCCACTCCGGAATACTGATAATAGTTTTCAGGCTAAATATTTTCAGACTAATGACTGAAAAAGTGCTCACTCTCAACAGTGGGGGCAAAAACAACAGAGCAGCCTTCCAACTATTTCTGTACACGGTGTCTATGCAAGGGACACATCAGCTGCCAGCCCTAAAAAAGCCCAGAATTAGTGCTAACTTCTTAATTAGGTTACCTGCCTCCCTCCAGTAATGGAATAGATCTAAAGCAATCATTATGGCCCAAATCATATGTGCACACGGAAAGAGCAGCTAGAAATCTTGTCAACTACATAATAAATTTTATTATAAATAGTTTCAAGTATTGTGCCTGCTTCAGGGGCAGCCTGCCAACTTCTGTGTTCAGACAATTGCGTATTAAAACGTTCTCCTTTTGCATTGCTCTATGTAAGAGCCACTCCATAAAGCAAAAGCTTAATGGCTGCAGATAGAGAAAGAGTAAAAATGAACATACGGAGTTCTGCCAAATGCAGCGCGAGAGACTGCCAGGAATGATTATGGGTGGAAGAAGAAAAAAAATTCCCATTTCTTTCAGTTGGAGTGGTATTCAAATGTCACTTGCCACTGCAAGCAGAAAAACATTTTTGTCCAGAGGTCCAAGATGATGGCATTCCTTCCTTTAAACATACAGGTCTTTATATAAGGATAAAAAACGTGACCCAGTCAATAACTGTGAGTTTAGCTCCCTCATTTGTGTGGGAGCATTTGTTTGTGTTTTGAAACCATGTGAAGCTTCCAGATGTGAAGGCAGTGGATAGTTTTACAAAAAAATATACAGCAACCACAAGCTATTAGTCTATGATTAGTTCAACCTCAATTTTGTCACAAACGAGAACATTCTGTATTTTTATTGTAAAACCTCAGTATTTCATTCTTGCTGAGACAAGCTGCTATAACATCCAAGTAACTCATCCCCCCTATTTTAAATTAACCTTTGTACCTCAAAAGTCTGGGTTGAAACTTCAGTGTCAATGAAATAAAATAATCGTATATTCATGTAATCGGAGCGTAATTCACAAATGCATATGTAATTACTGTCAGTCTATTATACCAGGGTAGATATGGAATCATTACAACTTATTTAAATCCTTTTATAAAGCCTATTATTGCGTTCAAGATCAATTATTCTCCGTAAGTATCTGCAATAATGTTTACTCAGTGATCGATTGTTCAGGTTTCCTGAGTCCTGGAAGCTTTCTATCCTGTTGACCTGAATTTCACCCTCCTTGCAAAGGATACAGTGAAACGTACAGTAGTCTTTTCATTAAGCATTCTTTCTCAGTAGGTCAGGATTTGTGACACAGTTTTGAATCCTCATATATCTTCTTGGTGGGTTTAAAGTATGCAATTTATTTTAAGCAACTGCTCAACAGCTGCATTTCATCCAAAATTCTTCTGTGGCAAGTGAGCAGGTTTTTGTTTTAAAAAGGTTACATTTTAGTTTACTTTTAACTCCATAAAACTGATAATCTGTTATTTGCCTAAGATTAATGAAATAATGAATGACAATGTTCTATTTATTTACTACCAAAATCTTTAAAATAGATGGCTTCAATACAAAAAGGAAGTAAAAATACATTTCAAGAGAAAACCTCAGTAAGTGAATATTACAATGCAGCTTTTTAAAGTCAATATTTTCTCTCAGAAACGCTCTCAAAAACACTTCTCAAGTACTAGTGATTTCTGTCTCACAGGATGGTAGCACTTTTTTAAATCCAAGGTGAGATGGGAGACATATAGCCATTTGATTGAAGCCTGATGTGCTTTTTCTGTCACATAAATGAGTTAGGCTTACAGGATAGTATAAATTCAGAAAAAGCTTTCCCCATCTACTCAGCTTAAAAGGTAGACATCATCAGTATGCTTTTGACAGTCAGACCGCTGGTACTCATTTTAACTGCATCACCATGCCACTGATTACTGTTACTAAAAGTAAAAAATGACTTCAAGGTTTGTACTCACAAGAGTTATTCACTTAGATCAACAACAAAAATTAATCTTTCATAAGCGAACAGAAGGTCCTTTCCTACGCCTACAGTAAGAAAAGCAGCTTTGGTGAGTAAACACTGCTATATTAAAACGAAGCTCAAACTCCTCAAATTGAAGAGCATCCTTGTACTCACTAATCTGGCTCCACGCTTCAAAGAAGAGACAAAGAATTCTAAGGAACACACACACACACAAATGCACAGCGCCACATCCAGAGGGAAAGAAGTAAATCATTTTCGTAACTCTTCTATGCTAAGAGAAGCTGGCTTTGCCAGAGCCTGGACTAGTGCTCTGCTTCTGCAGATTGCTTTTACACAGAACTGGGGGGTATTTGCAGTTTGCTCAGAAAAGTGATAATAAAAGGCCAAATCCATCTGCTGAACTCAGATACACCTGGGATACAAGAAATATGTAAAAGAAAGGAAGGCAAGGTGAACGTTACAGCTTTCCACAAAGCATGCACAGATTAGGTACCAGTTGCAGACATTAACATGCGCACAGAGAATGATGCTCAGTTAAAAGCTATATACACACACACACAACTCTCGCAGCAGAGTGAAAATACTGATCAAAACCAGCCAGACGGAAGAGTTTTCACCTGGCTCAAAATAATCTCCTGCTTTAATTCTGTAACAAGGCAGAAGCCTAGGGGAATCTAAGCAGGTTTTGATCTTGCAGGTTACAGAAGATCTAACCCCTCTACTCCAGCCTACTGTTACAGTACAGAGGAAATACAGTGCTGATGAGCAGGACATTAACGATTTTATACCATTTCTCACACATGCCATGAAGTTTACACAGTTTGGAAAACGTTAGATTCTTGTCTACAACAACAAGAACGCAAAGACTACAAACATGTCCTAACACCTGAGGATCGACACATTTAACAAACCATTGCGCCACTGGTTTTAGGCAACTGAAGCCCATTTTTCTCTGTCTCAAAATCCTGATGCAGGCACACATGTCCATGCACAACTATAAATGTGAAAAGGCCCAGCCATTTCCAGACTATCTGCAGTCAGAGACTGTTTTTTTTAAAGTTATCTACAGATTCCCTGTAGCTTCTGTTTAGATTATAAAGCCTAGCCCACATCTCAAGATGAGCTTCTGATCATTAGTAGCAACTGGGTCCTACGGGGAGAGAAGGAACAAGCCTCTATCTACCTATTATTGTTGTTCACCAACCATTTTCTTTCTAACCACTGCATGTTCTTCCTTCCAACAGTATAATTAAACTCATTTTTAAATGCTACAGAATACAGCAGATGAAAAGATGGAGTACAATTTCATTTTGTACTGCTGTAGTTGCACACAACCCAACTAAACAGGCAGGCAAAATGTTCTAATGCATAAGAATTCAGCGCTTACTTCCCTTTCTTCTAACTCTTTCTGAAAACTTGTGGAACTCGCGGCAATCCTCTACAATTATCTGTAGAAGGAAGGTTCCACTTAGAAAGCCGTGCGAATGGTTTAACTGTAAGACTTCTGTCCAATAAAGTTTTTGAAAAATGACCTTCTCTCCTGAGTAGCCAAGGGGGAGCAGTGCTCTTTTAAGAAGATGAAGAAATTAGCTCAAGTAGACATCAAGGCACTATGTCCCACACATCTAATCATCAAACTGGTTTACTTTCCTTAAGATAAAGTCAAAAGAAATTACATTTTTTCCAATCTCTACCTTCTATTTGCTGGCCAGTATGACAGCTCTGAACTGTATGTCTCTATCTTTAACAGCACCCCGGGGAATAAAACCCTGTAGCATGACAGTCTCAAAGTCCTAACAAGCCCCCAAAGCCTATCAGGCTTTCTTTTGCAAGGAAAAGTGCAAGTGGTGTGCTGAACTTTCAGTGTACAATAATCCAATGTATTCTGCCCTGTGGAGAGGAGACAAGCAGATGGGATTTGACAATGCTAAGGCAAGCTGTGCCGAGTGACCTTTTTGCTCTCTTGGATTCTTCTTTATCCTCAGAAATCACCCTTTAGAAGCAACACAGTTTCTATACTGGATCATACCTGTCCATGCAGCACGACACACGTGCTCGCCCTGTTTGTATTCCATATCTTTGCAAAAAAAGCAACTTTAGGGAATACTTTATTTACATTTGTCGCCTTCCTAACCAGGTGACGGAACTATGTAGTCTTAACAGAGAACCCCAGGCCCTTCATGTCTGAGAGGAAAACAAGCATTTCGTGGAGTTGCTGCATCAGACAACCACAAGTATGCTGCTTGTTTCAGCATCTGAACACAGAACTGCAAATTAAAAAACAAATGCATACGAATACATTAAGGTATGGAAATAATCAGAGAGGCTTGGTGTGAGATCTCCTCTAACAAGTGATTATACAAATGTGATGTCTGAAAAGACATAACTCCCTTTCCCACCTCATCCTGTGTTTAAAGAATTCTACACATTCAGTTTTGTCTGCATTTTTATAAATCAATGCAATGAAGCGCATTAGGTTTTTATTTTGCTTTTTAAATTGTGAAAGAAAGAAGAGTGCTTATTTGTTAGAACAGTCATCTCAAAATGAAAGATAATTCATCGATATAATGACGGTATTTCTCACTTAATTTAACTGACTGTATATCAAAACCAGGGTAAAATCCCAGCATGACCATGACCTCATACTGATTTTCCACCATCAGGCCACTGTTTCACCAGAATTCAGCAGTTTGCTCTGGCTCTTAGAGTTATTAAGCAACATTCATTTCATCATGGTATCCACTTCAAGAGGTGGAGACGCAGTAGAAGAAAGAAATTCTGATGTGAGCACATGCCAAACAATTGGTGCCTCTTTAAGTCTCCTTGTACTAAGGGCAACAACAAAACCACCACTAGCTGACCATACCTTAAGAAGTTACCCGGCATCCAGAAAGTACACAAATTCCATATTTCTCTGTATCAGTCCTTCAACATGAGGCATACATGCTTACACTTTCTATATACTTCACCTGTCTCTCCACAGTCTTCCCATTTTGTCCAGCCAAACTTGTTCAAGCCAAGAAGCATTTGCAACAACAAGGAACTGCAGAGGTGGAGAAGCACTGTCTTACTGGAAAAACAGAAAGCGTGGAAGAGTCTGTGCACTGACTCACTTTATTTCTCACCCCAGAAACTTCGTTTTCATTAGGAATACAGGTTCCGCACAATGAAATAAACCCTTGGGCAAAACTATATAGGACAGGAAGAAGGTAAAACAAATAAGATCTCAACCTTTGGAAAACCACTTAATTCCAGAGTTCACAGGCCCACTGACAGCAACCACGATTGTCACAGAGTCCATCTGTTCAAGGGATGGATGCCATCACCGGGTTTAGCTGTTTTACTTATGCAAAGAACACCACATTAAGACAGCCTTCTCAACCACTCTGATAATGAAAGACAACTAATGGCAAGGAGAATTACAGGAAAACTTGAAAGGCAAAATAACAGTTCACAGAGTGCTGTACTTACAGCGACTTCAAAATTAAACCTGCATCCAGGCCTTCCATTAAAAAAAGGCACAAGCAAATCTCAGCTACAGAGTAATCCAGTAATCTTAACTACTTAGAGTAATTCAGAAGATTTTTTTGGACAAGCTACAGTGAAAAACTCCTATTTGAAGTTGCTATGAATAAAAGCTAACCAAAGGTTAAATATGAAGTGTTTACCCTGATGGTAGTTCAGGAAAAAGAGAAAAAAGAACAAAACAAACCAAAAACCAAACAAAACCAAAACAACAACGAAAATGAACGGGATAGCAAAGTAAATATAGAATCTATCCATGAATATTAATTTGACTGCTCTATGAAAACTCCACCAAAAAAAACCATTTAACTTCTTCTCTAAGAGGCAGGCCAGAAGACACATGCTGGGGCAAGTTCATCCAAAAACCCCCATGGAATGAACTCCAGCAGCTTGTTCTGTAGGCAGAACCCTCCTAATCTGCTGCAGCTGAACTTCCTCAGCCTATCAAGTAGGAAATCCTTTTATTGCTCTGGCCTCTAAGCCTCTTATCTCCTAATTCTGCAAGTCTGAGGAATAGCTGTTTTGCTCATTAATCCTACAATGACTGTCAGAAGGGGATATAGACCTTCTCACTCTACTCAAACACAAGTAACTAGGTTTCATCAGGTTCTTTACCAGCTACTTAGTTGAGTCCCACTCCACAAGATTTTACAGAAATTGGTGTAGCAGTATAGAGGCTTCTGCGTTTCCATGAAATATTCAGATTTGGTGCTATGAAAATTTTAAAGATTCTGGTTCAATGTAAATAATTGATATTAGGAGCTGATACTGTCTAGTGCTAGAAAGAAGGTAGCCATCTCTGGAGAACAATTCTAAAGTTGGAGAGACACTATTCCATTCTCTGCTTTGTAGATACCAGCAAATAAAGAGCATTTTTTTTTTTCTCCAAGCAAGTGCAGTTTTGGTTTATGTGCTGTACGGATGACTATAAAGACTTTCCACTACAGTTTATACATACACCACTGGTTTATAATGAGATAATTCTCAGTCATTTATTACCAACCCATGTAATCCATGACCCTCAGAGACAGCTGAAAGGGAAAAAAATAATAACCAGTTGAGTTCTTGGCTTAACTAATATCTTTAATCAGCACTCCCAAGAAATGATAAAGGTTGCTGAGTTTCCTCCTATATACAACAGTCAGCCAAGGAGAAATTAATAAGGTATACATTTTGATCATGTTTGATGTCTTCTCTTTGTATGAAGTGAAAACTTACTACAAACAGTTGCTAAACAGCACTGCAAATATGACAGAGATCAATCTTATCACAAGACGTGAAAGTAAGTTCCCATATAATATACATTATTTAATATTTTACATTTATGTACCCGATGGACAAACATAGGCCTACCTGAGTAATTCAAAAACCCCTAAACCCTTCTGTAAAGTTTGTGTTGAGAAAAATGTTAAAGTGGCAAAGTGTGTTAAGATCACAGATATCTCACGTCAGTTGTACCTTTTATTTTAACTATAAATGTCACACTTCATCATGCAGCTGTCAGCTTCCTTTAATGTACTAAATGCTATCATGTAAGCACAAAACCCGACATGTAACACAACAATTAAAATAAAAAGCAAGTCAGCGTTGACACCATGTCACTTTTCTGTTTGCTGCAAATTAAAAGAAAATCAAAAGTAGAAGAATAATAAATGCTAGTCAAGAAAAAAGTTTGCAAAAACCTCAAACATCAGTTAATGTTTCCCTCTAATGTTATGTCACACCATGTTCAGCTTTAAAAGACGTCCACAGCTTTAGTGAAGCTAATTACAAATTGACACCAAAAGACATCAAGAACGTCTAAAACTTCTAGAAAGACTCTGTTGTAATAAATATACTTCTAGCTGTCAGTTCCGTAACAGCTGACATCCATGGAACTAAGCAATTATTTTTCACTTTCTATCCCACCCTTTTTCAATTTCTATCCACCCTGTGCTACTGCTGTGGCACGTTAAAATTGCTGATGCTTTTCAAGCCAGATGCAACAGTACTTAAGTTATGCCTGAAGCAATTCCTAGTATTAACAGAGAAATTATGAATTCTAGATAATTAATACTGAAATTGGTCACGTATTATAAATTCTATTTTTATTTCCTGTATTTGATGCATAACACTAAACAAAAGTGTCTGAAATGTTCAAAAATTAACTTCAGAAAAAAAGGAAAATCATGTACATCTGGAAAAGCATATTGTTAATAATTAGATTTCTTCATTATTCAGTCTTCTTCTGTTCATTTATATCAACTATAAACCCACATTTAATATATCAGCGATATACAAAAAACTTCAGCCCAAGGGAAAGTTAGTGGCATCTGTCAGAAATACAGAAATGTCACATGCCTAATATTCGCTCTGGCCATACCGCGACACATTCAAAACCCCTGTGGCCCAGGGAAGAAATAATCGCAACGGAGTCCATTTGCAGGCAGGGAGGAAAGAGTCAAACAAAAAGAAGCTAGAGGCCTGTCCTGCAAAGGGAAGGACTGATACAGACATTTAAAGAATATTCCTGTAAAAACATTCACTTGAGACGTTGCATTAACACAAATCTCTTTTCCCCTTCATGGAAATACGAGGAAAGGGGAACATGGGGAAATCTGGAAAGTTTTACCCCCAAATACCATGTAACTTCAGAACTGTTTTCTGCTGATCTACTTCTATACCTTGCTAAGGATTTTCCAGGCCAGTAACCTGCTAGAGTAACATTAACATTAAGAACAGCATAATTTTGACTAGAAAAGATTTATACATGAGTGTTACTGCATTTTCAAATATGGTATATTTGATTATGACAGCAAATCGCAGGAAAACCAAGAAAGTAAAAAATCTGAGGTAGATAAAAACAAATACAAAAAGACACACAAATAAGAGCACACAAATGAAGTAATCCAAAAATAACCTCAGACCTGCCCTTACAGCTGTCTCCCAAAAAAACAAATTCAAGAGTAGAATTTGGACACCAATGAAACTGCTGGGAATTTGATCTTTCAAGACTACTCTTTAACCAAACACTGAAAATTGTAATAGTGGCAACACTTGCATGTTTCTAAGAACTTGGGCTGTATTATATCTCCATGATATTTATGCTGAAGTAGGTAATTTTTTAAAAAACTAAAACTAAATAGGATTTCATGAGGATCACATTCAGCTACATGTAGACTTCAAAGTTATCACAATGAATGCACACCTTTAAATTATCTGTTCTAGTATTACATTTTTTTTCTAGCCCTTGAAGCATTCAATTATTAGAGACATTTGTGTACACACAAGGGAGAAAAGAAGAGAGAGAAGTCTAGCTCTTGTGGGCATGGCTGTGTCCAGCTGTAAAAGTTTATGCAATTCACTGGTGATATTAATCCCCATAAATTCTGCCGTACCAGTCCATTGAAGGAACACATCTACAAGGACCTTCACATTACAGGCCTTAGTAGAAGAGGATGCCATTGATTTGCATACCTACGACTTTGAATGTGGAATGACAGAAAAATTAAAGTTTAGAAACAAGACATCCAAAGCCTTCACTTTCTATAGTTTTGAGTATGGTTATGCTTAACATTATAAACAATACCATGTGAGAACTGAGGCTTGAGCTCTGTGTTGAGACGGTGATAAAATAAATACACTTCATACCTGCACTTCTTAGGTTGGGGTCTAGGTCTGGCATTTCCTTGGCTGCTTCTGGGCTAACGCTGTAGATCGATGCTCCTGCTTCACTGACAATGCTGAAAAATAAAATAGAAAATAATCAAAACACCACACAACCGAACAACACAACAGAAAGACTCAGCAAGTGATGTAATTGAATATTCGCTTTTTTTTTTTTTAAGCCTCGTCTTTTAAAAATATTTTTGAATCGACTGAATACCTATAAAAGTAAGACAGGACAGACAAAGGAAAATATTTCCATTTAAGCCAAAACACCCCTCCCTGACTGGCAACTTCCATTCTTTTCAATTCTGACCCTATTATAAATACACACTGTGCGTGATATCAGCCTCTGTATAAACCCTACAATGGAGAAAATGAACACGAAAAACAAGTGTCCCCATAAGTAAACAGGCAAACCAGCTTCCAGAAATAAAACAAAAACCTACTTGACAATTTCATTTAAAAAACCCACATTTTAAAGTCTAACATCATTTAAACTATTACACGAAACCAAGTAATGACTGTGCGCACACATTATCTAAAGCTAGCTGCCTAAAATACCCAGAAAAACCGGAATGTGACACAGATTGAGGCACAGAGATCCGCGGCTCGCTTCTCAGCGGCATTTAATACCGTCTTCTCCCTGCTCTCACTGCCACCCCCAAAGAAAAACACAGACTGCGTGTCTTCAGTAACTTAAACTACAGTTCACGTATCTACCCTGCACCCCAGACTCATTCAGTAAAGATGATAAACTCACCAGTTCGAACCAGGGCACATAATTAAAACACCCTCGAGCGCTCTAGTTCCACTCAAGAGAAAACGGCAATCAAGTATTCACAGTCTAAGTTCATGTTCAGCTGTGAAATTTTGACACCACTGAATCAACAGCATATTTCTTCAGATAACTTCAACAGAACTTGAATTGCAGGTTGATAATTAATGGATTGTACAGCTACTGCACTAGAGAGGAATACTATCGGTTTCAGAACTATTTTTACTTTTACTATTCCACTCTTAGAATAACCATATCTTTGCCATAAGGAGGGAAACCACGATCCTTAAGAACCAGACCTTTCAATAAAAATCATAACTTTGCTTTATGGTGTTCTAAAATTAGACTATAATTTTTCCTTTTAAGAACATTTAGTCAGTCAATTTTTTAAATAAAGAAACTCAATCCTAGAAGCCCATCCCTTTAAAAAAAGCTGGAGAGTTGCTCAGAGATAAAACACATTCCCATTCAATGTTCCAGGTATGTTAATGGTAAATAGTGTAAAACGTGGATATAAAAGGTAAGAATTTCTTAGTATTGCTTCTACAGATTCCCCCCCCACCCACCAATCAAAACTGGAATTTGGTGGAGTGCTGTACACACAAGTCAGATCCTATAGTTCCTCAAAAGAGTGTTTCAATATTATAGACAGACTGAATCTTTCAATAAATACAGAGAGTAAAACACTGTTCTTTTCTGTATTAGCACAACCCCAGACCCATTCAGAGCAAAAGAGCAAAAAATTGCTCAGACTAGCTGAACGGGGCAAATGAAAATGGAACTATTTATACGATCTTTTAAAAAGATTCAGTACTACAGGCATTCCTTCACTGTAAATGACATGCAGAAAACAGTCCCATAGCCGAGTTCAGAAATATGGTCATATCACAAAAACCAAACTGCTGAAAAACAGATGTTGACAGAAGTCTCAAACTGATTTTTCTGATGAACGGGTAAAGAACAATGCAGCAGAATGTATTTCTTAACCTGTTCATACCTTATAAAGGCAGCATCTGGCAAATGCTCACTTTTTGGATATTGCTTCCAAAAAACCTCATACATTAGCACATAGTTCTAAGAGTGTTTCACTAATGGCTCTTCAATCTTTGTATCCGAACAGATCCAAAAAGTTACCTCTCATGTAATTTCTAAATTTAATACACTGATATTATGCAAAGAAATATAAAAGAAAGAAAAATAAGAATAAGGAAAATAAAATCAGTATTTTGCACAAAGTTTTTACAGTGCTGTACTATAAACTGTATTACTGCACACAGCATATTGCTTGATCTCTCCCAGTATTTTGTGCAGTGAAAAAAGACAAAAGATGGGAATTTAAACACACTAGACTTTTTATTGATTCTCATTAAAGGTACACTGACAATTTTCATAAGTGAGAGGATTGCAATAATACCATAATTCTATGATAGTAAGTGAATCATGCCAAATTTTAAGGTAGGTAGTGCAAAAACTCTTTGCTAAAATGAGTGAATAAAATTAAGCTCAGAATGGACGAAAGAGCCATTTGAAAAGAGCACATTTCCTTTCCTCAAGTGCAAGAACATTTATACACTGGGGGGAGGAGGACGTGGGGACGCCAAGCGAAAAAATCTCAAGCAGGAAAACAAGATATAAAAAGTACTTTCAGAAGCAGCATACACTGGATATTTGACATTCACTGAGATGGTTTTGTATTTGCATGCAGTTATTCTACGAAGTATTTGGTGTAGCAGACTTGGGAAAGGGGGGGAAGAATTTCCGCTCAGGCAGAACCCCGGACCGCTGCGCCAAAGACAGAAAAACCCAGACGTTAAATAAATTTGTTACCCAGAGTAAATGCGTAGGGCCACAAACTCCAAAGAAACCATCCTCTGGTTCGTTCAACCATAGTCAACCTAACTTTTACAGACCTATTAGTGGCTGTCACGTGGTTTTATTTAGTTTGGTTTTAGCTACAGTGAGGTGGTTACTAATATGACACTGGTACATACGATGTTAAACATTTAGCCTGGTCACAATACTGAGATTACAAGCAAAATAAGTTCGGAGATTTTTGTTTGCAGTTGTTCTGGATTTTGCTTTTTGGCTAGACAGGACACAGTCACTTTAGCTCAGACATATTGCTTGCTTATTTTCCAAATTCTAATAATTCTCTTTAAAAGGGGGATTCTGTATAGGGCAACTGAAGCTAATTTAATGTTGTAAAATACTCTACATCATGCTTTCAAAGAATATGTGTATTTTCTGTCATTAAGACAAAAGCAAACCTGCTCAAATCAGTAGGCAATAGGAAATTACTCAAGTTTCTGCGGGCCCACGCTGTTCTCTAACCTCCCCCCTCCAGTTTTTTTAAAGGATACAATTTTCAAGAGAGTCAAAAGAAAACCCTTGCAAGAGTTGTTAAAATCTCTATCTAAAAACCTGTATATCTTCAGAACTAGAATTTGTTTCTACTTTGACTTTTTTAGCCACATAATGCATTAGAACAGAAAACTAGACCTCCCCAATCCCTTGTAAAATGAGATCCTTATTTCTGTGCATTCCTTAAGAGGAAAGATTATTGCACTGACCAAAATCTTAACAGTTAAAATGACACTATTAAACTGTTATTTTGCTATTTAAAGCTAAAACGTAGTAGGTAAATAAGCAAGTGGTCACGATATAATATGCTTATAGTACATGAATGGACAAGTTTCATAAACTGGGCTCCGAATAAACAAAAAGGCAGGTAAAGAATCTGGGAGTATGCTTCTATACTGTCTGCTTCCCACATTAGCCATCCTACAGACAAGTTCTTTTCCTCAGCATCTAAATCCAACTTCTAAAAATGAGAAGTCCCCAAACCACAAAGCCGCTACGTATTATTTCAATTTATTTTTAAATGTACAAACAGGTTTGTGGTATAGAAAATAAGTTTTCATGTACTGCACCCATCTCATTTGCATTTGCTAAGGCACATTTTAAGTACTGTGAAATCAAACATGAAATATATTCCACTAGCACCACCTGGTGGTCCCTCAGCTTTATGCTGGAGACCATGCTGGCTGTATTCGAAATACTTCAAGGAGCCTTTTAACATTTACTAGAGCAAGTTATTTTCTTACTCAGCTTAAATAAGCATTATATACTTGGTATGAAAAGATAATTTGAAGACCTCTTAAAAATTTTCAGATTTTCAATCTCTTAGGTTTTACAGGAAAAAAACCCTTCCTTGTAACAGGTAAAAAAATAATCTAAGAATATCTACTTTTAAAAAAAAATATTCAATGTTATTACATACCTACAAAAATGCACAAAGGTAAAAATTGCAAATAACAAACAAAATGTTGTTTAACTATATTACAATTCCATGTACATGCATGTAATGGCATCTTTTTTAAAAACATAAGATTCTTAGGTAGCAGATTTTCACTGAAAACCTTTTCAAAACTATGTGCAAAAATCTGTTGTATGTATAATGAAAAAGATATATCAGGCTAGAGGCTTCTAGGGTTAAAGATGGATGCAGCTTCCTGACATTTTAATTAACTTTATCAACATTTCAGACTATTTTACCGCATTCAAGTCTTTTCCCCACAATCAAATGCAACACTGAATTACTAACATACAGAGAGAGAAAAAGTAACTATCCAACTTTACATAACTTGCTGTTCCCACAATCTCCAAAACCCTGATTTACAACTTGAAGCCCTTAAAATAGCATTTTAAGAAACAATATCAGCACAAAGAAGAGACCAGTATTAATACTTGGACGAAAATTGTGGTCAATCTAAAAGCAAAGGGTATGTCAACATCAAAATGCACCCAGGTTTTCGTATTCGGTCATAAAATTATGATCTGTCAAAATATAACTGCCTTCAATATCAAAATTTAGTAACTGTGGTTAATTCCTCTATGCCAACTTTTCACATATTAACTGATATATACATTCTTCATAAGCTTGTGACAACAAAAGCTAGAGGTTCCCACAAAGGGCAGAAGTACAGAAGGGTCAAAGGATTATTCAGTGTTATTTACTAAAATAATTGGCCTAAGAATTACCCAGGACATAAAAATAAAATTAAATAAATTTACAAAGTATTTGCTAGAAAAGAATGCTACATTTAGAAGCTCTCTTGGAATGCTAAAAGCTTTCATTATGTTGATAGATTTAGTGACTTAAACTGAGGAGGGGCAAGGAAGGCTTAATTAAGAATACAGGCTCAAAAGAAGATTGGGCTATTTCATGAATGAGAAATCCATTGGTCCTTTGAAAACACAGAAGTCACAAGTAGCTCCAGAAGAGCCCAAAACCAAAGACAGTTGAGAGTTATAGAAGTACTAGAGAAATAGGATGCCTGCGTCTGTTGTTATGCATCTCCCTACATAACCCATTTTTGGCGACTACTGAAAACCACCTAGGGGAGGTCGAAGAAGCTACTCATATGAAATAGCAATAATCCCTTTATTTGCATTTTGACTTCTGTCTCGCTCTTTCCTGTCAAGCAGGACAAGCAGGACACTCCCCATGGCACAAGCAACTTCGACAGCCCCTCCAGCTGCTCATCATTACCAAGGGCAAGCCGCAGGTTTCTTGGCACCCTGGGCAGAGCTACCTGCTGTTCCCAGGGTCTCCCGTTCTTTACACACTATGCACAGCGCAGTTCCTTGTGCCGGGGAGCTGATGAATCCAGCCCACTGGAGGCTGGAGACTGCAGTCCAGCGCAGGCTGAGGAAGACACTGGGATGTATTCAGCCACACGTGCTTTGCCACAGGAACAATAGGACACCAGGCTTGACAGACCTTGGCTCTGACACAGCTGAGTCATTACTTTTTACTTTTTTTTTTTTCTCATGAGGAACATATGTAATGGAAGTGCAAGATAAAAAGGTTCTGGTATATACACAATAATGAATTTAAAGAATAAGAAGTCCAGAAAGATTTTTAAAGCCTACTTATTTTGATAGATTAAATTAAAAATCTGGTCTTTGCCCTACCTCAAATGAACTAGTGGTATGGCAAAGAAAGATGTTAGGATCACACAAAAAAAGATTACACTAGAAAGCAATCATTATTCAACAGAATCAAGCCAAAACCCATATAGATCAGCTATGCTTTTAAATAAGCTAAAGATTTAGCTTTAAAATTTAACAATGCATAGAACTCAGGAGATACTCCTGTATTAAATATATCTTCCGATGACAAAATATACTGTTAGATATGAAAGAAATTTTCATTGTATTTCCATTACTCCATACCACCAAGTTTTTGCTTATATAGAAGCCCAGCTTTGAAAGTCAGTCACATCAACCAAGGGGTGTTATCGTTTTCTTTTGCAAAAATGCTACAGAAAGCCCACAAGGTACTTTCAGACAGACCAAACGATAATCAATGACACAAACCCTGAATTGTTCCTCAGCCACATTCTGTAAATTCCCATAGAAAACAGGTGAAATTTCACCCATAGGTAAAATTCTGCTTACAACCAGTGGCTTGAATTCACAACAAAAAAAGTCTGTTTCTACTCATGCATGAATGAACTTCCTTGGTGTTTCACAAAGTTCACCAGAAATTACATCACATCAAGAAGAAAGCAATCTTGTCCAGATCAACTCAATCTTTTTTTTTTAAAGTAAAAATATTAAACTGTTTCAAACCAGGAACTCTGTCACACAGCAAATTACAACACAGAACAATAGTAAGTCTTTAAGTCACAAACCCTACTTTTGAAACAGCTTGCTGACACTAGGGCAGGGATGATAATTAAGCACCTCATAAAGCACCTTCTGAAATCACAGAATATCATGGCAACCATCCTTGCATTAGGGATTAATTCTCCCCTGTTCAGATACAAATGATTTTTAGCACCAGTCAAGCTCATGGCTTTCCTGGTAGACAGCACAGGTCTTTAGAACCTACCGAAAAGAATTAGGCCTGTTTCTATCAGTGTTTAGCAAGACAATCTGATCACGGTTTGTATCATTGCTTCAAGTCATTAAAAGTGACTTCTCAAAATAACATTATGTCTTAGAAAGTTGATTTTCCGTTTTTCCAGTATGCTTGTGCAGAACTAAACTTTACCAAATAACTGAAGTATGCACTTTCAGATGAAGAACAATATGCAAAAGAAAAATATAATGGTTTGAAGTACCAAATTACAGTCTTTCAACATCAGATAAAATGCACAAATTCCTCAATGTCTGTTTTATAAGAAATTAAAAGGAATACAAGAAATCAAAGCAAGTTTAACTAAAAAGACCTACATCTAAACTTCAGAAGAAATGTATTACAAAGACTGAAAAATTAGTAAGCAGATTAAAAATTGCAATTATTGAAATAGTTGTCTTCAACTATTACCTACTTCCCTGTAAGCTGGGAAATACTAGGGCTAACAAAGCCCCAAATTTGTGACTTTCACTGCTCTGGAGTGTAAAAGAGCGGTGTGAGTTGATTTTACATTCCAAGAGCTTTTTTCCTGTAATCAAACATAATAAAAGGATATTTCAAACACAAGGCTGAGCCACACAACTTGATTGCCTATTTGTTCACACAAAACAGGCTTCAAGAATATGGGAGTAGCAATTGTGGCACAGGATTTAAAAAGCTTCTCCTTTAAAAGAGTTACTACTTGGGAAAATGCAGCCCAGTTCTACTAACTTCCAGATCTGGATGAATGCAGAAAAAATATTCCAAATAGAACATTTCACTCATGACAGAAGAGTTCAAAATTTTCTGATCTAAATTCCTCAACTACTATCATTCGCCTCCCCAAAGAGAAGTGGCACGAAATTTCCTCCCATTAAAACAGTACAACAATTGCTACTTGCAACAGAACAAAATAGGTTTGAGAACTATTGCAAGATCTAGCAATAAGTTATCATGCTTTAATTTCTTCTGTATTAGATATAACTCTGTGAAGGCCTAAATCAAAAACTACTTACCGCACTAAAGTGATAAAACTAACTGTATAGCTATGGCCTGGAATCCTTTATTCATCTGCGTATGAACCATGCCCTCAGCACTTCCCTGCAAAGGGAGGGATGATCAGATATCTGTCTTCATCTTGTCTGAAAACAATGACATTTTTCAGTAAGAAAAGGGTCCAAATGGCAGGTGTCAAAGAGCTTTAGCTTCACACGTGGTGCTAGGAGGCAGAAAAAACAAGAGTAGCGTGTGGCCATGTCAGAGCTGCACAGAAGCTGCCGTACAAGTGCATATCTGAAAAGAGCAAACCTCAGAGCCTGTTAAATCAATCTAGTGCCAGATGCTGTTATCAGAACAAAACTGGTGCTGCAGATTCATCCCCAGAAGAAATACACGTCCCCATGTCTGCAGTGAAAAGTGAAAGACCTAAGGTGGCATGTCTCGAGACTGAAGGTGACAGTCACCTGTGAGTGCCCCCACCGCTTTCATGGACAGTTTCAGAAAGCAGGTCCTGTCATTGCTCATAACGCAGCTGGAGTTGAAGCTCCTTTCTGCTCTTGTAGAGAGCTTTAACATCTGAACTCCAGGTCCAAAAATCTACTTCCAAGTTAACCATCCAACTAAAAAGCACTTAAGTAATTTAATTTTACTTTAAAACCAGTAGTAGTCTAGAAACTTGAAAGAGAAAATTTCACTACTGCTCTTCTCCCTGTGGTAGCAACACTATGGAAAAGAATTGTGGCAATACAGACATTACAAAATACAATATCACCTTAATATAAGAGAGCAAGTTTAAAAAGAAAAAAATAACACATTTCATGTGATCAGAAATAAAATTGCATTAATTGTAAGTAGAAGTAATGATAATCAAATATATTCAAATATGTTAAAAAGGTACCTATCTATAGCAAATCAACATTAACATCAAAACAAAGACAGCAATGAAGGTTTCAGGACTGACATAAGAAATGAAAATACTAGAGTCCACTTCTAAAAACAGGCATGAAAACAGGTATGGTCCAGACCACTCCTGCCAACACTCACACAGTTTTACACGACTAAATTATCTCAATGACTTCAGAATAACAAACTGTATATACAACAGAGAAAGACATAACCAAACACTGACAAGATTTTACCTAACCTTTTTGACCACTGGGAGGGGGGCACAGGGAGACAAAGAAAAACAACCAATTTTGGCAGTCACAGCTTCAGGAAGAAGAGAAACACTACATGACCTTAAACCCTGAACGTTTTATATATTTATAGAGACTCTTCAAATAAAATTGCTTAGATGCATACATTAAAAACACAGCACATTTCAAAAAGAGGATGACGACAATGCTCCCCCAAAATCCTGGGAAAAACGTTCCATGCTGAAGAGCTCAATGAGCAGCCTTACTTGGCCCCTGCCCATCCCAGTTCTCAAGAGCTTGGTGAAGCCAACAGCTTGACCCAGCCCCATGAAACACAGCAGGCCCAAGGAAGCTGCAAGTTCCAGAGCAGAGGTACCGTCACCAATGCTGTCCTGGCCAGCAGCTCCATCTCAGCTCAGCCAAGCAGAAACCCCTGCAGCAGTAGCACATGGGGAAAGCCAGCCCTTCATCCAGCCCATCTCCAGCCACGCGGGATCTTGCAAGAGATAAGACCCATCCTAGCTGCTTTTAGAAAACAGCTGAAGCAAAGGGTAAAACCCTGGAACTCGGCAGTTCACGTTCATGCACAGTTATTCAAGTTGGAGCACTATAAAGTACCAAGAACCAGGGCTTTGGGAACAACTAAGACTTTAAAAAAAAAAAAAAAAAATCCTGCCTGTAAAGAAATATGTAGACTTTGCTAGTACCATCTATATTCGGTGTTATGAACAATCATTTATAACTTGGGAAACTAATGTCTGCCTAAAGTCTGCCTAATTTTCAAACCAAAACATTTCCCTATTGCAGGTACTGTCCTACCCACACCACCCTTCTCCTGTGGGACACAGCACATTTGAGACACAGATAATCCATTAAGCAGAGTCCATCAGGTTCTCCAGTGAATATAGACCTCCCAACTACTTCATTTGTCATCGAACTTCATAGAGCATTCAGACTGGGTCAAACAAAACTTGCATCAAGAAATGTCACATGTGAACAGTCAGTTTGAAATTATCTAAAAAGGCTATAAGAACATTGTATTTGGTTGCTATAATTGCTCTCAGGAATAATTTTTATTGGGTAGAACGGGCAACACAGATGCAGCAACTCCTGTGGCTGAAACGCAGTTAGTTCAGTCAGACCAAAAGGCTCGAGCTGAGAGTCATGTTAACTCTCACGGAGACTTTGTCCCCAGAGTGGAGCATAACCGGACAAGACCACAACATATGGAGCAAAATGCCTCTTGGAGAACGGCACCTCCAGCAACTGTCATTTTCTTTAATGCTCACTCCGGGCAGTTGGGAAGCAGCATGGCCAGAGCTGCCGTGCAGCCTCCGCAGCCCTGATTCATGCAGAATTCCTGTAGCTTTGTCTCGAGCCAGGCTTTATTCTGTTTTCCCACCTCCTTCCTACAATATCACTGATCTTAGTACTCGATCTCTCCTTAGCAAGCCGCCCTCTCCCCAGCACGGAACCACGAGGGAAGGCTGGAGACACCTACACCCCTTCCACAAGGGCTGGGCAACACAGCATGGACCGAGCGCACGGCGTGAGGGCACCACAGATCCTCTGCTGCTGCTCCTCTCTGCTCCCTCCCCATCCCTCTCAACATCTCGGCCGTATCCGAAGACGTCATATTAAATATTTTTAACCTACAGACACTTCTTGGCACAGTTTACTGAACTCTGAAATAGCCAGGTTTTCCACATAGAGAAACTCAAAATAAATTAAGAATTCTGCAATCAGAATGAATCCTGGCAGGAAAATTTCTTTGAGGTATTAAATACTAAGGAAAAGTACGACCACATATTTCTAGCCATGCCATTTCTTCTTTACCTTGATTTGGAATTCACCTATTTAAAAAAAAAAAAAAAAAAAAAAA
>VWYH01008546.1:196474-238456 GCA_013399365.1 Pampusana beccarii | reverse complement strand
AAGCTGTCTGCCTTAGTTCACAGAAGATACATTTCCCTCCTGTGTTTATTCTCCAGCTCAACAAACTTGAGACAAATGTTACATAAACTAAACGGTACTTCATGCACATCTGATCAAAATCGGATGCTGCTATTCCTCAGAAATAATTTCTGAAAACTTAATCATGACAGTGCTCTTACAATTTTAAAGTTCTCATTTGTTTTTCTGGTTTGTTTCATTTTTTTATATAAGAAAAAACAGTTTGTTTTGGTATTTCCCTATAGTTTTTGACTATTCAAAGCTGACACTGATCAAAAAGTGTTCCATTCTGTTCATCAAGGAAATTGTTTTCCTTCATTGGAAAAAAAGGCCATAAAACTGATCTAGTAGATTAGTGCTTCAAGCAAAATCTATTGATCACCTATGAAGGAACCATAGTGTTACAGTACAAATAGGATTACAGCAACAGACAATGAAAAAAAAAAGATTAAGAAAAGAGTAGGTTACTTATTCTGCAGAAAAAAGGAATATTTTATATGCAAAACTACAGGAAAAAAAAAATCAAATGAAGTTTGCTTTACCTTAACAAGCATAATTTAATAGGTCAGTTACTTTACTCAGACACAAATTCGAAGGTAAGAAGACATACTCAAATGCCTGTAGAGCAACATAAGTAGATTGAGTGCTTTGTTATTAAATTATCCATTTTTCTCTTTTTAGGCCTCTAAGGTTCTTTCATGTCTTCTTTGGTGGTCCTCATTATCATAGTTTTAAATATTATTATTTTACCCATATCATATGCAACTGCTGGGCATCTACAGTAAGAGCTGATAATCCGAATGAAATATATCTCCAAATGAAAGTGAGTTAAACATTAGGTGTATTATTGTTTATCCTTTAACCATTTAAAATAGTAGCTACCTCCTCATTTTGTATTACAAACGGATGTATCAACCTCAGTAAAAAAAAAAAACAACACAACCAAACAGGACCAAATCCTCATAAACTTCAAATGGATTAATGAATTTTATGTTTTTACAGAAACCAAATTCCTTTAGTAAGACTGTAATCGAAAGGGGGAAAAAATACTGACAAAACCAAATATCTGGCATTAGCGAAATAAAAGTTCATTTAGGTAGTGCTATATTTGTTTTTCCCCTTCTCTTAAAAGGGAATAATTTGTTCCCTCAGGTTGTGACAGATCCACACTGGAGACTTTCCATGAGCAGTATCACTAGAACTGGCATTAACATATGCTGAAAGACCACTTCATTTAAAACACATTCTTCATCCAGTTACAAACACTTAAAATTTCTTCCGAACAGGAATTTCTTACATGTCATTTGTAACCAATTACTTTTAGACTAAAAAAAACCCCCAGCTTTAAAATACTTTTTTTTTTTTTAAGTTATCCAAATATGAAAGTGTAGAATAAGATGGCTTTCTAGTTTTTGAAAATATATCCTTCCATCTAGACCATAAAAATGCAGCTAAATTATTTTATGTCCTACTTTTTACACCAGAATTTTCAAAGTGATTCTCCAGTCCCAGGTATGTTACACAGTACTTACATACTCAATCACTTGCTATTCTACAAATAAAATATCTCACAATAGTGTAAAGGTTCATTAAAACATTTATATATCTAATTACTCATGAGTCCAATGACAAATATTTTGCAGAAAAATAAGATCTTGGAACATGCATCTTTCAAACCAGGTTAGCCCTCTTTTCGATCCCCCATTTTACGATGGGAATGTCTCTTAGAAACATTTGAGGAATTGCAGGTCACAGCTACATGATTTTAGACAAAAGCACTAACAAAAGTAAAATGGTTGACTCATCCTTTTCAAATACAACTATGTTGTTTTCTCTGACAGATGACAAAGTTTTCACCGGGAAGTTCATATTCATTTTTCTCTTGAAAGAGAAAAAAAAAATAATAATAAAAAAATCCATCAACAGCCCAACTTCCACCCCAAACCAATGCCATGGAATGAACATGAACTACTGAGTTCTTCCTTCCCCCATTCAAATATCATCTCTCTCCTCATGGTACAGGTTATTTCAAAATGAGAGCAAATTATTTCAAAATTTTCTTGCCAATTCATATCTGGGCAGCAAGAAAGGTACTCTGGAACTCAACTGAAGAGTCTTCTGTAAAGCATCACACAGAAATCACAGATCAGAGCCTACATCTGTGAATGCCGGCAGAGTCCACAGTTGCCCATCAGGTGGGCAATGGACATCTACTCTACATCTGCTGCTCTGGATGAGATTCTTATGTCTGGATCCTGCAAACCAAGCCAGCAACGAAGAGTGAGGGTCTTGGAATGACTCTTTCAGCACTGGGAAAACTGCTGAGTGCCAGGGAATCACAGCAGTTGAAAGTCACCTGTGGAGATTAGCTGGTCTAACATCCTTGCTCAAAGCGGGGTCAACCAACTCAAGCGTGTGCCCAGTCAGGTTTCAAGTACTTCCACGAACGTAGACTCCAAAACTTACTACTTACTAACAGGAACACTTAGACCCTCTGCAGCTTAGAACTGAGGTTTTGATTATATTAACCTGAGATTCAGAATTTTTTTTAAGAAACAGCAGTTTAGGAATTTAGCACCATGTATACATTTCAGAAAAGTACATCTCCACCCCAGAACAGTGTCTGAGAAACAAACATAGATTTAAAATTCAACGCTCTGTTTTCAAACAGTGCTGCACTTGAAACTCACTAAACAACCCTAGGTTCCTCAAACACTACAAGCGAAAAGACAACCTGAAATTGTTTGGAAATGAAACGAACGGAAGTCTGTCCCTTGCTGATTCCTACGGTAACAGAGTAGGCCCACTTAATTTCAAGTGCCTGATGTGAAACTGTTAAGACTATTCTTGCAGTTTATAACTAACAGCTGTTACTTAAAAAAAAAAAAAACAACAACAAACCCCCCACACACCACCATTTGGAGATCAGGGCTATAGAAGAAGAGACAACACAATATTAAATCAATAATTGTCTAGTTGAGAACAGGAGTTTACGTGACGGAGACTCCCCGGCAGCGCAGCAGCCGAGAGCCCGCTGGCGCTCTGGCCGATGCAGAGAACTCCCGGGGGGTTAAGGAGAACATATGGCCGGGTGGGACACGCAGCACCCAGCAGAGCATCTCCTGCCCTCGGGCACCCGCTCGGCTCTGCTGGCCTGTGCTGAAAGCGGCAGAGGCCAAGCCTCGTCCTCAGCCTGCCCTGACTGACAGGCCGTCCCTGTCGCTGCCATCGGCATCTCCGCAGCCCCAAGCCAGAGCAGCACGACGCTGACATTCGCACACCCACATCGTCACGTGCACCAACGCAACCGAGATCTGCGCTGGATCATTCCCGGGCTTTTACTGGTCAGGTTGTTACAAGGCTGAGAGCATTTCTTACATTCCCTGCGGAGATGGGGTAACAAGCTCCTCCTCCATCAAAAGAACAAGGCACAAGGATTAAATATTCCCCACCTAGGGGAAGGATAGGTTTCCAAGTCTAGGCATAAATAGAATTTCAGCTAATTCAGATCCAAATTATATTAAGAAAGTATTTATGTATATTTTAATATTAAAAGTCTAATTGCTACTTTCTTCCCCCCCCGCCATTTATGAAATTACATAAAGGAAAATCTAATCCTAAAAGGCCACGTAAATACTTCTAAACTACAAATTTGAAAATTATTTTCAGGTACTTTCAGAATCCTGTTCAAGATGTTGAAACATTTTTTTACAAAATATAAATAAAACTTTAAAATTACTAATACCACAAACTGGCATGTCCTGGATTTGGGTTTAATCAAACCCTGAGAACCAGAAGAAACACATTTCACAAGCTTCAAGTCTTACCTCCCTCTGAAGTTCATAAAGGCTCACAACATCAACATCATAAGCACCATGTGATTTATGCAATTTCATTATACCAGCTGTGGCACAGTAAAGAATAAAACCCAAACTTATATTTTGCTGCTAAATTCAATGGAAACTAACTTACAAATGCTTTATAAATAAGGAATAGACATGACCTTAGGCCATACATATTCCATTAAAACTTTTATACGAGACCTGTTTTAATCATTAAAGGCTCCAACTTGCATTGAGTGCTAAAACTGATATTTCAGATGACACAAAGATGATTTACATAAAGAAAACATCTTCCCCAAAGTTCACTGCACTAATTAAAAATTATAGTTTATCACAATCTAATATTAACCACAAATCAGCTTGGCTTCATAACCCTGGTTGTCAATGTTGGCCAATAAATCAACTTTGCAGTTTCTGCATTGCATATTAAATAAAACATATTTACACAAACCATTACAATCAACATTTAACCTGTATCTTCACTTTACAAAAAAAAACCTGCAAAGAACTCCCTACAGACTAAAAAACTGAAGAGAATCTGCTCCAAATTAGATGGCACCAGATTTTTCTTCTCACTTAACACCAGAACAATTCCTTTATTCAAAATCCTGTCTCAGCCAGAAATATTAGTCCCACTAATGTCAGAAGTCCAGCAACCTACAACCTACTTTAACCGCTTTATCAAAAAGAAGCCAGCAAAAGGAGAAACAATTTCCCCTAATGTGCTCTGTTAATAATGATCAGCAGCACGGCCTTTCTAGTCAGCCGTCTTCTCCAGAAATGCCAAGAGGTGGTCGCACAGCTGCCCCAAGGAGGAGGCAGCGAGCGGCCATGGACAGGCAGGTTGAGGAGGCAGCGGGTGATGGCAGAGCCAGCCGGGGCCACAGGAGTGGGGGGAACCAAAGGAACAGCCTTAAGCATCTTTTAAAAGGAATTAAAGAGCCCTTTAAAAGTCTTACATTCTTGTTGTTGGCTAAAGAAATGAGACATATTAAAAGGATGCTATATCATGATTTCAAAATTATTTCATTCTAAAACATTCAAATTGACAATGTCTCCTTCTATCTATTCTTCTACCAGAAGATTAGAGCTAACTTTTCCTTCAGCAGAAAGATAATCACTGAGAAGTAACACAGGAATATCCAGTTTGATTTACTTAAAAATGACAAACTAACTTCTAGAAAATAACTTTAATAAAAGAAATGACAAAGTAACTTTGAGCTGTGATTTTACACTACGAGGAAAAATAGACCAGGAACAAGTAATAAATGCATCACTGATTTTATTGAAAGGCCAAAGTATATTTACAGTACAACATCATAACCCTGACAAAAGAATCACCCATGGAGGATGCATGTCTAAACTGTTTCCCTGAAACGTTTATGTCAAATTCAAATGTCAAAATGTATTTTATCCAAATGTTAGTTCTAGTTCAACCCAATAAAACAACTGAACAGGCAGTAGGCATGTTGCCTTAGCTGCCAAAGATGTTTAACAAAACACAAAAATTAATTAGGTTTGAGAGAGGAGTTTAATGCAAAAAGCCAATTTAATGTTAGCAACAACTACAACTGCATATAGATGGATATCTTGACCCCCACCTCCAGGGTTTTCATTTAGAAAGCTCCACAGACAACTGAGCTGTTTGAGTAGTATTTGCTGTTACATAAAATAATCTGATACAATTAGAAACTGTGATATTACTTGCAGTTGCAAATGGGATTAACATGAAAATATTATTTCTACGTGAGCAACGAATTTGCTTTCAGGAACACCGGCTGTTTGAAGGGAAAATAACTAATGTATGGAACTGCTAGACTGACAATTACATTTACACCCATACGTTAAACCACCAAAGCAACACAAACCTCCCAAACTTGAAAACGACCAGGAAAACCACCTCCTCTCCACCTTTTCCCCTCCACTTGCCCATTGCTCCCAGTTGTTGCTGCTCAGAGTGCCTGCTACTGAAGAAGGGGCTTCACGCAGCTTGTGCTTTTTGCTGTCTCCTTTCACATGTACTCTTTCTCACTTCCGTATCACCCACCACAACAAATGGATCATTTCTCCTCTCCACTTACTCATCACTGACAAAACTGCTGGGATCCAGTTATAGAAAGGAATTATCCTCAATAGTTACCTTCAGTTACAACTGCCTGACACTGCAGTCATCTAAATCTAATCCCTTTTCAAGCTGAAATAACCTACTCAAAGGCCCTTTGAGACACACAGCACGTCTATATTCTCTGCCTCTCATGCCCTGAAAACATAAGTATGCTGAAGCATCTCCTGTTGCTGTGGCTTCTTTCAATGTCATTCACAAAGCTTTTAAGACTGCCATACACTTTCTTGAGAAGAAAAGTTAAATGAGTGGAGGCAAGTGTAGCCCCCAGTTTCACCATCACACAAAATTACTCCAAGTGAAGGTGCAACATGGGTAGCACTCACCCCTGCACTGCCAGCAGCCTCGAAGAGCTGATAGACTGAAATCAGGAATAGAAATGGCAATTTTATATGACTGCAGAGAGAAAAAGTCCTTGCTTTACTGACAGATGCCTTGTATTTGTTTTTCAGTCCTGGAGGATTTTTCACGTTATCACACACACCTAGAAGTCATGAACATTTAATTTTCTAATCTCCCTAAAATCCAAGCCATTTTGTCTTTTTTTAAAAAAATCAAGGTCTGTAACAGTTGCTCTCCTGGTACTGGAGGAATTTGTTAGAAGCCGTACAAGTGGCAATTTCCTGAGGTTTAGTACTCAAAACAAACCTGAATATATTTTCAGAGGGAGACTTATATCCAAGCTTTGGATCTGCTGACAAACTTTCCTTTTTACCAGATCTCAACAGTATTGATATTTCAAAGAAAAAAAATAATCTTTTACCCACTAATTATGGCATTTGTGCATATTTATTTTCTTAAACATTTCTAGTATATATGTGTGGGTTGCATATATTTCTAAATAATAGAGATCTAGGATGAAGAATTTTATCCCAAAGAAAACTCTCTGCCAGTTAAAAGCCACTGAAATTAAGATATCTAATGAAGACTGTTAGCCTAGTGTAATCTAACCACATAATCTAAGATTTTGCTATCAACATCAATTATAATATCACAGTAAGTTAAAAACACACAAACAAATCTGTATATCACATCTCGCAACAATAAAAGAAGCCCAGTGAGAGCTGAAATGCAGAACACCAAATGTGGTTTCACAAATGAACAGGTATGAAGTTTGGCAGAATCTCAACTTAAGTAAAAACATATTACTGGCAAACTCACACAAATGGAAAAGTGCTTACTTCTCCATTAGGTTCCTACAGAATGTCTACCTGAAGACAAAATACTACCCAAATATACAACCAGGTCAGACTGTGCAATAACAGTCAGTACCCCGCAAATCAGAGGATACATCTTGTATTTATATAACTTCAATCTGGATGCTCTCAGTATTAAACACACTGTATTTGGATGCTTCCATTTAAATTAACTCCTGACAGGATTCCACAAGAAATTCCTACTGGAGCTTTTTTACATAGTGAGGAGCCTAAATGAATTTTCCCAATCTTTGCCATGAAATAGCTGTGGCAATTGGTAAATTTTCACTAGTAAAGTCACTTAAGACACAGAAATGTATGTCTGACGTCTCTTAAATAGGAAGAGGATAATAGAATACTATCCCAAACACCACAAGCATCACTAATTTTAGAAAGACAACATTGACACAAATCACAAATTAACATTTTAATAGTTTTAATTTACATGCCCTTCTCAGTATCAAAGATTATGTTAGCATGGCGATACCATACGAGTGTGAAACCACACTATTTCATCTCGGGCAATGTGTAAAGGCCGGCAGCGTAAAACGCACAGACATGCATAACAACAATCACACTACATGTTTCTGTAATCAACGTTTTGCAAAGTTTTACAAATGAGAGGGAGGATTTCCTAAGTGCAATTTCACCTATTTTAGAGATGAAGTTTCTGTGTCTTTCTACTTTTTCTTATTTTCAGGTCCAAACCCAGTGGTTTTATACCTGTGTTCACAGGGGGTTCACAAAGGACACAGAATAAACTGGCTTACTGTCAGCAGTCTTACAGTCTCTGGTGTGAATTCTACACTGCCACCAGTGAATTTTCAATGGTCTGCAAATCAAAAATACATCATTCAGCTTAGTCACTATCTAACCTCTCTCAGCTTCTGTTTGAGCAGGTAGCATCCAGATCTGATTACATTCCATGTCCACTATGAGAGAAATGAAGGCAACCACACATGCCTTTACTTTAAGAAGTCCACCTAAAACTACAGAGGCACTGGAACCATACATGCTGATTTTGGAAGCTCTTAAACAGTGCTGCAGCAGCTTATCTGAAAGCCTGAGCTTTTCTGGTTTGAGATCAGTACCAGGTTTGGAACATTTAAGGCTCACATCATTAAGCTTTCACAATGTGAACTGCATAAGGAGCACGACTTCTTTTCTTCGTGTGGTGCCTCACAGTAACTGACTAAAACCTAAGCCTTTGAAACACACTCTGGAATTGCGTGGAGCAAGGGTACTTGTGCTCACTCCAGAAAAAAAATAAAATAATAAATGGTAGTACTGGGAAAAGACTCATAGATGCAGCTGTTGAGAGTCTGTCTCCAATGCTTACTGCAAGAAGCAGTAATGTCATTAGGTCACATTTTTCAGCTGAAGTCCAAACCTCAATTTTAAGCTTGGACTGTACACCATCCATTCACGCTCACATATTATTAGGAGAGAGAACTGTTCTCTTGACATAACCCGACACATTGAACAAGAGAAGGAACACACAGCTAAAATAAGCTCAAAGCTGCACAAAGATCCCACAGACTGTATTTCAGCGCCCCCGTCTAGAGGAAGCACCTTCAAAGTGCCCTTATTCCCTGACTGCACCCTCGTTCTTTCTGCACGGCTTCCCCCACCAGCTACCCAGTTCTTGATGCTTCTTGCTCGCCTCAAGCCATCCTTAGACCTTGGCCACCCCTCAGACACCTCTTATCGAAAGGCTCCTGCACCTCTCCTGCCGAGAAGTGCAGGATGGCACACACAGCGCAGAGACCTGCACGGAACCTTTCAGACGTAGAGAAAGACTTGTAAAATTTCATCCTGCGATACCTCTACCGATACTCCAAACATCATGCAAGCGAGCCAACAGCCACCACAAGGGAGGGTGGTTTGGTGATGCTTCAGAGAAAGAAGGATGTCAGACCAAATAATACTGATTCCAGGAGAAGTGGGTATGTTGTATCACCTCACGGTACATTCGCTTTGCTAAATAAGATCTTCCTGGAAGTCTTTCTTTGAAATTACACCAGTAAGAACCTGGCACCAAATAACTTTAAATGCTGTAACCACATTAAACAACAACGGAAGTTATTTCAGTCTGAAACAAAAAAAACCCAAACATTTTTAGCCTGTTAGGTACCTAGCCCCCTAAAAATTACCAGTAACTCAAATTAACTAGTTCCATTTCACTGTAGTAATCCAGCAAATTTAAGATCTAATAATCCATTTTTCTTTAAATCTATTATACCCTTCTTCATTCGCAATCTTTCGGAGCAGCCTTGAACATGAGACTTCAGGCCAGAGTAATTTTCATTGCCAACATACAGAGATTGCACTGGAAACACTGACCAGCACACAATATTAAGCTATAAAAATAGTATTTTAAAGACTTCTACTACTGAGTCAAACACACCCCCAAAATAAAATCCCTTGCTCATAGTATAGTTTTAGTAGTTCTACGCTGAACATTAAAATCACTTCTACACATATTCGGTAAAAATCTGATTTTGTTTTAAGGGAGCTTTAGGAACGAAACTCCTTGTCTTGCTCTATGAATATAACCCATGCAAACTGCTCCCAGAGGACCTGGTGAGCACACTCCATGCAGAAACAGTTGCACTTGGGTATATCCATAATCTGGCATCTCTTAACCTTTTACCTTTCCACCATGTTCTTGCTTTGTGTTTGTAAATATTTTTGGATAGTTCTCCCTCTTCACCTAACTTCTGTTGTACTGCAATATCAGATGTCTTTGAGCTCATTACCCTAAAAGGACGGGAAAAAAAAAAAAAAGTGTCTTGTTTATCTGAAAATAACAAAGATCCACAAGGAAACAGCCTGTGTACAAATTACTGCTCAGTAGAACACAGAAAATAAAATTGAAACTAGAGAAGTAATCTTGCAATCCTAAATAAAACAAATTCTCTTTTATAAAACAAAGGGAGAGGAGATGAATTATTGTGATAAATTTCTCAATTTTATTATCTAATTTGCAAGAGTGTATTTGAGATCAGTACATGTCTAATTGAAGAGTACGAAAAGTTGGCCTTAAACATATTGTCATATGCTTAATAGCTTTTCATCCTATAAATCTTCCCACATTTTTACATAAGTAATTTTTTTTGTTTGTTTGCTTGGCATCCTTTAAAGATCTGAAGAGATCTACACACAGAAAAAAACCTAACTTTTAAAACAACTGCTTGATATTACTGTTACTATGATTTTTCTATTGGAAAGAGAAAAGTCAGAAGGGAAATTGCATGAATAATTCTCCTCTCTCCCCTAAGGCTGTTTTCCCATAGACTGCCCTGGACCCAAGTCAAACAACATGTCCTAGTGTTCTGGAAAAAATGACTTTTTCCTCAAGATTTAGATTTCTTTCACTAGTTACACTTATTTCCTGACCCCCTGCCTTCACACTGCTAAAGTCTAGACTCCACATATATCTTATTCTTTTTCTGAACCTAACGGAATTAATAATTGCTTTACCTGCACTGACATATTCCCAATTAGTCTTCATTCTCACCTTTAAAGCTGTGAAGTTGTTTCTCTGAAATAGAATTCAAAGATGGTATACCATAGTTATGACAAGTGCACTGCTTAAAGTCGTTTTTAAAAGTTTCAAATTCATGCTACACAAGCCAGGAATTATCATCTGCTATTTTACTTGTCCCACTGCATCTTCACTGCTTATCCATTTATCTTCCTTTCCTCAGAAAAACATGGCTAGAGATGCCTACAGTAAACTTATAAATAAGCAACAGAGCTGGGGCAGAGAGGAATCTTTGCTTTCTTGGACTGGTTCAAAATCCAAGACAACTTCTGAATTTCCCTTTTGAACAAAGTATGGATTCAGCTCAACCTAGGTATCAGTCTGTGGATGCACCACAAACACACACTGGATACCATTTTTGAATGCTGCCATTTATTACAGTTCCTGTTGTGCTGAACAACAGACTAATTACTACCTAAACTTATGAATAATCAAGAGTAGCAGGAGAAAGAAGTCTCTATACTGCATGAGGCTCCAATTTACAGGACTTTCTCCTGTAAATATAAACATACACAAAATGTTTTTTTCATTTGAAGTGGGCATGATCATAAGTTCTTACTCAACTGTGATAAATAATCACAATGGAAAGTAACTTTCAGGTAATACACAGAAGACAGTTTGGTTGGAAATCACTACAAATTAAAGTGTTTTAATTGACCATGGCCTCTTCACGCACATTTTAAACCTGTTTGTTGCTCAAATTATTTCTTCATTCTTTAGGACTTCTCGTGATTCCACTAGAGCTTGAAAGAGATGAAAGCAGAACAACGGTTCTTCAGTGCACATTTCAGACGTGTGCATTGTTTCCGCCAAATACATATTCCTTTTGCCAAAACTTTGCAAACTACTTTCTACCTTCTGTATCAGACATCTAATGACATAAGGCGTGTGGGTGTGCACACATAAATGTGTCATCAATAGAGTTATATAGCTTAACAGACAAAAAATAACAGCTTAAAGAAAATATAATCAAAAAGAAATAGGAATAAAGTTTCCCATATCCCTACCCCTCTTTGTACTCTCAACAGACTTGAAACAACTGCATTAATGCAGCAAGCAATAGCTTGTAAAAGGATGCAAACCAGCTGAAACATTTGACAGACAGTGTTAAATACCAGAGGATTCATATCAACCACTTTATTTGAAAAGGTGCTTTGATGTTGGCTATCTTTCATGTACCTCTTTCATGGCACATTAATAAGGAAAACTGAGATGGGGTAAATTAAGTCCCAAGGTCATATCTAGAGTTACAGCACTGTGGGTACCTGATGAAATACGGATTAATGCTGCATGAGCACTGAATAAATAAAACCACTTCTGTTAACCACTCAAACAAGTTTTACAAGTAGTTCTGAACTTTATTCGGCAACTAGACTTCAGACATCTTAATCCCCCACACTGCTTTGAAACCTAATTATCATAATGTGAACCCGAATGTTAGGTCCCTTTCAAACTGCGAGTGCTATGAAGCAGAAAAGTAATGGGAATTAAGCTAGTGTAACATTAGAAATGTAGAGGCATGGAACTTGAAAGTGGCATTTGTTAAAGCTGAGAGAGTATAATGTAGATATTCAACAACATAAAACACACATTTAAATTGAAAAGGATATTTAAAGCATGTGCAGACACCTATAAAATACAAGCGGACTTAAAATCCTGTAGAACAAACATTTCCAAATCAATTTCTTACCACCAAGGTCCAACTTCAAAAGGTATTAAACGGTCCTATTCTACCTTAGCAGAACATTTCTAAGTATTCTAAAGCAGACAATTTAAACATTAAAGAAAACCCAAGGAGAACTTTACAAGACATTACAGACTTTCCCCTATTTGTCACGGTACAGAAGTGTTTGAACTTAAACAGCAGTAAATTATTAATTATGTTGCTTATAAAGCCTCTAGAACAAGAAAATACTTTCCTGAAAGTCGCAAAAAAAGATTTTGCATCAAGTTTAAAACCAAGTGTAACAGAAAACAAACTCTAAGTCACCTAGAAAACAATAACAAAATACACTTGCCTGGCTGCATTCTTTACTGCTTATTGAAAACAATTAACAATTCATGATACCTATCAAATTTTCTTTCAAATGTGAGCTGAAATCCTTTATTCTGAGTGTGCACTAATGTAACAAGCACATAAAAAAAAAAAGTCAGACCAATAAGAATGCTTGTATTGTGACAATGAAACCACTGAGGCTGAGAGAAAAATCGTGATTTTATTTTTCCCAGTATGATGATTGAGCTGTTCATGTTGTCCTGCTCTAGCATAGTTCACCTGTCATTCAGATGGCTTTCATTTCCAAGATGCCTACAGCCAACAGCCATCAAAGAAAAACAGTTGCGGTGATCGAAATACGGAATGAGATTCCTGAAATATTTTTTCAAGATTTTCATTTAATCCAAAAAGGCCAAAGAAATCCTAAGAGTTCATCATTGGCCATGTTAATGCCGAACACACTGTTGTTTCATTTACATTTCTGGTCCTGTTAAAACAAATACACTTGTCTAAAACAGAACATCTGTTTTGGTTATAATACAATGTATCTTTGGCAAGAACTCACAATAGAACTAACATAAATAATCAAGAATATTTATTGAACCTTGTAACAAAAACTGATTTGTAACGAAAAACCTGAAGACTAGATATGACTGTCTCTGGGCTCTAGGCCAGTCCTAATCTAAGTCAATAAACACAGCTCTAAAAGGGAAACTACATTTAAAAAAAAAAAAAAAAGTCCTGCAGTTATTTAGGTTGGATGTAGGTATCCGAAAGCATGTTGGTTACAAAAACAGTAAAAAAATACTTGCTTTAAATCAAAAACTGTCAAACTCAGTCCAGACAGGTTTTAAAGCCACACAAAAACTGGTGCCTTATGCCTCATTTCCTAATACTGTCTTCACTGATTTGTCTTCTCTTTGAAAAAATTCAGTAAAACTATACATAACTTGTACTTGCCATTGCTGAAGTTTTGCTATTTTAATTGCTTCCTTGTCATATATTTATTAGCACTAAAAAAGACAAAGCAGTCATCAAATAAAATATTGTAATGTTCGAAAGAAAATCAAATGGAGAAATTGAAATGAAGAAAATTATTTTGGATGCCTTTTCTGATACTGATACGACTGGAATATTCTAAAGTGAGAATCGGTTAATTTGATTCTTGCCACATAACTAAAAAAAACATGAAACAGCGTTCTCAATTAAGTCTGTATTTAAGTGCTGCCCAGAGTCAGACACTGAAGCCCAGGAATAACTTCATGCACAATTCTGAAATTATTGTACAGGACTTCAGTAGTAAGGAGACTATCTCAGCACGTGCTGCACATACATGCAAACAATTAAGTGTTCAGCTGGTTATTACCCCTAACCTTCATTAGAGTGCACACCTGTCCAGATTATTTGTGCATGCATCAACTGCACACACCTCCTTTTTAAAATTACAGGCTCTACTAACATGTCCTTTACCTGGAAATAAGTGATCCAAGTTCCACATAATGAACTGGATATAAAAGTATGAACAGATTTTTATTTTAATAATAATTTCTGAACCTATTTTCCACGTCAAAAAAAAAAAAATTACAAGCTTTATTTGCCAAGGCAGACAAAGTCTGTAGTAGGTCTCTATCAGCCACCTTTCTGAACGACAGCTTAAGAAGCTGGTTGGGATTTTGGTTTTAAAACACTATAAAACAACCTAGACCCATCTGCCGAGCCACTCGAAATTTGGACTCCTTTAAGGAAAATGATTGTAAATGCAAATACAATTGGCAATTCTCCAAAACTTGCACACAGCAACAAACTGAGTTCTCTTTTGCTGGGCAAGGATTTCCACCTTGGTGCAACTCAGTGCATCACAGTGAGAAGCTGAATGCTTGGGAAATGGTATCGTGTTAGATGCAATTGACTCATTCTGTCACAGTTTAAGTACTAGAGAGCTTTTGTTTTGTTCTGGGTTTTTTTTGTTTTATTTCTTTTATCTTTTTTTTTTCAGGTCAAACACTAAATTGATCTGTAAATCCAATTTTAAATCACAACCACAACATGCTGAACCAGATCTTTAAAAGTTAATTCTTTCAACATTATTTAATTTGTTTCTTAGAGGTTTTAATCGAAAAACAATTTATAAAGATCACTTGACCCAAAAGCATACCGTGGGTTTCCACAGAACTGATCAAAGATCTGCATTCAGCTCATGTATATACAAAGCCCTCGTATTTTCCCCTATCATAAGAAAACATAATCAAGGGAAGACTTTGTACATAGAAATGGAAAAGTTTTTTGGGATCTGTGAGTGAATGCTCTGGGGAACTTTTTTTTATTTAAAAAAGAGAGGATCAGCAGAGCACGTTCTTCCAAGTCATCTTTCATAGCTGCCCTCAGGAGTTGCAACACTTACCACAATGTGTGCCTATTATCACCTATTGCTCAAATGATAATTCTGTTCTAATTGCTCCTCATTTAGTAAGTATCACATTTGAATTCAGACAGACATAAATCCCAGGCATTCCACTGGATTATCAGAAGTGGGGGAGCAGTGTACGTCTGGACTCATCATTCCTTACTGTTACTAAGAAATACCAAGAAGATTAAGGAGAAAGTTTTCTGGAGCTAGCAAACAAGCAGAGTAGCTATCTTGCAGGATTCAGCAGCAAGGCTGGGAAACCCCTGTGCTGGATAACGCAATGAGAGGCACATAAAACCAGTTCAACAGAAAAGGCAACACAGGAACCCCGTTCTTCAAGGAAGAAACTTAGCCATGACTGTCAAAATGCAAGAAAAGACACAGGGACTCCAAGTCCAGCTTATTTGTATACCCACATACATAAATGCACACACAACAACAACAGTCTACAAAGTTCAACAACACCAAATATGTCACCCACAACATGCAATGCAAAAAAAAAATTACATTATTCTCATTTTGATTTTAATACGCAGCACCTCAGAGTGTTCTGCATACTCTGAAGTAGAGACTAGCTCTTCACCATATAGAAGCACAGAACAAGAAAACCAATCGCAACACAAATATATACTGAAAGCAAAAATGGTTTTGATTATGCTAATTTTCACTTCCAGGAATTAATCTTGCAGGTTAAACAATTGCTTTTATGTATTTTTCCTACAAATATCACAACGAGTTTTGGAAAAAATGAGAGGTTACAAGATTATCTGTCACTACGAGAAAAAGCAACAACCTGATAATCCAACTTCTGCCTTAGAGCATTTATACTAATTTCTGTTTCACAAGAGCTTTTATCTTCTCCAAGAACTTGGTAGCTCTACTGGCCCCCCCAAAAAATAGTCAATAATGAGAATTCTATAATCTTGAACTATAAACAGGGAGAAAATATGAAAACAAAAGAGTAATATACAATGAGAAAACCATCCGCCACGGTACTATATAAATAACATTTCTGTGTAAACTAGTTATGTACATTTTTACTCTTTCAGACAAATTGCTTGTGTCAGCGTAATGCATCTTTATGAACAACAGCGAAAATAAACATTTGCCAAAAACCACACAGTCTAAGTGTTTTCCATTCTCTACAGTCATTAGAAACCCACTGGTTTTGACCTGGATTCAGGAAAGAGTATGCTTAATTTTTCAGAAGCTTCAACAGCCTCTTTCCTTTGCAAACAATTATAATCAGAAAAACGCTACTATGTCCTGAAATGAAAAGGAGATTTAAGTATCATATCTTGTTGCAAATGTACTTAGACATTTTAGAAACAAAGAACAAGTACAACCAAATGATAGCATATATCAGTGGGAATAATACATATGTTGAACATTTCTGTAAGACAACTTCGTAATATAAAGGTTGCATTAAAAGTATATAGTAGTTTGGACAGAGAAAGGCCATAACTTTTTCAAAAATGTAGATAACTTCTTTCAGTATGTTAAGACAGAGAAAAGTAAACACCACCGTTAAACTTCAGCAGAAAACATAATCCAAGGTAAGTCACCAAAAACACTCAAAAAAATAGAAACGTGAATTAAAAAAAAGACAGCAGATCTTCATGGGAGAAAAGAAAGTGATATAATACCATTTCCATCCAAACCAACAGCAGAATAGTTTCGTTTTAATTCAACAAACTAACGGATAAAATTTGAAGTTTAATGAGGATGAATGCCTTCACTACTTTCTGCTAGGTATTAACAAAATATTTATTTCCAGATCACTTAATACTCATAAGATTAGCAAGCATTCCATACCATAGTCAGACAACACAAGCTTTTACCATTTGCATTTAAACCTCATTTATCAAGAAATAAACACACAATGCCAAACAGGTCCCTGGCAATTTGAGCTGTTATTGTTGCATACTTTGTTACTATGATAATAACAACAGAGTGAACCTCAGGAAGCGAAAATAAAATGCTTCAGTGAGTCTCTCTTACTGACTCAGGAGAACTTTCATGGTCCAGAGCTACAGCCATTTTTGTTTGGCTAGAAGGATGGGTCAATCTCGACTCAGAGACCGACAAGGCAACAAAAAGGAATACTTAAAGAAAAAAAACCAAACCACATTTAAAACTACCTGTTAAGTCAAAATATGCTGGACAGATCAATATTCCAGCAAAAGCAAAGTGATCTTACCAGTAAACAACATCCAGTGGTGCAAAATATTTCTTCATAATTAAGTCAGCAAAGTAAGCTTCTGTTTCTCTGCAGGCTGTGCCATTGCCAATCACAACAGTGCTACAGCTTTGCGGGGAGTAAAAAAAAATGAGCAGTTATTCTTTGATGTTCTTTTAAACTTTTTCATACATAGCATTCAATCCACAACAATGACCAGTACATCTTATTTCATATGACACAAGGCCTGGTTTTAATGAGAACATATTCCTAGTAATATCACATTGTGTTTAACCCATTTTCAATGTGACAGTTCACAAGATGAGTAAAAATTTTCAATTATTTGTAATGGAATCGAACAGTGGCAATAACTGCAGAAAAAAAGAAAAACAACACAGATACTTCACATTCATAAAAGAAATGTAATATTCTTTACAGTCCTCAAACCCTTTCCCCTCTTATTTCCCTCATCTGTTGAGTCACGAAAAAGGGGAGAAGCCCAAGCAATCAGAATCTTAATTCCTTGATGGGAACATCATAGTTTGCAACAGCTTGTAAGGTCATTGCCTCTGACTGCCCCCACTACAGCCAGTCAACCATCAAATCACCTTGTTTAAAGCCAGTCTAATGCTGAAAGACAAACTGGGCTGTCTGCTGTGGCCGTGCAGCAGCTGCCTCAGCGGACCAGATGTCTGTCCACAGGGGATCCCAAACCAGTACAATAACCCTCTAAACATGCTGCCCCTATTTGCAAGTCCGTCTGGAGATCTATCAGAGCAGGATTTCCTCTGCTTAATAAAACTCTTCCAAAGACTGCATGTGGCTTTTGGAACAGGAAAAGATCGATGAGTGGTTTGGAGGATGTGGGGGTGTAGGAAGAGTGAGGCTAAACTTATGCCTTAGCTGAATGTTAATTTCTATTCCTAAAAATGGGTTGACAGAGCTTTATGGGAATACATTCATAGCATGCAGCCTTAGTCATAGCCACGGTTTGACTTCATATGCTTCTAACAAATACACGGTGTAAAAGCATGAACACAGACTAAAAGAAAAATAAGCTCTGAACTACATAAAGAAGAATAATTCCAGTTAAATCATTAGAATTCTTATTCCACCCAAAAGCAAGTATTTATACAGTGAAGATTTTCATTACATTTGGTAAGAAAGTGTAATAAATTGAAGTTCCTTTAGCATACTTGTGCTGCAGCAGAAGTCTCTTTATCTTTTCAGCATCACGAAATCCTTGACCAGAATGCAAGTAAACAACATCGGTGTGGAGTATTTGACCTAGAACAATGAAAGGCAAAGCCATTTGATAAAAACCACAAAGATCCAAAAGCTACATCCTGTGGAACTAAAGTTAATTCGATGATTCACAAAGCAAGCTTCTTAATAAGCCATCTTTCCCTTTAATTTTGGTACCCAACTAGAAGAACTGTATGGTGGGCAGAGGACTAAAATGCTTTGGTTGCCAAAGCAAAATGAGTTGATACATTTTCTAGTTCCCTGGGGACATATCTACATAACAAATGATGAGCATCTAGTCGTATTAGGCAAGAAAAGTGTATTATATTATGAAAGAGAAAAATAGCAATTCACTGCAAAGATTTATTGCTCCAGTCTAGTACATTTTACAGATCGAGTAAAGAGACATGAAAATTAGGAATGCAGACTCAGGACTTGCAGCCCAGGAGCTATGAAACTCCAGTGCCAGCTCTTGCCATCATCCCATCTATCACATTTGGAAATAATGCTGTGTTAACTGGTGCTGATGGCTTATGGTGCAATGCAAGCTAATAACCATTTGCCTGACCTTTATTGCCATTTTAACACGTGTCAAAAACATATCTTTGCTCATACCCACCCGGGGCGGATATATTCTCAGACAAAAAGCGGCGACAAAAATCAAAGGAAAACAAACCATTTTCACATGGGTCTAAAGAGGAATTCATCCCCAGATCAGACTAGTAGGAACTGGAAAGGCTCTGTTCT
Source organism: Pampusana beccarii (assembly GCA_013399365.1). NCBI lineage: Eukaryota > Metazoa > Chordata > Aves > Columbiformes > Columbidae > Pampusana > Pampusana beccarii. The sequence continues at coordinate 219,157 of VWYH01008546.1, read as the reverse complement.
ATATCTGTCTAAAAACTGGACTAAAATGTCCTGCAAATACAACGTTTCCGACTTCCCACATTGACATGCATAATACTAAACAAAAAGTGCTGATAAAGTGCCCAGATGTCCAAGACATTACCCATGAAAAAAAAGCAAACTATTTAAATCCAAATTCTTTGTTAAACAATAAAAATGCCAGGTGTTCTCTTTGCTCACTACTGAGAGCCACAATTATTTGAACCTGTATTCAAGAAAGCAGAAGAGATCTTAAATTCTATTCTAGAGAGGAGTAATAACAAAGTAGACTCCAAAATCCAGGTGCTAGAAACATAACCTTGAGCCTGAAGAAAGGAATTTGCATGACAGGACGTGTGGAAAATACCAAAAGCTTAAGACAAAAATCAATTCAATCAAAAGTAGGTTTTAAAACTGTCCTTTCTTCTAAATGAATATTTTTTTTATCAGTCCTTTCAAAAATATTTGGAATTCAGACTTACTGGTTGGGGAAATAATCGCCAACTTGCAGCCATGTTTGTAGCCAGGATCTACTCCCATCAAAACACGGCCCCTCACAGGGCTGGTCAGAAGCAGCTGCCGGAGATTTCTCCCAAACATCATCACAGACTCTTTCTCTGCATCGGATGTCAACTTTGATCTTAAAAGGATGAAAGCAAAAAACATTTTCCCCTCAATTAGCTTTCAAATGCACTTTTGAATTGTTTCAAAGTTGTAAGGCTTTTTCCAGTCATGTTTTCATTATCTTTAATTAAATATTAAACTACCAATCAAGTTTTTGATGCTATATGATTATCTCATTCTGTTTTCAAGAAAGTAAATCAACATAAAGAATATAACAAACACCTATAAGAATGTACACGTACCAACTAACATTCAAACTTCAACTCATAATTTCGAGTGAAGAACAGCTTCTCATCAAAGCTGATACCTAATTGCAAAGAAGAGTTAATTTGAAGATCACATGGATTGACTTAATCATAACTTCCCAGTTCTGAGAAAAACCACTACCCAGCAAAAAGGATGATCATTTAGGTTGAGAGGTACTACAGAGAAACCGGTAGGGCCTATCCAATTAATTGCTAACACACCATGACGCATGAGGTATTTAATTTCATCTACGAATTACATTATTTAACAGTCAACATAGAAGTGTGTAGACTTGAGGTCTTTTTAGGAGGGTATTTCACTTCCTCAGAACCGAACTAAGAAGCTAAAGGGGTTGTGATGTTCCCTACCTTTCTTTTCCATATCCTTCAACAGAAACAAGTGAGATAGTGCACTAAGGATTGACTTTGATGACTTCAAGCAAGAACACTTAGAGCAGAGTGTTATAAGAAACAAATCAGTCTTGTTGAGTGAAGGCGTACAAGATGCATGATGTCTTATTTGTCAGATGTGATCAGTAAGACAACGACTGATAAGGATTTTTGTCACGATATGGCATTTTATATAAAATAACCAAAATTTAAAAAGTAATGGGGACACAAATATTCATGACCTAGCTGCCTTTTTAATATATATATATATACATATATATATGTACTCATTGCCATTTTCAGCTGCATTATATTGTCAATAACTACAATAATTAGGCAAACAACAGCAGTCCAGTAAAGCCTTCATGTAACTTAAAGGGCAGCCAATGCCCTTATTCTCCTTTTCTTTTTACCCATCACTGAAAGAAAAAAAACAACATCTAAGTATTTTTACAGAAGAAAACAGAAGCAAGCTACAAACAGTTTGAACACAATCCTCATAAGGGCTATTTGACATGATGGGATATGAAGCTGTTCTGAGCAGTTTTCAGATGTGGAAGAACTTGAGTCTGACCTGACTTTGCCCAAGATCCAACCAACCAACCATCTCAGCCCTGTCTCATCCCATAGTGGCACAGAAAAAGCTGTAAGTCCTCTCTCTCATCTTTCATTTAGACATAGATCTAGATTCTATTTCACATATTGCTGATTTAACTTTTTCTAAGGAAGCGTGCAACAACAAAAGACTCTCATATACCTGTGCTTTTTGGGTTTGTATCAAGCATACCAAATCAACACAGACACGATCTAAAGCGCGATGGTGGAGGGTATACATGTGTTCTAAGACTTAGCAACTCAAATGTGCCCTCAGCACCACAGAGCAGACACTCTGTATATTGCCACCACTAAAACCAGGAATTTGGGAACGGCTGTGCTAGTTGATGTAAGTGGTCCCTCTGTCCCAGTGTTCTGTCTCCAAGTGTGGCTACAAGCAGCTACCTAGGGAGCTGATACAGCAGCACTAGTTTACCTGCCCCATAATCTTATCATAGCCTCCAACAATTTCCAGCTCAGAGTATTTCCTGAGCTTGACACAATTTGTCTCTTTAGTAACAGATCTCATAACAGATCTCCTGTCCAACTATCCGGTCTCCTGCTGAACCCATGCACATTTCTTGCATCCACGTAGTCTGTTGGCAGCAAGTTCTGCAGGGCCATCACAAACCGTGCAAACCAAAAGCTGCCACCTTTTGGTTGGAAGCTGATTCTTTACAATTTTTATGGCCCCACAGATCTTACATTGGAAGGAAGTAAAAATGTATCCCTAGAAACCCCATGCCACTCTTCATACACCATTCGTCTCTTAAGTCCTCTCTTCTTCAATCTGAAGTGTCATAGCCTAAGTCAATACTTTTCCACACAGAAATTATTTCATACCTTGTTCCCCTTCACTGTGCATTTTCCAGTTCTAACGAATCCTTTTACTACTTCCTCAACCCGCCCTGAGGTGAGAGGACCAAAACGGCCAATAGCACTCCATATACGGGCCAACTAAATCAATGATTCTCTGTTTTGTCTTTATTCCTTAACTAAATAATCTTATCTTCTAAGCACGTAACATTTACGTGGAGCTACCTTCCACAGTGCTACAACGTCTTTCCTGAGTGTCGGGATAGTTTAGAGCTCATAATATTCTATATAATACTTGCTTGCCTTCACGCACACCGTTTTCCACTCGTCTCCACCGAATTTCAGTTGCCATTTCAGTTCCTGATCACTCGGTCTTGAAGCATCCTTCTCCCATTCTTAAAAAACTAAACAAAAAGAACCTAAACCGCAGAAAAAGCTTCTTCCAGAGAGAGTCCAGGGAAAAAAACAATTTGATGCCACTTGCGAGAGACGAGAGAAAACAAAGCAAATTCCTAAGCCTCACAGCCGTATGGATCTTCTACATATACACACAACAGAGGTTCAACCAGTCATACATGCATAGAAATGAAGTTTAAAAGTGGCTTGTAAACAAGGGAAGGTGGAATGCTCTTGGACTGGAGGCTTTGTACAGGGACAGGCCAAGTTCAGCTTTCCATCTCTCCCAGAGATACGGGGTCCCTAATTGCCCACAAAGCCAAGTCCTCCCACACTGCAAATTCACATCAGTCCACCTGCGAAGTTGTACAGGAATTAAAATTTCCCCTAAACACATGCTATTAGTTACATGCACCTTATGGAAATCATGTTTAAAATTGGCACGGATATACAGAAACTTTTATAGTAACAGGAAATGTTACTGAGAGTGCCAGGTGCGTAGGGGGAACATAACTTATGTCCTTTCTATTACATAATATCCTGTATTTTTTAATTTCAAATATAGACCTCTCTTTTCTCTCTGTCTCTCACTCAACACTTGTATCAATGACATGATCTACTGTCACAGGTACTGGCCCTTCATTTCAGGTTTGGAATAGTCACTTGATCCTTGAACAAATATCGAGCTACCTCAAACAATCTAGTATCTTTCTCTTTTTCAGTGCATTACTGGCTTCATCCAAATGGCAAGATGCCCAGCTTCATGTTTTTCCAATTTGTGACAATTCTCATTAATATGGCAGAGATCTAAGGCAGAGGCGGATAGCAGTCCTCCTCTCTAAACACAAAAGGAAAGGTTATTTTGTAAAAAACAAAACAAAGCCCTTCAGTTGCTACTTCACAAAAAAGTAATTTTTTTTTTAATTTTATGAAGCACTCAGACTGTAGATCACCAACAGGTATATTGTAAAAAAAGCAAACAACCTAATCATGACCTACTAGCTTCTATCTTCAATGTTGTAAGAGTCAGTTTTTAAATTGAGATTTAAAACTCCCCACTTCCATATAGAATCTGAGAGGCAATCCCTTATGTGGAAAAATATCTGCAAACTAGCTTCAGGTGCGAAACAAGATATACAGAGAAATGCTTGTGTCCCTGAAGACAGAGGAGAAAAAGCACTCACTCTGAGAAAGCATGGAAAATTAGGAAAGGATTATCCATTAAAAAATATGTCCGATCCACATCACTTGCATCAAATCCTAATGGAATAATTCCATGAAGTACTGCAACAAAATAAAATGTATTTCAAAGAGCCAAAAGCAACACTGGACATTATTATACCAGATATTAGAAATGATGATATCTGACAGAGTGGAAGAAAGGAAATTAAACAATAAATAAGGTAACTGTCTTGCTGGCAAGTTTCATTATTCTGATCACTAGAAGCACCAGAAACTTCAATACACTCTTGGAAACTTTCTGTTCCAACATTTAATGATAATAAAAAGGTGAAAAAAATAAAAAAAAGAACAGTGGGCAGTGGGCTGGAAATACTAATGCTAAAAGGAGGTATTGAATACTTTAGCAGCCCTTTGCAAGAGTCCTAAAAAAATCATCTGCTGGTATGGGCGCAAAGAGAATAAAACAGTGATAAGGGTTAAGTGCTTTGCATTCTTCTCCACAGGAGACATTTCAGCTTTTCCTAATCAGACACTGTCAATTGTGCAGAATTATCACAGAGTAAAACATAAGAAGACACCCACTCAGGAACAGGCAGTGAGCTTCGTATTCTTCGCATTTATGACTTGTGAGCTACACCTAGGAAGTAGTAGGGAAAGGAGCTTTTTTATTTTAATTTAAGAGAAAATAAAACCCTCAGCAACCTACTGCTGCAGCAGCCCTCAGTGTTATACAAACACACAAGCCACAACGGTCCTGTGGTAGGAACCATGCAACAAAAACACCACAAAAGAGTCTTGAAGAACTCTTACGTCAGTCTGCTTATTTATGATAAATCCAAACCCCACTACATGGTCAGTCTTTTTTCTTTATTTAGAAGAGTTTAGTTGTAGAGAAGGCTAGGAATGACAACTACTTTCACACTGACATAGCAGAAACCAACAGTTAGACTCACCATCATGAGATGTTCATCATTTTGGCCAAACAATAGACACCAGTGCCTAAAGTAGCTACATGCACTGTGGTCACAAAAAAAAAAATCTGTGAAATTCACAGTAGCAAAAACCAGGGTCACTAGTCAGAAGAGGTAAAGCAATTTTGCTTGCAAAGTAATGAGCAAACACAAACTGTAGTGAAGAAACCCAAGAGCCACTAGAAAAATCTGCTTTTCAAAACTTCGGCTGACGGTTCTTTTCAGAGGGGGAAAACATAGAATATTTGGTCAGTGATGTTCAGGGAAAGAAGTGCCAAAAAAAACCCCTCTGATTTGAAAAGAAACACCAGAGCAGAGCCAGGCAGGTACAAAAGAACTATATCTGACGATCTGATTGCTGATTTTAGGTATTGAATAAACAATGCGTGGCATTTTGATACAAGTAATCTCAACATTTCTGGTCCAATAAGCAGGGTCTCTTTGATAAAGTCCATTTGAACTACCGCAAAACAGGTATTAAAATTTAGGTCACATATCAAAAAGCCTTGCCAGAATCAAACATGTTATATGCTGTGGGGAACTTCTTTTGCATTCCAGAGAAGAATCACACCATTGGTACTGTTAGACATTAGAAAAGAACACTTTTAGAACGTAGACTACAGACTTATTTACATATTAAATAATTTCAATTATGTGGTAAACTGCCCCGTGAAAATATCCTATTTAATCTTACTTGGATACTAAGTTTTAAATTTCCTTTGAATTTAGAACAGTATTACAGGTCACACAAGTTACAATTTGTCTGATGACATCATTACCACTGTATCACCAGAAATAAGTTTACTGACTTCTCTAGAGCCATCACAGTACCCACAAAATGGTATCACACTAACTCTATGGCTATTTCAGGCACCACAAAGTGCAGATGACAAACATGAGTGACACTTTCAATCACAATTACTTTGCTGGTTTCTTTCAGACGAGTAAAAAAGGAGTCAGAACAACATCACTGACAGTACTATTGCTGTAACATGAGGAGATGCTGGGAAAATTCAGTGACATGATAGTTTACGCTAATACAAGAATAAAGATGCAACTATTACAGTAACGTAGATCTAAACTGTACGTCATTAGATAAATGTAAAAGCAATAAATACGTAAACATGTAAAATGACTTCACAGAGAAATAATTTATCTACTGTAGCCTAGGTCACAAATGAAATTTACAGAAGCAAGACTACATAATGCATTCCTTCTGTAAGCACAGAGGATTAAAAACATGCTGATATTTTCAAGTGTATAAAAGATATTCTAATAAAAAGTGGGGAGGGAATTTTAAAGAAATTGGTAATATGAAAACACACATTCATTCTGGGCTTACCTGAATTCTCTACAAAGGAGAGGATATATAAGGCGCTTATATGCATCCTCTACTGAATTCCGCAGCATCCTCATGAATTCTGGTTTTAAAAAATGTTTTGGTCTCCATCTGCAGAAGAATAGAATAAGAAAAAAACCAAAAAATATTTTAAGAACATACGCAAAAACTTAGATTAAATGGAATTTAAAAAAAACCAAGACAAAACAAAAAAAAACACACACAAAAAAAAAACCCAAAAGAGTTCTACATTGAGTGTGATGTCCTATAACCTGCAGAATTACCGCAATAATTAGGCAATGAAATCACAGCTTTGAATATTAATGGAATGAGAAATTGCTGACAGTTGTACTATCAGACAAGGGACAAGGCCTACCTTTTCTCTTTTTTTGTTAGGTATTAGAATGCAATCATATTTTATGTTTTGAAGAAGACAATATAGAGAGATGTTTCTTTTCACTTTGGAAAGCCAAAGCTTACCACAACTGAATAGAGAACTTGGTTCCATATTACCATCAGGGTTGCATGATTTGCTGTTTCTTGATACATAAAAAAAAAAAGACTAAACATCTTCCGTGAGCATCACTGCAGAGCTACTGATATAAGGCGACTGTGTCCAGACAGAAATTCAAGAGCTGAACTAATTTCTATAAATGAAACCAAATTCAAATTTCGTTTTGAATGTTTTGAGTATCTCTATACAAACTCAAAATGAAATCTGACCATTTTGCAGTAGTCCTCAAAAAAAAAAAAAAAAAGGCAAATCACTTTTCTCTTTTACTTGTTGCTGATCTATTTAAAGTGTAAATAATATTCTAGCAAAAGGGGAAATGAAATAAGCAATACCAAACACACACAAGACTATTTCTCAACATTTTCTAAGCCAAACTCTTTGGAGCATTTCCTTCTCTAAGGAGACTGTGCACAGTGGTCATAGCCCCAATGACAATTACGTGAAATTGTGTCCTAAATACACATCAGTTACAAAGGTCCCTAGAACAAAGATCCCAGATACTTATTCCATTGACCTTTTTGCTTTGGCCAGTGTTACTATGGGGGGCAAGGAGGGGAAACTTCTTGAATGAGCACAACTGACTCACTGAGATTGTCTGCTCGATGAGAAGGCAGAAAGATTGAGGAGATGCAGCCAGACATATTATACTCAAACAGAAGTAAAGACTACGAACATTTTCAATCACAGTCCATCTGTTTTGTTTTGGGTTTTTTTGGTTTGGTTTGGTTTTTTTTTAAATATTGATAACATTCAGAATTTTCTTCATTTAGTGTATATTTTACATGTCTGGGTCCCTCACTGCAAAATGAGATACATATTTTTTAATACATCTGGTGTTTTATAAATTTGTTGTTTGATAGCTTTCTTTTTTAATAAATGCAAAACGAAAGAATTCTGACCATTTGATAATGTGTCCAGATGCAGGTCAAGGCAAAAACAGGACTGAATTTTACTTTTGACTTTGTTTACTTGCACTCACTCAGAAATACCGAGAATCCTAACTTGCTCCTACCCAGCCAGCTTTGCAGTTCTTTAAGGGGATCTACAATTTTCTGAAACAGCTTTAAGTGTCTGTACCTATAATAGTTGAGAAACGTGTGATTAAGTCAACACTGCATTAATGCAGACAGACATGGGAGCAGAATTAAGCTTACCACTTAGTTTTACAACATCCAGAGTTGTGAGTGCTTAGCCACATGACCTCATCACTTTGCTAACAGTTTTTGCAAATAGTTCTATTACACTTATTTGTAACTAGAGACTCTTTCCATACCTATATAAAACTGGTAAAGGCTTTAAACCTCCTTACTGCCATCCAATTCTATAAACATGAAGTTTTTACAGGTGGCAAGTATGACTGCACTCTCCCAGAAAGTATCCTCAGCACAAATAAGAATGAATTTGGAAACATGGCAGCTGTTTCCTCCTCTCTTCCATCCATTAAAGCTACACAGCAAACCTTTTCTCCATAACTAGTTTATCACAGCAGATATTTTTATTACCTGCCTATATAGAAGTAAAAATTATTTAAGCAACATTCTATAAGAAATCCTAGAACTGCTACAAATGAAAAAATACCTGAGCAGTACATTAAATCATAGCAAATACTGCATTTTAATCATTCCAATACGTTATGAGGAAAGAGAAAAACCCACTTGACTGCAGAAAACAAAGCAAAAGCCATGTGTGTATAATTTTAGAGATTGTCAAAGCCTAGTTAAGCTTCCCTCTAAGAACAGATTTTTCTTGATTAAATAATCAAGAGTTGACCTTCAAAGCCCTTTAAATGAAGCCCTATTTGCAAAAAGTCCATATAAATAATATCATCTTACTCTGCTCATCAGCTCTCCGTGTGCCTGTGCTCACAACAGGGACCACCAGAAGCAGAAATGGCTTAGACTACCGATACGCCTCAGAGGGCGAAACCATACATCAACAGAATTAACGTAGCCCACATAATGAATCATTAGTATTAATTAACAGCTGTTCCAGGAAGAGCACAGCTAGGCTTTTAGACCTGAAGCACACAAAGCAGAGCTTTGTTTTCTTCCAAGACATTCTGTAAATGTCATGCATTCAAGACAAAGCATCCCTTTAAGGCCTGTACCAGGGACTTCACACAAGACCCCAGAATTTTGTCTGGAAACTGGAAAAGGTTGTCAAACACCAAACTTCATTTTCAAAGCTGCAGTCCCACTTTAGAACAAAAATCTCACCCCTTCCCAAGGAACAAATCCATGTTGTCTTTACACTCAAAGCCAGCTAAGGAGCCCCTCTCTGGCTGTTTCTCATTGATCCTTTTTCTGTGTCCCACTTCTCAACTAAGATTTTGGGACCAGCACAGTTCTAGTGCTAATGGAGTCAGGTTCGCTGTCAAACCCAGCAGAGATGCCATTTTCTGGGGAAAAATACAATCCATAGGGCCAGATATGAGGATTTTCATGAGTTTTCAGCACAAATCTGAATTTCAAGGAAATTATAGGTGCTTCTACAGGCAGATAAATATTCTGAACCTGCAAAGAAAATACAGTCATCTTAGAGAGCATCTAAGTAGAGCTCAACACAATACTGAAGAACACCAGTCTTCCAACTCACATTCCATCACAGGGGTATTTAGTACTCAAAAAATCTGCCTCTGAAGAATACAAAGGTCAGTATATTTGCCACTAATTCAATAGGCAGTACGTGATAATGATTTGTGAATAGAATACCAGCCAAACTCTGCAGCAAGGTGGCATTTCTGGTTCTGCAACTGATTTTGCGTATGACCTTCAGCAAATAGTTAATACCTTCGCAAAGGTTTGAAATCCTTGCCTCAAACGAAAGTTCTTAACCTTCTGCTCTCACCAATAAATTGATGCAATGAAAATAATGCAACTCCCACCCTTGCACAGTCATTTCCAAGCTTGCAGAGCAGAATACATATTTGCAATTTGTCAGTTTGATAACACAGTTGTCCATCTTATGAGGAAGATCAGAATCTGTCCTACATGTTAATGCACCAAGATCTGCTAAAATCATTCCTCCAGAAGCTTTCTGATAGTGGAGAAGTTATCCTTAAATAGTAAAAAGCCATAAGCATTTATAGCCTCATGAATGCAAAGTATTAATAAATAGTTCAATTTCCAAGGTCAATATTCTTTTTATCTCAGGATGATTCACGAAAGTGTAATCAACCCAAAATATCTCATTTTACATCCCACTTTCACTTGTGTAGCAGTGACAAGCTGTTCCGTTATCTGTGGCTCACAGTGCTTCCAAATTCTGTCATAGATGCAGTAAAAGCCAGACTGACAGACACGCTCTGCTTACAAAATATACATCTTGGGAGAAAGGCAGAAATTCTGTTACAGATACTAAAACTAGAAGGAAACTTCGGTGTATTTATGAATCATGATACTTTTGCTGAAAAGAAAAAGTTACTTGTTATTAGTGCTAGAACACATTATGTTATCTGGCCAAACAATATGTCAACTCTTTCAGAGGCTTCCATGTTGGAAACAGAATTCTAAATTTCTGCAGCGAAAAGGAACATTTTTTACCACATCCCTTTCTTGGACGTAGTGTGGAAAAATAATTGCTAAAGTAGTATCACAGTATACAATTCCATACATAAAAAAGTGTGTATTTTCCTATCTTTTTTCCTGCTTTTGGTTATTCAATTTTAGGACGAAAACGTAGGAGTTTCTAAGACATCCTCAGAGCAATGCCCAATATCTCAAACTATTGAGAAAGAGAAACCTGTCTTTTACACACGCAAAGAAGATGCAGGGTTTGGAACACAATATTCTCCAGAGGACATCAAGGCAAAGTTTCCAAGAAAAAGACTGAGATATTGCACAAAAGAACATATATTCAGCCTAAACTTCTGCAAAAGATCCTCAAAGTTATGCAAAACCAAATGTCTCACTACAGGCTTTAAAAAGCAATTTATAGTAGCAAATCAGTAAGAAATAATCACCCAAAATTTATAGTCTAGTTTTCTAACTTAACCAGACATCAAAACAAAAGAGTCAGCTCACATAATTTTTGAGAATCACTGACTGAAGACAGCCACATTTAGGTTTGTTCACTAAATCAAATACATTTTTTAAACATGTTATTCCTTACTTTCTTGAAACTCAAAGTTACGTACTTTACTGATCTAAAAATCTGAGGTAGCCTTCTTCAATCATAATAAGGCATATGAAGTATATTCTAGTGTATTCTACAAATTATCTTCATTAAAGACTACTCGATGAGATGCATATTACAATTTGAAAATACATTCACATTTCATCAGCCTTCACATATTTTTTAAAAAATTCAATTGCTTGAAGAATGGTGCCAGAACTCCCCAAATACAGCCAAAGGCATGATCTTTCCAGCATAATGCTACAGCAATTGGAAATACAGAATAAGAATTATCCACTTGCTAATTTCATCTAATCTAATAAGTATTCGTTTAAATTACCCTCTTAATGTAACAAGACATGTGAGGTACATTTCAGTATGCAGCTGTCTATAGAAAAAAAAAGATTCCTATAAGAATATGTATCCATGCAGACCTTTCATTGACACACCACCAACAGAATTCATTCTTCACCCCGTCAGGAATGTTGACCTTCACTGTCAGGATCTTCAGATTTTCCCCTCGGTTAATGGCCAGAATCTGAGTGCAAACATAAATGGCAGAGACAGATGACACACAAAATATCCAAAAGATAAACTTATCAACATTTGTGTACGCACTTGCTTGACATTCTGTAGCAAATCACGATGGTGGTACAGTAAATCAGTTCACAAAGTACATGTACAGATAACATCCACGATTTAAAACACTGATTAAATAACACTGTACCAAAACAAACCATACATTTTTCTTGGAGTTTGCAATCTCAAAATCCAGTTTATCTTAAACACACTTAGAACAGACGACAGCATGAATTTAGTGGGCATAATAATTTTGTTCAATAACCCAAATTAAAACTCCTGAATTGAAAAGTGATTTCAATCAGAACTAGAAATCAGAAAGGGAAAAAGTTGGTCCTGTGCTTCAGGCTTAGTTTTCCTTCCTGCGATCAATCCAAATTTAAAATTAATTATGAATCAGAACTTGTGACACAAAGGTAATCAGCTTAATTTGAAAGAGGACAAATTTAAAGTTTTTCACATCTAATTCATAAGTAGCAGAAAATATTGTAGATACACTCTTTACATTAACACTCCAGCCATAAAAAGTATGCACATATTTCTGGTACAGTCTTGCATACACAACTGCATATTCATGATCTAAAGCTAAATCTATTTGCACGCGTGCTGTCTACATACAGAGTTCAAATTGAAATGAATGTTTGTGGTGCTACATTTACAACCAGGACCACAATATGAGTGGTGGATCCTGGAGGGTACTGGTGGGTAGCTACTAGTCCGATCTCACCATGAAGACATTGAATGTTCACCTGAAGTAGACCTTATAATACTAGGAAAACTCACTGGCCAAGGGATTTTAGAAAAAGAATAATAGTTAGAAGGAACTACAATTAAAGACCTCACATTTTTAGATTTCATTTTCCCTTCCAAAATACTTTAAAGTGAAAAAATTAAAAAAACCTGCTAGAAGTTGACATTCCTGTATGACTACACATGTTGCTGTATGTAGCAGGCCCTGAGCACTGTCACAACAGAGCATTATGTGTCAATCATGAACTTTAATTCAATCACTAGCTAACTCAGACATGTCACATATGTTAAATACAGTGGTTTAAAATGACTCCAGGACATAGTACCAATTTATATTCCTCAGCCTTACTGCTCCTGTGACATACCAGGCCTGACATATCATTGAACAACAAAGCTAATAATAAAGATTGCATGTGAAATATTATAGCATCTGGTACCTTGACTGCCAAAGCAAATGTTTTCATGTAGAGATTAGAAAGACACATTTTAACAAATCAAATGCTTTTATGTTTATTCTGATTTTATTTTTAAAAAAGAGAGAAAGTTAAATGTCAAGCTAAAACAAAATCAAAATGATGCTCATGACAGAAAATGTATCTGAGAATTATAATGTCATTATTCAGCACACCATTAGCAGGGTCAATATTTGCATCACATTTTGTTTCCTGGCACTACATTCCCAGAATATGTCAGTCACCTGAACATAAACCAGCTGTATTGCAGTCACTAATATTATTTACATTTTTATTCTTAAACAATCTCGCTGTCCTATTCCAAGCCATATATGTTCAGAGAAGAATTATCATCTAAGAAATGATCGATTAAGAAAGTAATTAGTAACTTTCTCCCCCTAACATATTGAAGGTTTGGTTTTTGGTGGTTTTGTTGGCTTTTTTTTTTTTGGTGGGGTTCTTTTTTGTTGTTTATTTTGACACAAAGCAATTTTTCCATTCTGGAAAAAGGCTGTTTTTATGTACAATTGGAAAAGATCCAGAGAAAGGGTTAATAAAAACAACATACATTTTTCAGAGAAAGCAAGAACAACAAGTCGATCTAGTCACAAGATTCATCAAACCTTATTCTGTTTATCAGAAAAATACAACATCCTTCATTTTGCACAGCTCTCTTCTACACTGCAGATTTACTCAGACTCGCTGAATAAGTTTTGCCTGTTTTGCTAAGGAGTTTAATTTCCAATTGCTTTTTAAGTATGAGATTGAAAATGGAGTACTTGCCTCCACCATTACACTTTATTCATGAATTCTTTTGTTCCCACAAATTTAGTAATCTCCAAATAGAGGAAAGCAAGCCCAAGGCATACACAAACACTGAACGGTTTACAATTAGTCAAAAATTCAAATAAACTATTGAAAGACATTTTTCCCTAGTTATTGGTATATTGGTATAGCCACCCAGCTCCAGCCTAAGAGAGTCCAGTCAGGTTCTCCTTGCTGCCAAAGGAAGGAACTGTGGCTGAACCTCCTGACAGCAAAACGTTCCAGCTGGAAATACCCACAGGTATCCAACCATGTCAAAATCTGGAATCGTGCTTTTTAAACACGTAAGTTTCTCTCTAATTTCAGGTTTAGTATTTTAACTTTTTCAGTCAAACAACCCCACTCTACGCCAGTCCTGATTATTTGGTGGCACATCCCGACACACAAGATGATGATGGCGCAGAAAGTGACCCAGAACTACTGTGTGGTGCCAGGACAGCTGCAGGTCACTGCACACCGGTTCACCTCGCTGTAATACACGCTGCAAGGTACAAATCACAGCTACAAATGTTTTAGTCGGTAAGTCACAGCTCGTTCTCTTATAGGTAACGTGCTAGTCTACTGCTCATCCCCTTAACTTCCATGAAAGCTAGAGCAGAGTTAGGGTTGTACACAGACCCTTAAGATTACTAGCACTTCCTTACTTGGGCAACGACCATTTTCAGTGCGGTATTTTACGGAACCCTCTATTTGCAAGTCTGCAAAAGAGGTGATCCAAAGCTGACTTTTGCCTCCATCTAAATGCATTGAGAACACTTGGCTGTGTGCAGCCACCAAAGGAGGCGAGAAGGTCTTGGAAACAGTTGGTTTTGCAAGTATTCTTCAAAGAGCTATTTAACCTGAAGTAAACTTTATAAATCTTTCCACGTTTCAGGCTTCCCTGTGTCTTTTTTTAGGTATAAGCTTCTTTTAAAGATCCTGAACCAAACCAGAGACTTTCTTCACTTGAAGACATCTACACCTCTCCCAAAGCACATTGAAGACCACATTTTTAACCAGCTTTTTGAATGCAGAAAATAAGTATTTCTTCAATGTCTTGGGTGACATAGAGACTAAAGACTTCTAGGTATTAAAATGGATGGTTATAACCCCAGAAAATTAAAGAGAAAAAAATGGTCACTTGCATCAGCAGGGTAGTAAAGTTGGGTAATAAAGAAATCGAAAGTTATGAGAAAGACTTTTGAAAGGACAGCACTAGGGCTTAAGCTTAGGGAAGAAATGACAGATAAAGAAAACACTTTTTCTTATTTCATCATCAAAACACAAAAGGGAGACAAAGAAAGGAACTGCCAAACTAACAGAACAGAAAAAAGAAACAACACAGAAATGAGAAGTTACAGTATGTTTACACAACAGAACCGCAAACCTTACATGTCAGAGATAATAATAAAATGCAATTTTTCCTCAACTAGTACAAAAGAGTCCTGACATACCTTTGGCCCTGAAACCTCACTGAAGCACAAATAACTCAGATTTTTAAGATTCATAATAGAAAAATATGCAATGTGTTAGAATAGTCAATAGCAGTAATATACAGATGAAAGCCAACACGTAAGAGTGCAAAAACATCCTGTGATTACAGGGCTACCAGCTGCAAGAACACTGGTTATTCATTCACTGGAGAGCCAGAATAGGAAAAGAAAGAGGCATTAAGGTTAGTGACAGACAAGGAGAAATAAACCAAAACAGGTCGAGTTGATCTTCACATCAAACAAACTAAGGACACATCCTGTAGCCACATGGTCAGAGTGCTGACCAGGTTTGGTAATTTTGGTTTCTAGCCCTGGCTGTAGCTAAGCAACAGTTTTCCTTATGTAAAACAGAAATCAAGGATGCCTCAGACAAGAAATAAATCATACCATCATCCCAGGAAACACTCATGCACCCAATACATGTTGAATATCTTCATGTTCACCACTCTCAGTGCAGAAAAAACTAAACGGTCTTTGACAGCCGAAGTGTTCATTCAACAGTAAAGCATCCAAAGAAAAAAAAAAAAAAATCCATACAGCACAACATTTAATTTCCTGGTGAATCTACAAATCTTTGTGATATGTCACCACAGCAGTTTTACATTGCTCTGTTGACTTCTCCAGACCCTCTAGAAGCACGTTTTCACCAATAATTATCAAATTATTGTGGAGGGGAGGAAGAGAGTTAAAAATTAGCCCACATATGTTGTTAAATACTTTTTCTAAAAAATTCCTTTCAACACATGCCAGAAAAGTCTTTATTAATTCAAAATATCACACTGTTTTAAAATAGCAAGCAGAGCAAAAATGAGAGCACATCATAGATATAACAGGAGTAGCATTTTGCTGTAAAATAAGGCAACCTTCCAAAGGAAAAGGACACTTCAGTGTGGACCAGGGTCTTTTTTGTGGTTGTTTTCACGTGTGTTTTGGATTTTTTTTTTGGTTGCTTGGGTTTTGTTTGTTTGTTTTATTTGAGTTGGGGTTTTGGTTTGTTTGGTTTTGGCTTTTTGTTTGTGTTTTCTTTTGTTTCTCTTGGTGATTATTTATGAATCAGCGCAATGGTCTTGACAGTTGCATTGAGTGCATCACACTTCAGCCTTTGAGCATCAGTAACAGGGTTAGACGAGCTATCAAGGCATCAGCCAGTAAGTTTGCCTTGTCCCTCATTTCTTTTTGTAGTCACATAGGCTTAGGCTTGGGGCTTAGGATAACCAAAGATACTTCACAGAAATTAACAGGGATGACTTGCAAAACAAACTCGTTGTCAGGCTAGTGCATGGGATGTTCCCCTGAGCTGCTTTTGTAGGTCACCTTGAATTTCATCTTTCTGGATCCTCCCCTGGTACTTCTCACCATTTTCACCTGACAGGTTTAGCATCAAATGGCTCAGAACACTCCAACTCAGTGCTGGAGTAAACATCCAAAAGAAACAAAGAATAAGTTTATCCAAGTTCACTTCCAATACTTACCCTCCAACCACACAGCTTCCACTACTACGCCACTCCTAAACACCATAAATTATTGCTTAGCCTTTATCCCCCTCCTGACAACGCTATGCACGAGAGATGGTAGAACACATGCTAAAATAAATCACACCAGTATTGAAATCTCTGACACATAAATTATTATAAATATTTGTTTAGTGAGAATTAATTAGGCATACTAAATAAGTAGTCCTTTGCTCAGCTTCTTGGGACAGATTAATAGCTTAATCCTACATTTCAAGAATATGGAAGTGTCTATTACCTTTGATAACTGAAAAGCAAAATTAAGTATTTTTGAACCGGCTTTAAGCAACAAAAGCAAAGCCACCTTTGCTGTAGCTAAAATTCAAAGAAAACAAAAATTTGTAGGTGTACCTGATGATGTTGAATGTTCTTTATATTACAAGAAAACTCATGGTACAGTTGGAATTTATCAATATCTTTTTCATTTCCACTTTTGGATGACACTTTTGCCAAGGCTGACTGGATACAAATGTACCTTTGCTGACATCTGAATAAAAGAAACAAATGTTAATAAGGTATTTCAGCGCAAAACTTCTAACAAGTCATTAGTGCTTGTATTGAATAAAAACGAAGTTTGGAGTCTACCCAACTACAAGTTATGTTAACTCTAATTACCTGCAGAATTATATTAGATATCTTAATACTAAGACTGACATATACCGACTGGAACATACCAAGAGAAGAAATTCAAGCAGACCTCAGAAAAAGCTGAACACAGCCCTTCTCCTGAAACAAATGGATACTCAAAAGCCACCATCTTAATTTCAGTTTGGTCAGTTATTGGTTCGACTTCACACAACAAATTTTGGGAAGTTGCAAAAAAGCTATAGTAGTTACCTACTTTACACAAATGCAACATCTCTCTTGAATTTACCCAGCTTCAGAATTAATCTCTTGCTTTGAGCACTTAACAGGCATAAAAGCTGTCATTATTTTGAGGAGTAACAGGGATCCCAAACAGATAGCTTCCCGAATGCTCCTCACGATTTTTATACACACAACATACTTTAGATCCACAGGATACATTCGTAGAGCGCTGTGTATCCAATTAAGGAGCTTCTAGTGGTCAGCAGAATGAAAGTGATAGTCTGGTAGTGGCAGCACATTCTCTGCAAAACATTCCCTTTGTTGAAATTACCACATTGCTGTGCTCTAGCCTTTTGATGAAGTTGGCTATTACTTAGGATAAACAGCAAACAAGGGTCAATGAAACAGAACTGAGCTGATTCCAGCCAACACCGCATGCTCCTAAGGAGGGACCTGCTCCTCAATAACCCTGTTCTCTGGCCCAGATGGTACACAGCAGAGGAAAAAATAACAACAAGCAACTATTACTCTGTCACACCAACCTCCCAGGCATGACAACCTTGAAGTCACTATGTAATGCAAGAAAACTTAAATTCAGCTAACAAAGTCAGAGGACCAGTAACCCCTGCCTTAATGACAATCACATTTGATTGCCTTATTGACTACCAATGCCAAAATCAACCAGCACTGCACACTACTACACTGATCAGTGTCAAGCAGTAAATAGCAGAGCAACAGCTCAAGCAGATGCACCTCTGAAAAGTTACAGCTTGAAGGAAGCGTAAGGAGAGAAAGCTTTCCCTTACAGATCAATAACTGCAAGGGAGAGCGGCTCTATATGGAGCAGAGCCACAGAGAAATTTTTCAGTCTTTAGGAGTCGCAGCGTCATGCCAGGCTCACAGCAGATTTATCCACCACTGATAGCCAGATGGGCAGAAAGGCCAAAGAACGTATCTCCAGCACAAATGAACGAATCAACCTAAATCAATTGCACAGTAACCACGTTTTCATTTGATTTAAAAGAGTTAGTGATGTATCTGCAGGCTAGGAGACTGAATCTTACCATGTAATGAGGAAAGTTTAGAAAGTAAGAGTCAAACTTACAATTTCCTGATAAAATCCAGTGTATCTTTATCTTTAGCAAAGATGTCAGCTAAAATATGCTGTACTCCAGCCTCTACTTCCTGGATATTTGAAAGTCCTTAGAAGAAAGCACAGTTAATAATTATAAAAAACTGATATGAAAAATTACACAACTGCACAAGCACTAAAAAAATACATACAAGCGGAAAGAAAACTGATGCAAGATGTCTGACTGATTTGCATAAGTTTCAATGAAGAATCCTACATTCACTAGAATTCTTTTATTAACTGAGCCTCCTTCCCAAAACATCTGAAATCATCATATTTTTCATCAGCCTTAAGTGACCAATGCAGTATCGTAAGTCAAAATGACATTAAAATGAATGAAAGATAATTTTTTCACTTTGATGCTAACAGATCTTGACATATATGATGTAAATGCATTATTTGCAACAGTAAAAACGGATATCCAAGTGTAATTTTTGAGCTTGTAATAAAACGAGCAATTGCAGCAAAAGTCTATGCTTTTTGCTACTGATATGGAAGCTGCCTACAATCTTTGCAGGCAATCCTGTCTTTTCCCTCTGTGATAGATTTTACATTTCCACCAGTTTGTAGCAGGAGTTTGCACAGTGACACTTCTGAGGTCAGGGTACCCTAATCTTCTCCCATGAAATACCAAACAGCGAAGTTACAAAATGCCTCCATAGACAAAGTACTCTAGGGAGCTGATACCAGAATCATTCAGCTTTCCAACACACTGAACCATCCCTCAGCTGAAAAGAACAGAAGAAGTGGCACAGTATTTTTCTTAGCGCAGAGGTTGAACTGAACCAGAACCAGGAGGGACTGAAATAAAACTGATGTCTTGTACTTTAAATCAATATATGACCCTGTTCCTAGCAACAGTCCGTAACAAATGCTCCAGAGCAAAATGCATGAACCCCATAGCTGGCAAATGCGGCATTAACTGTCTCCTTCAATACACATTATTTTTCACTCTTCTGTCTCACGTACTACCGATAGCCTGAAAGAGCTTTAACACCATTAAAATAAACCTGCGTAGCTCTAATAATTAATATTTGAAATGAATCCAGAACCCTGCTTCTGATTGGGCTACAGAGTTACACAATATTAAAAAAAATAAACTTGGCCTTTTTTAAGGAGGAGAAGCTAAAGCTACCTGCCAGAAAGCAAAATAGAAGTTGAGGAATTTAGATCCTCAGATCTAAGAGTTAGTGTTTCTTATGGCACAAGTAATGTCATGTAAGAATTCAAAGCTAAGGGGAATTATAAAGCATGCATTATATTGCATATGATTTAAGAAGTATACATGGCAACATTAATTCTAGCAGAGGATTTGAATGAGATAGAATAAACCAAAACCAGTCAGGATTAAAGAAATAATAAAAAAATTCCCATTCAATAAGCACCACTCACATGGGCATATTACTGTGTCCATTGCAGAACCACCACATGCTTGTGTAATTAAAGAAATATTGGACCATGCATACAACTAAAAGGAAGAACAAAGTTTTCTGGTGAGCATGCTTCCTTAACTTTCAAAAATCTGGCTTTGAAACATGAACTGCTGTTTTTATTTCAGTTTATTTTTAGTATAAGATTAAAAGAATTTAAAAGAACTGAAGATTAAAATTTGATGAAAACTCTTCTGTACAGCAAATCGCTCATCCCTTTAAAAAAAATCCACTCTGATCTCAACTGTATATAGGTTGCCAAACTGGCTCCCAAGTTGATAAAAGTGACCCAGTTCATAGATATAAGTAATTTCTGATGTGCCTTTCAAATGAAAACCATTATATAAACCTAAGCAACAGTATTTTTAGCACAAAATTGAAAATAGGTGTACTGATTTTCAAAACCTGAAATGTTTGTACTGTAACAAATAGCACTTCCTTCTGAATGCGCCCTAAATGATTTATTTGAACTTTCACCGTGAAGATTTTATTTTGCCTCTTTAGACTCTGCCACGATAGTCAGATGTGTGGTTGCAACATACTGATGTATGAAGTAATGACATACGCTCAAATGCAGTAATTAAACAGACAGAATATCTGGCAACTGATTTTCAACGCAAAGTTCAGATCATTTGATAAATAATATTTAAATAAAATAAAAGAACAACTGAAGTGGGAAGAGGAAGAGTCAGCCTCACTAAGAAGGTTCAGTACCTTTATGCTAATAAACAAAAACTAAGTGTTGGGGCAAGGAAGAAGAAAAGTATGACTCTATTTTAACACCATACAGAAGGCTGCAGCAGTCTTCGTATTTTATTGTCAGAGATTGCCCCCTACAGATTCACCCATACCTGCATTCACAAAGAAACACAATTCTGCAGTCTGTATGTGACAATCATATCATCAAAGTTCCTGCTCACATTCCAGAGATCACATCTTCTCCAAACCCTACTGTCATTCAGTAACAAAAACTCTCCCACTCACTCCCAATCACCAAGGCCAGTTTTTATTAAGATATGCGTCGATGGGTGACATTTACTTCAGCACATAGTACAAGCATAAGCCCCTTGTACAATCAGCACTGAATCTTCAGTAAACAATTGATGTAAGAGGAGAACCATGGAGAAGTCTCAGGGGTACAGTACAGTTCCCTCTCTCTTATCAGTAAATACAGATGTCCACTATAACATCTCCGGCCTTCTGTCTCTTTTATACCAGAATTATTACTATTTACAACATAAAAAGACAGGAAAGGTTGAAGAGCCATGGCATTAAACATAGACCCTTACCACACATTGCTGAATAAATCTTGAATTTAAAATAGTTGCATAACTTCCAGCAACGTAAGAACAATCAAAGGAATTTCCCTTTTAAAATATTTTAGACATTTAGGACATAACTGCTGACAGAAGCAGAGCACTTACCTTTGGTATTCGGTCTAATGTAAGAAAAAAGATTGAGTTCCATAGGATTCTGCAGGAGTGAGAGAGCAGCAGGTTCTAAGCCCAGCTGCTTGGCCCTCTGGGCTTTGGTGCCTTTACTGCCAGTTTTATACGGTGCAGACTTAAAACAAATAAAAACCACAGTTATTAAAAGGCAAGGAAATATTTCAGTCATACTATGTACTTTGCATTATGCACTATTTAGTTACCCAAGGTTACATTTAAACTAAGGATCATCTGAAAAAGACTAGTGTACTGACCACATGGTCTAATTCTTCCAAAGTTCTGCAATTTAATAATGCTGTTAAAAGGCATCCAGATAATTTCCCTTCTTTCTTCAACTTCTGTATCATTGTATGTGTCTTCTTAGCAACAGTACTAAAATGTAAGAGATTGATATTAACAGTCACATTTCACAGTGGACTAAACCAGCTATCGATTGTGAACTTGTTTATTACACTGCTGAAGCTCTCCAAAAGCCCTGAAGATTGTATCTCATGCTAATCCTCAGCAAATCAAGTTTGATAACCCAAAAGAGTTTCTATTACTCTCTTTCCCCGATTAGTTTAAAACTGTATCAAAAAGAAATCTTCTGGTAGCTTTAAGAAAAATCATCAAACAATACTGACAGTCATTACTGCTATATACATTTTTGCAAGATTACTGGCTTGGAAGCCAAATGAAAAGGACCTAAACTAAGTCCATGTTGATAAGCATTTACAGCTGTAATTCATATCAAGATAGTTTTGCAGCATCAAACAAAGGGTACTAGATTTTAAACTCTTAGACCTCCAATAAGTTATAGTAAATGGGGTTATGGTTACAGTAAATGGGGTTATGTCAGGCTGGTGACCAGTCACTAGCGGGGTTCTGCAGGGATCCGTTTTAGGGCCAGCTCTTCAATGTCTTCATAAATGACCTGGACACAGGACTTGAGAGAACACCAAGTAAGTTCACCGATGACACAAAATTGGGAGGAGCTGTCAACACTCCTAAGGGCAGAGGGGCCCTGCAGAGGGACCTGGACAAATTGGAGAACTGGGCAATCAGCAACCACATGAAGTTCAGCAAGGGCAAGTGCTGGATTTTGCACCTGCGACAC
>VWYH01008546.1:163057-196152 GCA_013399365.1 Pampusana beccarii | reverse complement strand
CACTGGAACAGGCTCCCCAGGGAGGTGTCACAGCCCCAAGCCTGACAGTGTTCAAGGAGAGACTGGACAACATCCTCAGACACATGGTGTGAACTGTGGGGTTGTCCTGTGCAGGGACAGGAGTTGGACTCTATGATCCTTGTGGGTCCCTTCCAACTCAGGACATTCTATGGCATGCAATTCTATGGCAATAACATACCTGTGAGCAACTGCAAGCAGCAAAGGTATTTTGTTATGATTTAAATTACTTGTTCAGACAAGAACTCTCTCAAGCCACCTTCCCTCTTTGGAAAGAATCTCTTGCTAGAGGATAGCAGGGAGTACAAGGAGGAAGCCACCATATTGACAGAACAGCTGATAAGTCTGTTCCCTTGCCCTCTCAGGAACACAAAGCCACCCAAAAGCAAGAAGGAATGGATCAGTCTCATTCACCCCTGCATCAGGCTTTGGTGATCATTTCATTGCTGCAGTGGTCTGGGATAGTTTAGCCCACCTTCCTGCTACACTATAGCCTCAAGTAGTGCTCTTCACTAGGGGTTTTGCTCCTTCAAGCAGAGAGCAAAGGGATTTTTAGCGATTCTTTTTCAAAGGGTATAGCTCACATCTAGTCAGACTACATATCTCCAGAACCTATAAATTACTCTTCTAGTAAGAGGTTTTTCTCTACAGTTTTAGTAAACTGCAGAGAAATTAATATCTTATTTTTTCTTTGGCAATTAATAATGCTAGGTTTCTTGTTACTTATAGTAAGAAAACAAAACAAAACCAACAAACAAACAAAACAACAACACACCAAAAAACAACAGACCAGTATCAAGCATGATTACCTCAGTTTTAAACTTTCTTCTTTAGGAGTTGCTTCATAATTGTAGCACTTACAAAGTGCCAAAAACAAGGGACACAGAGGAGGCAGACACTTGTCACTTACCTCCCCCCAGATTCGTATTTACTTACTTACCGCAGCTCTTCCAATGTTTGCTGCACTTCTCGCAAAGCATCAGCCTCCAGATTATTGATGAGCTCTTTTCGATACCGGGCAATAAAAGGAATTGTGTTTTCCTCTTGAAAGAGGCGAATTAAGTTTGCACATACCCATGGTTCCACATTCGTTATTTCTGACAAGGCCTGTCAGAAGAAAAAAAAAAATCAAAAACCAAAACACAAACTAACAAAACATTTAAGAGAGGTGACAGACTGCTTTAAACAGGCTCCCACTCAAAAAACAAAACCACCCCCAAAATACCATGTATGTGAGCCAGCAGGGACTACTGTCCTCCTTAAGACAGGCTGCCAGGCTTCCCATGCATTCAGCCACCACACACACTACTTCAGAAAGACGTGAAGCAACCGGTGTTTCCAGAAACTCGTAGCTACAGAAAAAACATGCAGAAAGGAATGCCTCTTGGGAACAATAACAAACAAACAAAAACAACAAAAAACCCAACACAGAAAGACAACAAACTGCACATGGCAACTCAGAAAACTTGGATCTTTGTCTTTTTTTTTAAAACCAACACTGACATAACTCACGGTTAAACAAAACAAACGAAACCCACAAAGCCAAAGCTGATCTGAATCTCACTCCACCCATAATTGGAAACCAGCATGACATTACTAAAGGTTTCAAGGTGAACCAAGCCTCACAAAGTTAAACATGATTTTGTAAATATAAAGTTACATTGTATTAATATGGAAGTGAGGACAAACTAAGTTCTGTAACATTTTAACTATCACAGTTTGTTTGTACTTTGCTAGAGTCAGTCCCATTGGCAGCTGATTTAAAAGACTCTCAGAAGTTTTATTCTGAAGCCCAAAAACATAACAACTACTGCACAATCATACTCACTGCTTCTAGAGCAGCAATACATAAAGATCAAATTCTCTGCTTGCATTTCCAGGAATATTTTAGAAAACTCAGGAACAAAATTTTACATCTTTCTTAAGCAGTCAGTACTAAAGATGATGAATAGACTACGTCCAACCTACTCCCATTCTGCTCATATTAAAATCCACCCAGCCTCCCAGAAGAGGAGCTATCCTAAAACTGTCTTCACCTGAACAGCTTCAAAAGCTAACATCCTACAAAACCAAAGATGATATCTCCTTTGATGTCACTGTTGTCTCAAGAATGCAATCTCTTCCTTAATGGTAAATGGATATGCGCTCCCCAATGAGTCTCCACAACTAAATGATCCACACTAGCTAAATCTTAAATTCTGAAACCATGTGCACACAGAGATCCCAAGCCCTTCAGTATCCCCTCCTGCAGGAGTTTCCATTGACTATGTCCACAAAAACCCCACGTGCTGATACAGAAGAAACGTCAGGCAAGCTTTGTACTAAGGATTGTCTAGGTCTCATACTAGAATAAAGTCTGAAGTTTTAAGAGTTACCAACCAACATTTACATTTATATATGTATTACGACAATTTAAGCAGAGGTTAAATGACTACTTAACAGAACAATGACTCCAACTGATGTCAAGAGGACTGAAATTGCACATTAAGATTCTAAGTGATAATTACGCAGGAAATGGATTCATTGATACTTCAGAAAAGGAAAAGACCTCATACCTGTACAATATCCCAGTTCATTTCAAATTCTTCTTTTACTTTGTTGCCTCCTAGACTTTTAACCGGCTTTCCTTCAGGACATGTAGTCGACTTCATCTTTTTAAAAGGTGGTTCATCCAACGCAAAATCCTCCTCAGATTTCTCATGTTTCACTTGATTTCCCACTACAGGAACACTTGTTGAGGGCTTTTCATCACTCTCTAAACTCTTTATGTTCTTCCCTTGGAATGAATTTATTTCCATTTTTTTAGGCACTTCTGGCTTTTGATTTGAAGTTTTTGGTTTAGTGCCTACATGTTCTTCCTTAGGTTTGACAAGCCGCATTTTATTATCTTCTGCAGGAGCAATAGGCAAGGATACATCCTGCCAGAAAGGCATTGAAACCATATTAAACATTGACTGTTAGAAACTGGTTCAACGTTCCAATTAAAACCTAGGAAGAATCGATAGTAGGCATCATTTTCCCAAGTGATGTCTCTGACTGGCAGGAAAATGCCGAGCCAGAAATCAAGTAACCTGAAATACGGTATCTTTCATGGAGGAAATGATGCAAACATACCCAGCAGAACTGCAATTTGAAAGATTAAATGAAATTATCCAGAAAAGACTTTAATTGGTCTCTCCTTCAGGAGACATAAGCCTACAGCCCTTGCCTCCATTCATCTCAACAAAACACAGCACAGCCAGGCAGAGAAGCACCCTTTTAATGAGGCGCTGGGTCCTGCACAGGAACTGGAACTGAGATTTGGTCTGCTAAGATACTCTCTAACCTCGGACAAGCCACACCTTCTTCCCTCAATTTCCCCAGAGATCCTCTTCAGAGATCAAGAATGTTTTTCTCAATATGCCACACATGTCAAAACATTCAGAAACATTAGTATAAACCAGAAGGACTGGCTTCTGTCATGACCTGACATCTGATGTTAATCTTTGACAGAATTAACTAACTTCTGACAGAAATGCATCTTATATTCTTCATAATCAAACCGTGATCCTTACTGGGTCAAACAGCCATGCAAGGAAACATAAGTACAGGCCTTGTTTTTGCTGTGGTACCCAGCTGGTGAAAATGTAGAAGACATCAAAGGTGCAACATAGAAACCAGAGATATTAGAGTGTTTGGTTTTAATTACAGAAAGAACAGAGGTATATATTTATTTTTGTTGTTGAAAGAAATCTCCAGGGAAAACCATGTCCCATTATCACTGGCCAATATTTTAAAGGACGGCCCTTAGATCTGGGACACTTAAATACATACGAAAACTGTGTCTATCAAATGCATTGAATATTCACAGCAACAGTGGAATCAGATGAGCTGATCAGACTCACACAACCGAGCAAACCAGAGCTGGAAAAATTTTGCTCATATTACCTGCCAACCACAGTTAACTAAATGTCTCTTTCTTACAGATACTCACCATTTCCTCTTTTATTTCTACTTTCTTGACTTTTTTTCTGGTCACAGCTGACCGTGGAGCAGCAACTTTTTTAGCTTTTGCCTCATTTTTCTTTGGCAACCGAGGTCTCTTGGCGATTTTGCTTTTTGGCTCCCATTCCTCTTCTTCCTCCTCTGACTCAGAGCTCCTGAAAAACAAACAAGTAAACAATACTGCTTAGGAGAAGAATAAAAAAAAAATACATAAGCAAGTCTGTCTCAGAGTTTTCTGACATGAAAGGAAGCGAGCAGGAAAAACGAATAGAAAGGTAGGTAGACTCAACAAACACAGGTCTTTCATGCTGTTGTTCCAGCCATTAGCTCTGCAATTTACCAAGCTTTCCTGAAGCTGGTCACCTGTTTCTGTTTGTACAACTGGCAATTCAGTTTCACCCTATCTTCACTGTGAGCATGAAGAGCATAGGTAATTCATGGTTTATAATTGACACTTTGTGCACTAAAACTTTTTAAAACAACCTCATGTTTAGCATAAGCCTTTTTAAAAAGTCCTAAGGAAAAAAGTAATCTTACAAATTGGGAAGTGAAGGTAGTTCATCATCTTCTGATGTAAAGGTTTTGGCTTCAGATTTCACCCTCCTGGGTAGAGATGACATCTGAAACAGAGGCAAGAAGAGAGAAATAGAACATTAGGTTGAAGTTGTATTCTCTTCTTCAGCCCTTTAACTCACTACCAAGTGTGCCCTCATAATGTCTTCACCAATTACAAAAGTTTCCTCTAGAGCAAGTTCAAATTTCTTAGTATCCAAGAATTTAGTCCACAGTAGCACACATTCAACAATCGTTTCAACTGAGCAAACAGACAAATCAGCACTATAGCCTCTCAAATTATTTTTCTATTCAAATGGATGCAATTATTTGGCTTGCATGTAATGCTATCCTAGCAAGAAGAGTACTGGTTCTCAGGCATATTATTGGGTGTCACTTATATACTGTGCCAGGCTTTCCTCAATCAACCTAAAAAGCAGAGAAAATAAAATTAAGATCTAGTAAACTGAGCCTGCATATGGTTTTGATGAGAAGAGGACTACAAGATTTTCTATTTTGATCTAGAATTTCACCTTTAAAGACTATCTGTTGCTTGTATGCATAACAAAACCAATGATTTTGAAAGAGCTGCTCATTAGCACACAGAAAGTACATAAAACAATTACCAAAGGTAAAAGGGAAAGGCACTGACTCTCTCCTGACACAAGACTCCTACCTACAAAAGCTGCATTTCAGTTAATCAGCTACAGAATTTGTGGCAATGGTTGGGCCCATGAATTTCAATAATCATATTTTGCAGTTTTAGAGAATTTTAGGTACACTCAAAATTTTACCTGCCAGAAAATTAGAATTAAAAACTAAACTAAAAAACATAAAAACCTTGAAGCATTTCTATAACTGTAAAATTCATAAACATATCTTACCTATATCTGGCACAATCTAAACATTCTTCAAGTTCTGTTCTCCAGCTCTGGTACCCAAAAAAACTTCTTGCACTTTGACCTTTGTTCCAGCCTCACCACCGCAACGCAAGCCTTAAAGTTCCATGTTTGCACATACAAATTGGATAAGTGTTTTGCAAAGTGTCATTTAAGTCAAGGGCAAAACCCTCTTTAATCCAGCTTCATTCTGGCCTCTGTTCAAGCACTAGAAGCATAGCCGTTGTTATAAATGGCTTTCAGCAAGTTTTCCTTGCAAAGCACCACCAGAATTTAAGTGACCATTTTCAGCATCACAGTGGAAGGACTATTGAGGCTCACATCAAACAGCACCAGCTTGGTTACAAAACACTTTGTTGCAGCAATCGCCATGGTCAGTAATAGGTCAGCATTTCTCTGCTGTTCCACTGACTGAAATTCCATTATGTGACTGGTTAGAATACATGTCTACCACAGGAAAACAGAAATCTTCACAGAACACAAAAAATACTACACACCTTATTAGCTTCCCAGGTGACTTTTCACTGTCGGTTCTGAGACACCTGCAACTTCAACCAGCCACTCTGCTTCTCTATTTTCCTTTGCTCTTTACAGCTGAACGGTCACTATCATAGTCTTGCATTAATTATATATTTATTCCCATTACTTCAGAGGCATGAAAATAATGTTTCCGCTCTAGAGAGCAATCTGTGAATGGAAGAAACAAACAAACATTATTCATGTCTGCAACACCAACATTCCCAGAATTAGGTATCACCCGAGCCAGATGGATCCCTGATCCACTTTTTGCAGACATTGGGACACTTTTCATGTGGTTAGATCTCACAGTTCTCTCTGTTTTCAAACTAGCTGTTTAGCTTACAGTATCATTATCAGTCGCGCTTCTTCAGCTGATCCAACTAGGTGGCTGGGTTTTTTAGTATTCCGGGCAATTCTGGAAACTTCTCTGCCAGTTTTACTCAGCGTAACACCATGATCATTTTGGGATGTACCCAAAAGCCCAGGTAAAAGCAAAGCTTCATCTGGAAGGTCTTTTTTCTGCTAATCTTCGCCTCTCACCTCAAGTGGCCAATGACACGGTCTCAAAATATCTCAACATTTGTTTTGTTATATTAAGTAAGATTATACAGTAAGCTTTACTCTTGCCATAAAGCTAATTGCACTTCCTGTCATCCAACACTGGTGACTGATTTAACTCTTTGTATCAGCGTAAGAACAGGAGATTTAGCTCCTAGGTGGCATTTTCTACATTCTTCGTGAAAGATTAGTATTTGCTCCTACATCCTTAAGGTTGAGTCTACTTGTTTTCACACAATGCACTGAATGAAGCAGAATTACCATATAGCAAATATAAAAATGGCATAGAAAAGCAAGAAATAGAATATAAAGTGATACGTAATAAGGTTAAGTCTTTATAGGACACTTCAGTGTTTGTATTTTTTTCTTTTGTTTTCTTGGATTTTCAATTTTTAAAAATGATGCCATCTTTTCAATGTGTGTTATAGTCCTTCAGAAAGCTGAAGTAGTATCAAACACGTTTGATCCAGAAGATCAAAGAAGATGAAGACAATCTGTCCTGTCCCACTCATCAATATTGCATCAGTTTTTACCAGTACGTATTGAGTTGGGATTCGCCTCAGATACATAAAGTCCAGCTTTACACATATTATTAATCTACTAAATTTTCTTGCAAAGAGTGGTTACTTTGTTCCTAAAGGCTTTTGTATCTGCACTTAAAGTTAATTTGAACAAAGGCATGATGTGAACTTAAAGCGCAAAACTCATTTCAGAATAACTCTGCATGAACAGACAAGTGATGGTCAGAAGACAAAACGGAGCTCTCCAGCTCAAAATAAAAGTGAAATGAATACCAAACATGGAGTATCACAAAGGCAAAAAAAAAAGTCAAGTTATTTCACTGTGAGGTGGGGCCAAGCCATAACCACATCCCCTTCTAATAATGTATATACTAAAATGTACTTCATATTTGCAGAAAAATAATCTTGCAGTTGCTATATATATTTTTTGTTTACAAATAATTTTTTTTTAATTCAGATCCACAAAAGTACTTCTGATTTGATTCCAAATTGCCAGACAGCTATCTGCTAAATTTTCCCCCTGAGCTGCCTGCGACAGGGTGTGCTAACACCTACAGTAATGACTAAGAAAAACAGTCCTTCTGTGATTCACTGCAGAGGGGGAGGCAGCGAAGAGGATGAAAAAGGAATGAGTCTAAATGCCACTGATGATGATGAATAAGTATTACAGTTTTTTTTTTCAAAGCTTAGAGACAGTCCGTGAAGTGAGGCAGGAAGACGCAAGAAACAGGCAAACACACTTCGCTCCATATGGGGCATCTACGATGCTGACTGCACTGACCACGTACAAGGCAATCACACAAGCTATTGCCTGCTCTGCGCTCTGCTTCTGCTGGGATATGGTCCCCCATGTCACCTGCCTCAAGTGTTGAGGGAGCTTGGAAGAGCTCTATTCACCCTCCCACAGCAAGCTAGGATCAAGACAGTGTGAAGTTCAACACTTATCTCCTGTCACATATTACAGATAGACCGGCCTCAGTGGGAAAACTGCTTCTATCTCTTCCTCCACTGTCACCTTCAGGTAACCATACTCAAAGTGAGGGCTGGTTCCTACCTTGAGAAAATAAACTATAGCTTGCATAGATCTGTGTCCCCTTCCCAAATCCAGAAAAGTCCCATAGCTGCAGAAGAGCCAATTACAAAGCTGAAAAAATTAAGAGTAACCAATTTATCCTACAAGCTCCATTCTAGCAGCTGTGCTCATATCTGAGGCCAGCAAACTTCCAAGTAACAATTTCTAACACATTTTTCTTTTTTTAGGTATATTGTCAGAAGCTTTGCCATAATTTTTCAAGTGTTGTTCTTTGAGAAAGAGTTCTCAGCAATCATCTCATCAACAGTACCTTACTTCCATGCCAAGCAACATGAGCTAGGCCCTGGAAACCTTGGCCTTGCCCACATATTTCAGCTCTCAACTCGTTTCATTTCAGATCTGTCTGCATATGATCTCTTGCTGCTGTGCAATAGGCGGAAACCTTAATGCTGAACCTTCGCAATCGACCCTTGGTTTCCTGTTCAAGGGAATCAAAACACTTCCGCTTGTCCATCTCTCAGATGACAGTAAGAAGCATGAAACGTCATTGCTTGAAACACCCAAATTCTGTTTGCTTCACACTCTCAGTAACCACTAAAACAGTTACAGCAAGTTCTTCAAAAGTACTTCCACTTAAAAAAGAAAGAGGACTTTGCAGAGCTAGCACGCTGTCCAGCGACAAAGAGTCGAAGCTATTTAAACCATTGCTATTGTAGATAAATATATCTCTCAGGCCTACTCTCCAAATAGTTTGGCATCAGTTTTGTTGCCAGTGTGTTTGTTCCCACCACTTCTATTCTCTGCATCCAATGTAGAGCTCCACAATGCATCAGAGCCATCTTGATGGCTGTAAATACCACACTTCTCCCTGCCTGTCAGCTACTCATTAAAATAAGTCTAGTGTAGTTTGGTGTTGGGCCGTGCCAGGAATAAAGAGTGACAGGGTAGCTCTTGTTATACACTTCCCTGTACAGAATCTTAAGACAGGTATTCACAAAACATACAGCAAGGAAGTAATCAACCCTCCGGACTTTCTCCCCAAATAGGAGGTCTTAGGCTGCATATAGAATGTAAGTAGAGTGAGGCCCTACAGGCCTTATTATGTTAAATAGCAATCCAAGTCTCACTTAGAGACTTCAGCTTCCCTATTGACACAAAGTTACAAACCATTAAAAGTAAATGTCTTCATTTCTGAATCCAGGCAACATAAGCAACTACTTGCAGAAAGAAAAGTTTAATAACAGTTTAAAAGTAATTAGATGAAAAAACCCACCCCCTTGGCGCACCATTCTCCCAAAACCTCAAGAAGCCCAGCACTAGCACAAGGCCATGCTTTGTAGCTCCACCATTAGAGCAACAACCTTCAGATTCAGAAATTACTCCAGGAATCCTAATAGACTAAGAATCTTCTACAAGACACTTCAGAAAAAAAAATGTATTTAATAGTTGAAAGTCACAGAAAAGATTATGCTTCCACAGTACGATCAAACAAATGCCATTACAGCAAATTTAAATCTCATAACCTTACTACATTAAATCACATAAACAGATAAACATAGATCTGAATGCCAACAAAGTCTACTGTACTTTACAACTAAATCAAATAGATTCTTCTACCTGAAGGCAGACTGTTTAAAAAAAAAAGAAAAAAAACACACAAACACACAACACAGAACCAAACAAACACAACACCACCATCACACACATACTTGGAAATTATGTTCATTTCAGTATCTGGGGAAAAGAAAAAAAAAAAAAAAGAAAGAATAAAAATCTATCTCCAACAGAAAAGGACACGGAAACTTCTAAAGCTCTTTTCCCGTTACTCTAAAGCAATGTGTTCCTTCCACAAAGGAAATCTGTCTATGCAGGAAGATCCTCAAATTTTGCTCTGCAGCCCCTGCTTTTCTGGTATGAACAAAATAGCAAGTATAACAGAATTTTGCATTTCAGCTTCTTCTTAAATCACACAGTACTAGGCATATGACAGTTTATTACAACACCAAGCACCTAGGGCAGGACATAAAAAGCACTATGAATCCCACATGACAAGTGAATTTCAAATCATTAGTAACAGCAGAATGGTCCACTTCAATAATTACATGTAGGCACTCTACAGTCTGATTTTGCTTGGCATTTTAAGACACCTCCCCAAATACGAGGTCTTGCATGCTAGAATAACATCCTAAGAAGAAATCAAAGTGTGAGCCCAGTGGCAGCACCAAAGTGGAAAAAAACACTACACAGACCAATGGTATAGACTTGTATAAAAACTGTTCTATCACTCCAGAAGGTTTTTATCACCTGTAACAGCTCAGTTAATCTTCAAAATACAAATCCAACTTACTGTAATCCTCTCGAGGTTAAAACCTTGGAGAACTCTCAGACACTTTTGCTCAAAGGAGCTGACGCAGCCAATTTCCAAGGACTTTTCCTGCACAAAGCCAGTCAGGACACACATCAGGAGACTCCAGTGCTAACTGGAAAATTACAGCCACAAAGAAAGTGAGAGACATATAGGGTATGCACATACAGCAAAACAGTCCCCAATGCTAATCAGAAAGGAAAAGGTGTAAGACTAGCAGAAATACCACCTACTGCTACTGCCTACAGAAGTACTATCAAAAAGGCAAACCAGCAAGGCTGTGCCCTTACAAAGCACATTCCCTCCAGGCCTGTTCCTATAACTTGTGGTCCTGCTGCAGAAAAGGAACAACCTGCGTTATGCAGCAGCCTGCCAATCAATCAGAAGAGGTGTGCACAGGAAGGCAGGAGAACAAACACTTTCCGCGCCTTTTTTTAAATGACTTATCTCAAACCACCTATGAAAACTGATATTATCAGGAACCAGGGGGGTATTGTTTCAGATTCAGTAACAGATTGCTACACCTTTTCTCCAGTCCACCAAACTAGCCATACGGTAACACTCCCGTCCAGCTTAATTAGGTGGGACGTCTTCACTCCTGAATGAAATGGAAGACGTGCATCTGTTCTGCATGGCAACAGCCACAGCAGAGTTTATCACACTGATAACACTTGTTTCAGAGTCTTGCAGGCACAAAGGGGACTTGAGAGTAAAGCGCTGTTTCTTGCTGGTGACTCACTCCCAACCAAACCACTGCTTTTTGGACCAGAAACGTGACCAGGCTTAAAATACACTTCACGTACTTGGAAGCTCTATCCTTCCCCAGACAGCACCCCACTCGCCTCAGATCTGCTGTCAGCATTCAAGATCAAGGACTCAGCGAGCTAAATTTCACCCCCGTGCCTGCGAAGAGCACCAGCTCCCGGGCAGAACCTCGGGAATGAGCCACCTCGCAAGCCTGGTCCTGCCCCCAAGGAACGCGGGGTGCACAGGGGGGCTCCCAGCAGACCCTCCCGCCCCAGCTCCAGCCCGGTGGGTGTTCCGGCCCCCCGGGCGCTGCCGCCCGCGTCCCCGGTCCCGCTCACCCCCCCAGCACGGCTCCCGCACAGCGAGAGGAGCCCCGAGCAACCCTCCGCCCGGGCTGGGGAGGAGGCAGGGAGCACAAACGGCAGCCCAGGAAGAAAATGGCTCGTTTCCCGGCCGAGACAACAGGAAGCCCCCGCTTGCCGGCGCCCGGCACGGAGGGCGCAGCGGCCAGCGCAGCCCCGCGGGCCACTGCCCGCCCTGCCTCACCCGGGCCCGGCAAGGGGTAGGAGGCTTCCCCAGACATTACCCCCTGCTGCCGGCTGCCGCGTTTGAAAGGGCCGCCAGGGCAGCCATGGCGGAGCCACCCGCCCGACGCGCCGCGGGGAGGAGCAGGAAGCGGCGGCAGCGCCGCGCCGCAGGAAGCGGCCACCGGAGCGGGGCGGGGTCAGCGGCAGCCACGCCCACTGCCCCGCCCTACACGCACCGGCCCGGGAAGACCCCCGGAACCGGCGGGTTCGCAGGCGGTGCTGGTGGGGTCGGGCAGCTGTCGGGGTGGTGGTGCCCGTTATTCTCTCGCCGCTGGCAGGTCCCGGCTGGGCATGTCGAGTTGCTGCCGCTAGGCGGCGCTGGGCGCCGGAGCGGCGGGCCGGGCCCCGATGGGAAGGGAGCAGCTGCTGCGGACCGGGGCCGGTCGCCGGGGACTAACGCGGTGACGCTGTGTGGTGGTGGCTGTCGGCTCCCGCTCCCCTCGTGTCGGTGTCGGTCGGTTCTCGCCGAGGCGTGGGGCCGATGAAGGTGTGCGGGCCGTGGTGCAGCGTTCCCGCCGCAGCCGCAGGGCGGAGGGGTCGGGGACCTTTTCCGTGAGCTAAAGCGTGGAGATGCGAAATGTCTCGGTTCTGCTCTTGGTTGATAGGAGTTTGATAGGTGATGGGGACGTTTCTACTAGCCAAAAATGCTCCCCTGTAAAGTGAGGTTTCTGTTTGGTGGTTTGTGGGTTTTTTTGGTGGTTTGTTTTTTTTTTTTTTTTTTGGATGGCTATTAGGAAGCAGAAATAACTTGTGTGAAGCTGAGATGCTGTATTGGAGGTGACCACAGAAGCCAATAGAAACAAATATGTGCCCTTTCAACCCACTGAGTAGAAAAGAGCATGTGGATCCAAATATACATAGGATGCTCCTGTTCCTTTACCCATGCAGACTAGAACTTGCATTATTTTTCCTTATAACTATAAACATTTGCACTCTACTGCTAGAAAAAGTGTCCAAGTGTGAGTTGCCCGTCTTTAAGTTCCATATAAAGTTACGCATCCCTGCGACCTCTGCACCTATTCCTTTTTCGTCTGTATCTACTAAGTTAACCTCCAGCAATGATCCTGTGAAGTCCATCTCACACATAAAGTTTAATGGGTGCTGGTTTCTGGAGCCATCGCAAGAAGAATGAAGCAAGTAGGCTGTTACATTAAAGCCGCCTTTTGAGCTTGCATTACCCTAAAAGGTCTTCTGCTTTGTATCATAAATATTTGTAACTTGTGGTCATAACTACCAGCCAGCCGTCCTCCAGCCTTGGAATGGCAACATCTTAAATGTAACTAAGGTGTAATAAACTTAAATAATTCATAATTTTTCATCTTGACTTCATAATAAATGTGTGTTTAACAATCTGGAATGACTCGAAGCACAATAATGTTCAATGCAGTCTCTATCCGTGAAGTTTACCTGACCTCTACAGCTTTTAGGGGCCAGGAGAGAGACTTCTGCACATACTTGTCTTTATGCATGGGGTTATATCTCCAGTGCCAAATCTTCAGCTGATATAAACTATCACAACTCTGTTGATTTAAATAGGGCCTGTGATTTACACAAGTTGAGAATCTGACTCACAGACCTCAATAGGACTGTTCGCATGTTTAAAGGTAATCGAGTGTGTAAGCGTTTGCAGGCTCAAAGCTGATGCACTTGGAATTTTGTCTCAGTAAGAGCTGAGCAAAGGGTAGTTTAGTCTAATTCTAGGGAAATATCCCTTGCTAAGGCTGGACTGTTGTAATTTAACCAGCTAATGTAATACATATGAAAGCATGTTAGAACCTTAGACAGTTTTGCAGCTGAAATGTAGTCATTTGTAATAGGTAAGGTTCTGATTTTTTTTGTATTCAGATCAGATGCTGCTCTTACGCTAGTGTGAAAGCAACCTTTAAATATAGGAACTTGGTGCACTATATATAACTAAGGACAAAAAGTTGCGGCTATAAATACCTTCAAAATAATATTTAAATACTTGGTCTGGCTATATTTTGTAATACAGTGAAACTGTGCAGGATATAAAAATACTGCCTGTGTCATCTGACTCCTTTGATGCACTGCATTAAAATTCCTATGCCTAAGTGCATATCATGGAGTCAGCTTTATTTCTTTTCTATTAATAGTTTGAAATTAGGTCACTGTTCTTGTCAAGATGGGCTAAGCCTGTACAACTGATTTTAAAGAAGTTACCTATACAAAATTTTTTTGTGTGGTTGGGTGTTTGGTTTTTTGTGTTGTTGTTTTTGTCGTTGGTTGGTTGGGGGTGGGGAGGGGTGTTTTGTTTTGATTTTCTCCTCGTGCTCCCCTCCAGTGACACTGTTCCTTATCAATAATCAGTAATTTTACTGTCTGTTCTGGCATATGTATTCTATGCTGGCAGGTTTTTTTAGATTTGTTTATAGTGACCCCTGCTGCAAAAGATTAAGACTGACATTTCTCTAAACCTTTAAAAAGGCATTTATCCAATTATTTCAGAGTTCAGTTCAAAAGAACCAACCAGTTGTAAATTCAAGTTAAGTATATACAATTTGAAACTCCTTAATTTGGATAATTTTCAATAGATTTAGTTTAATCATACAAGGCTTTTTCTCCCTCTTGCACATGTAGGCTTTACTTTCTAATCCAATGCAATGTAGTTAGAACGTGTCCCACATGTAATGCTTTTTCCTCGCATTATTGTTCTTTGATAAGGGCTATCTTGGCACCAATAAATCATTGTCTGAGCTGCTGCATGCTAATATTTTAAGAGCTCCAGTCAGGAAGGCACATGCTTACGTTTATCTCTATTCAGGATAACAAAATAGTAAAAAAGCAGATTAAAGCATAGGACTAAGTTTAAACACAGATTACCCCTCTGGTTTCAGAAGGATTTAAGTGTCAGCCTATTCCAGTATTGCCCTGAACAGAATGCTTTCTCAAGCTCGTGCTTAAAAATTCTTCAGCACAAGGTGCAGGTATTTGCTCTTTTCTAAGCAAAAGCTGCCTCTGTGCTCTGTGCTGGCCGAAAGCTGGGTGGCTGTAGCTGGGGCAGCACTGAACCAGAACTAACACAGACTGCATGAGCTACAGCTTTCTGTGGTGGTGGCTTCCTAGCAGGCTGCCGGCTGAGCAAAATAAGCTTATACTTGCTTGCAAAAGTTGCTCCAGGTGTAACCATGGTAAAATCTTTCATCTATATGTCAGTATAAATGTCACCATACAGCTATATATGCTGTTTTTTTCTAAAGTTATGTTTAAAGAGTATTATTTGGGCTGCAAAGTCAAGCAAACAGCCACACTTCAGACTCCCTGTGTCATCTTCATACTACACTTTGTGCAAATACTTCCTGATGAAGTGAGTCATCCCATAGAAAATTGTGAGACTATCATCTTAGTGAAATAATCACAGAATTAAAATCTGAGGAGCAACCTCAATTGTCCCTTTCCCCCCACGCTCAGTCCTTTGTGTTGAATTCTCGGTAGCATTCTCACACAGCTGAGTGCAATTTCATGGGCCGATAGAAAGACAAAAGCCAAACTGAGTGCAGTTGTACAATATTCTATTATACCAGTGGGGACTGAATCCTGTATCTTTTCCATAGCGGCCATAGTTCAATATAAAACCAGTCAAATTTGTCGTTTTAGTGTAGGATGATGGATTATAGGTCCTAACAGTGGTCAATGGGAAGAAACTCTGCAGAGCTGCATTTCTTTCTCTTCTTCTGGAAGCTGGAAAATTGAAGCCACTT
This sequence comes from Pampusana beccarii, assembly GCA_013399365.1. Lineage (NCBI taxonomy): Eukaryota > Metazoa > Chordata > Aves > Columbiformes > Columbidae > Pampusana > Pampusana beccarii. The sequence goes on along the minus strand of VWYH01008546.1, from coordinate 180,650 downwards.
GAAAGGTCAAGAAGGGAGGTAGCCAGTGGGGAAATGTGCTGGGTCTTCCTCTCTCCTCCTTGAGAACTGGAGGAAATTCAGTCTTTTGCAATGTTCCTGAAATTTGCCATTGGGGGCAGGTGGTGGATTACTTATGGTGCGAGAGTGCAATCTGGTTCTTGGCCACATTGCAGGAGTGTGCTGAAGGTTGTATGGTCTGTGCTCAGGCTTCATAAAGAATGTAATCCATACTCCTGTTTCCCACCTCAGTGCTTTGACAGCTCATGGGTTAGTTTCTTCTGCAGCTATTACTGCTGCATTGGTGATGGTGTGAGCTGAACCTTGAGATGTTCATGTGTTTTGTTATCATCCTGGCAGACAGACAAAAACTGCCATAGGTGTGCAACTGAGAGAATCGGTGATTTTTAACAGTCTGTTTCTCAACAAAAGGTGATAACATGTAATAACAAAAAGGTATATGTACATGAGGGAGGCTAGAAAGAGAGAACTCTGCTGGTGCCTTAGCTTGCCACATACTGCAAGGCCACAGTCCAGAAGTAAGATAACTGCATGAACCGAAGCTAATGAGCACTGCTGAGAGGCAGGGTATGCTAGTTTGGGCATAGTGCCACGTTAACATGACTCTACATCTTCTAGCCCCAAGCTAGCTTATGTCTGGGCAGCTCAGAGCATGAGCAGAGCTTGCCTGAATCCGTCTGCACCTGTCTGCGTGGCCCTGCAGAAGAAAAAGAAGTAGTTTCACAATTAATTAGCAAAGGCCTTTTGCAAACAATGCAGGCATAAGAGCATCTGCCAAAATAATAATAAAAAAAAAGTCCTGCTTCAAAACTTCCTCAATTTCTCTTTGTCTACAAGGCCTAGAAGAACATGGCCAGTGTTAAGCCTACTGTCCACCTTAGCAATATGCCCTCTAAGTGCTTTTTGTAATCCCCATCTCTTTTAGTTTTCTTGTGCTTCTTCCTGCCTCTTATTTATGTTGAAAGGACTCTGAGAGAAAAGCCATCTCACTGTGTTTGTACGAAAATACAGTGGTGTGATACATCCTCATCTGTTCCTCTGACTCCTAAATGCTGTTGTATGCCCAGCAGTGATATGGGTGATCTGTATTAAGTAACCATTTGGTTTGGGACTGATAGAAATGTCAATCAGCAGAAGCTGAGCTCTGTCAGGAAATAGTTTGCACCGCATTCATATTTTCTACTTGCCAGCTGGACAAAGCACCAACATCTTTATTTTGTGTGGTAGTGAGCGCTTGCAAGTGGAAGGTGCATATCACTATTACTTCTGCCACTCCTGCAAGCTTATTGCTTTCATCAGATGTAATAGTTAGATCCTACCTTTAGCGTATGCTCTGCCTATCCAGAATACTAATGTGACATCTACCACTGCAGACTGAATGCCCTACAGCCTTTACAGTATTTATCATGATGCCTTCTCAAAATGAGGCTCCTCTATGCTCATATCCTAAGTTCAACTTTGAAGCAGACACTGCAGTCAAGTTCCCTTAGCCCAACATCTGCTGAATCTACTGGCCATTGCTGTGCAATTGCTTTGTACATGTTTACAGCAGCGCTTCTTTGTGTGTGGATGACACAGGGCGCATAGTCCATGTGATATAGAGTCTCTCGGCATGTGTAGGCTGAAATACCCATTATCAGAGTGTGATTGAAGAGCTTCTAAATTGCTCCAGGAAGCAGAGGTGTTTATCCTTGCAGCCTTGTTGTTCCTCTGTTGTGAAGGATGAAGGCACAGACAAATTATATGCCTTGTACAAAGGTAGGGAACTGTATCTTCAAAATCCATTGGTATTCCACACATGATCTGTTAACCATACAGCTGTGGAGAGGAAGATAGTGTGGCTCTTCTCCCAGTTGATCCAGCAGCTGTTTTGCAGAATTACTCCTGAAGTTCTGTTATGTGCCAATATGTCCAGTCTGTAAATAAGGGAATGGAAAAATAACTAAATCTCGGAAGAAAGGCAAGGCATACCAAAGGATATTTAGGCTGAGGTATAGACTGTTGTTCCTGAATTACTTCATGCATCTATTTTAAAAGAGAAGATCTCTTCACAACCAGAAGCAAATAGTGGCTTAGGGATTGTTAGAGGGCAATTCTGCTTTTGTAGAAGTCAGTTCTGATTTCTGTAAATAAGCAGGCTCAAGATTATAGTAAACTTTTTTCTAGGTTGCAACAGTTTTTTGGAAAAAGTCACATTTTGAGGAATCAGAACTAAAGTACTTCACTCAAATTTAGTCCACTGAAATAGCAAAACCCATTATTGCTGTACTATTATCCATATAAAAGCATTTATTCTCTTTATTTTACCCTACATATAAAAACATATATTTGCCTATCAGTTCTCTGCATGTGGGACTAGGGCACCTCAGAAGCAAATCGAAGTCTTCAGTTCCCTTTGCTGACTCTGCAGAAGTGCCCAGGTCAGGACCTTCAACAGCCACAAGGCCACGTGTCTTGTTATAGAGGGACCAAATCTATCACTTCTGAAAGCAGGAGATGAAGTTGCCAAGTGGAGGGGCCTCAAAGTGTGTCCATTATTCCCGTCTGTTCGAATAGCAGCTTAAGTGCTTACAAATTGATCTGATGCTTTCAGCAAGCTATGAAAAGGGCTTCAGTCTAGGGAACATTAATCTGAATCTCAATTTCCTTCTCATCTACAGATGTCCTCTGTGACCTTCGATGAGTGACTCTTTCTGTGCCCTGGTTACTCATCAGTAAAATGGGCTACTAATACCGTTTTCTAAAACAGTGTGTGAGGATAAATAATAACTATGCTATGCTTGGGCATTATCACATAAAGGGCGCTGCATAAGAATCTTAGATTCTAGTAACTGTGGATTTTACAGGAAAATTCCTGCCAGAAAAATTTTGACCAGTCCCAGGCAGTGCATGGACAGTAACAGTATCCGATGTTTGTCATGTTCCCTACTTGTCCGTTACTTACTGACACAACAGTTTATGCAGGTATACTTAAACAGTTCTAACCAAGTAATCTGTGGATAATTTTGAAACAAGAAAGTTTGTGTATAGTCGAAATGTAGTCATAGTACTAGATACCATGATATAAATCATCATTTAGAGAACTTCTTTGTTTCTCAGTCATTGCTTCCTGTCTTTTCCCACCTTTGAAAACAAGTGGGTGCTTTAAAATTCAAAAGGCCTTAAGTGGGTTTTTATGCATGCGGCAAGTCCACGCAACTGTAAAGATGAAAGTAAGAGTCACGTAAGGTCTTTATCACTTCCCTGAAATTCCACCATCTACAGTGGAGTTACGGCTGCAGGTGGATTAGCCTGATCCTAGGTGAGAGCTGAGAAAGATGCAGCTCTTGGCTGCAGGGAGAGATGTGTTTTCCCTTCAGATCCAGCCCTTCTGGAACTGGTGATGCCAGCAGCAGTTGGACCACAGTGTGGCCTTCCCCGAGTGAAGTCAGAGATGCTCTCTGGTTGTGGTTGTGAAGTGTGTCAGCATTTTTACTAGCATGGCAGCCTGCAATTTTGCTAAAAATACTTCGAAAATGGCTCTGTTAGTAGTCCTAGTGACCATTCTTTTAAATAATTGCAGTCAGTCTTGCAGATTCAGTTGCAATATCTGGTCAGTTCGAAGTGTGCACAGTATTTTGTAACCAGGCCAACATTTTGGAAATAACATAAACATAGGTAATGCCTCATCTTTGCTAGAATTAAAGCCATGTTGTTAGGTTCAAGAAACAGTGACACAGCAACCTCAGCTTTAATAGTAGTAGCAGGCCTAGAAAATGGGCAGTTCATTTGCTTGCATTTGTCTCGGTTATCCTGCTGCATCGCAGGTCATTCATTCTCTGACAAGAAGTTCCAAAAATTCCAGTGAACAGAGAACGTTGACACATAAAACTTGGTTGCTATTTCTGTAAAATAACTATTACAGTTACTAAATATATATAGCCAGAAGTAATCGCTTCTGTAAATAAAATACCAGCGAACACATTACAAGATTAAAGAGAAACTTTCAGCTTCCATCACAGCTATTTGCCGACTCCTACCCATATACACATGATGACTTTGCAGTCATAGCTCTGCAATGCCACAAGACTTAATTTAGGATATGCTTGACATACTACACTTCCTCACATTCCTAAATGAAGTGTTCTTCCATTAGCTGCTTAGTTCTCATTTTAGCTGGCCACTTCACCTTTCATTGGTGAAGGAAAGTACAGTTATTTCACCAAATATACTGCAATTCTTTATTATTCTTACTTTATAGTTAGGATTTATAAATGCATAATAAAGGCTTTGGGTGACCTTGGGGATTTGGATATATTATTTAGAGAATATTATTTTGAAAATCCCACTCTTTTAAAAACATCTCTTTAAAATGGCAGTTATAGGTAGTAAAAGTGTGATAAATTGCTAGATCAGATGAAAAGTGATTTATCTTAATAAATGTGTGATCAGTCTTTGAGAGGGAAGATGATATTAAGTAGCTTGAATACTGTGCTGCTGTAGAAAGCAACACAGGAACTACCTTTGAAGGTAGATTTACAGTCATCTCTACCATTCAGTGAAGGAAAGAGTTATTGCCCATAAACTGGGGGGTTTTTGATTGCTATTGCTGGTAAAACTAGAAAGCCTGCTCATCCTTTATACCTTTTATTGGTAGGGATTTAACAAGTTTGTATGTGAGAAGTATAGAGGGCACCTACATAAGAGTTTGAAAGTCTTTTATTTTTATTTCTCTGCTTGTCGTTATTTAGACAAAGCTGGTTTTCCATGTGGACTTTTCAGAAAGAATACGAGTCTATTCCTACGAAATACCTTTTGCTGATTTGATCCTTATTATTGTTTCTATTAATGTTATCATAAGATCTGGGAACTGCTGTGGTGAAACAGGATGCTACCAAGCTGTAGGTAGAAGAAAAGCAGGTGGGTATTGTGCACATCTGTAGATGTCACAGTAAAGGAGAGATTTGAGTCTGAAGCCCAAGGGGCAGATGGGCAAGTGTCTCCAGGGAACTCCTAGGCACAAGGACAGCATAGGAAAAGCACTTCTGTACTTGAATTAAAACTTAAGAAAAGAGTTTTGCCTGCTTCTCAGAGTCAGTGATCAGAGAAGGGTGTTGACATCTTATTAGGAAGGAGCCACTGTAGGCAGAGTGGGGATGGGCTGCGTAGGAACCTGAAAGTGAAAATCAACAGCATGAGTTTATGGAAACATAAATGAGAATAAATGAGAGCAACCAGCATGTTGTTTTAGGCAGAAGCCTACACAAATCCTTACAACACTGTAAATGAACAGGAGTGGTGCAGGAATACATCTGTCAAAACTGAAAAAGTAGTTTGATGCTCCATTGTATCTTGGACATGTTGTGATTGAAGATTTCACTGCCAAAAAAATCAGCAAGACAAATTCTGAAGATAATTTGGAGTAGAAGATGACGCCTATATTATTAGACTTGACAGCAGTGTAGCGAGAATGCAGATAATAAGAAAGGCTCATGATGGGGAAAAAAACCAAACATATTAACTTGTTTGTTTTGTCTCTGTATTTGAATACGTTTGCAGCAATTCGACACCAGCTTCCCCAAAAATGCAGATCTTTGTGTTCTCAACTTGCCAAACAAAATGACATCGAGCAACAACCCATACTTCAGCAGTGTTGCTTCTGAAACAAGAGTAATAAATGCTGCTGATGGACAATAGCCCCGTGTGAAAACAGTACCCCGGTCGTAACTACACACAATATCACGGAGGACTCCCAGTACGCCCCTTTGCCTTCTTCCCTGTGGTCCAGCTCCACTGCTCTAGATCTTTAATTTCTTCCTCTCTTTCTTCACCCAGAAACACAGAGAACACACAACTGCTCCAGTGAAGAAAAACAGGGATATGAGACACCTATGTTACCTGCCCCTGTAGCTCTGGAGGTTTGGAAGACAAGCGTGTCCCTGCATCAGCCTGGGCTGCAGCACCCTACCCATCAGATGGGCTTGAGACCGAGCTGTTAATAATTAGAGAGAAAGAGCCCAAGGGCCCTAAAGTTCATAGCCCATGTCTTGAAGATTTTGTAGTGTCAAGATATTTGATGGGTTCATGATATATTTTTGCATTTGTATAATAAATATCCAAATGTTGTCATGCACTGTAAGCACCAGTAGTAAATACAGACTGCGCTCTGACTCTGATCCTTTTTATGTAGAAACACTATTTTAGCACCACTTTTCATCCATCCAAGGAAAGTTGTATGGTCAAGCTACTAGTTTACTACAAACTGGTTAAACTGATGCTTACTGGAGGCTAGATTATTATCAGAAAGTGCTGTGTCAGGGAAGTTGTATCTAGCAAAAATTGATTTCATGTGTATGATCACCAGTTTCACATAGAAAGGCTAGCACAGGGGTCTGAGGTACTAATGTAAGTATATGTGATGTTTCACTTGTAAATTAGCCACAAACTCTTCTGGGCTTGTTGTACTCCCTGTTTGTGTGGTGGGAGTGCTGAGTGCAGATTTTGGCAAATGTGGTGAAGATTTGCCATAAATGACCAGTATGATCAAGCTTCTGTGTGTACCTAAATAAATCTCTTCCACCCAGTTTGGGAAACGCTTCCCTATAAAGTGTTATTGTGAAAAAAGTGAACTGGAAGGTTGAAAGAGAAACACAGAGATGCAAGTCTCAGTGTTTGGTCCATTCAAGGAGGTACTGAGTTTCCTATAGAGTTTGGAAAGGTCCTCCATAGAATCGAATGATCTTTTTTTTACCCTCCTAAGAGAGCTTTGGGAAACCGTCTTATAAAGCAAAAGGATATGGGCAAGTATGTTGAACAACTGTTTGAAGGACAAATCTAGAAAACATTCTTATCCAGCTCAGTTCTCAAGAACATGCTTAACTTTAATCATGCAATGTAAAACAATCCTGTGTTTCCCATCTGTTGAGGATAGGGCATTTGTGCCTTTCCATTGCAGGAATTACCCTCTTCCAGTGCAGTCACTCGGTGCTGCTTAGTCTCCTCTCTTTCCAGATGAAGCTCCCTGAACTCACTTCTGTCAAATGGAGAAACAGTTCAGAAAAACACGAGCAATGTGTCCTCTTTTATTTGGAAGCGCTTTGCTGAAGTTACAGATTTCTTTTTAACCTGAACATCTGCTTCACTATATAGCTGCATGACTTCAAGCATCTGTAAGATGACTACTGGTTATCTCCTGAGGTAAATGAGCCCTCACCTGCTAAGGCAGAAAAAAAAACCATATAAAGGGTATTTCAGACAGCTTAATTATGTCAATAATTACATTGTCATCTCCTTCATGCAATCCACTAATAATCAAGAAAGAGAAGAAAACCATCCACATTTTGTATTCCACATAGTGATGCACTCTCCTTAAGGAAAAAGGTGAGTGGCAATATGTCACAGCTTGCCAACTTCAAATACATTTCCAAATGCTGTCTCTCATCAATAGACTTGTATTCCCCAAGTAAGGAGCGTTAAGTGTCGGTGAAAGACATGAACTTTTCCCTTGTGACCTAGTGGATGAAGTAGGATTACGTGTTTTTTAGTCAAACAATCCCAGACTATTTGAACTCCAGCTTACTTTTGCTTGTCTGTTTTCCTGATAGATATTCACATGGATCCAATAATCAGATAAATTTCTGAATCAGAAGACGACATCTGAATTCTTTCCAAAAATCCAAAATGTAGTTTGTTAAAATTAGGTGTTTTTGTCGATTTTTTCTCAGTACAATGCTGCAGCTTTAAAAGGTGCTAAGTACAATGGGAGCTTTGACTCATGATCTTGTCATCATCCCTGGACACCAAAACTTTATTATGTAGATATCTCACTGCATTTCAAAATGTTAGTTTCCATCCTTTTAGAGTGAGAAGAAAAAGAAACCTAGAAAAAGTTTTATTGAGGAAAATGTCTCATTCAAAACTCATAACTTTGAAATTATTCTACTATTTTTTTCCAGGCTTGGCATTTCTTAGATTAAACAAACAAACAAAGAAACAAAATCAACCAAACAAAAAAAAATCCAACCTATATATGATATTTCTGTCCTCTGCAATTGCTGAAATATTCAAGCGTAAGATATGCTACTGAAACATCTGAAAAAGGTTATGTTGTTAATCCACACGTAAGTTAGAAATGTTTAGAATGATATTACTCAAACCTTTATATAAAAAGGTTAGGCAAAACTAGTAAAGTTTCTGTCCAAAAGAGGTATTTTGTAAAGTTATGAATATATCAGCCCAGACTTGAAAAAATGTATTAGAGTTATAGATTAAGTTCTACTTTGTTAATGTCAATGTTTAATACCATCACAAGTGATCTGGCTGATGGGATCAAGTGCACCCTGATGAAGTTTGCTGACGATACCAAACTGAGTGGGGAAGTGGACACTTTGGGAGAGCCACCCTGCAGGAAGACCTGGGTAGGCTGGATGAGTGGGCTAACAAGAACCTTATGAAGTTCAACGGGGACAAGTGCAAGGTCTTGCAGCTGGGAAACATAATCCAGGAGTGCAGCGCAGGCTGGGACCTGCCTGGCTGAGGAGCAGCGCTGTGGGAAGAGACCTGGGGGTCCTGGTGGACAAGGTCGGTGTGAGTGAAGAGTGGGCTGCTGTGGCAAAGAAAGTCAGTGGGGTGCTGGGCTGCATCAACAAGGGCTTCACCAGCGGAGACAGAGGAGTCATCATCCCGCTCTACAGAGCGCTTGTCAGGCCACACCTGGAATACTGTGTCCAGTGTTGGTCCCTGCTGTGAGAAAAAGCTGTGCGCAGGCTGGAGAGGGTCCAGAGAAGGGCCACGGGTGATCAGAGCCCTGGGAAGCTGCCATGTGAGAAAAGGCTGAGAGAACTGGGTTTGTTCAGCCTTGAGAAAAGAAGGCTAAGGGGAGACCTTATCACCGTGTTCCAGTATTTAAAGGGTGGCTACAAAGAAGATGGAGACTCCCTTTTTACAGGGAGTCACAAGGGAAAGATGGGGGTAATGGGTACAAGTTACTCTTGGTGAGATTCCGATTGGACACAAGTGAAAATCTTTTCACAATGAGAACAATCAGCCATCAGAATAATCTCTCAGGGAAGTGGTAGATTCCCCAACACTGGACAGCTTTATGATTCAGCTGGACGAGGTGCTGGGTCATCTTGTCTAGGCCATGCTTTTGGCAAGAAAGGCTGAACCAGCTGATCCTTGAGGTCCCTTCCAACCTGGTATTCTATTCTACACTTTGATTATACTGAATAATAGCTGTTTCTTTGATAACAAATATTTGCTAATTACAAAACCATATTACAGTTTTTAACCTGGTTGCTATCTTCTTTCTACTTCCTCTCTCCCTTATGAATCCTTAGTGCAGATCACAGCTTTCTGTATTTTGGAGCAAGTGTAAGCTACTTCCATGTGTTGGAGGAAGAGGTACATAAAAGAATTGCTCCTTTAATTCATAAATATGTGTTTATCCTAATAAATTAAGTGCCAACATTTTCCTCCAGGCTGAATGTAGTGTAAAATTTCAAATACAGACTGGAGCATAAGAACACAAAACAGAAATCTCATTATTTTGACAGGCATGCAAAGATATGTTAATGTCAGTATAAACAAACCAATTAAAACAAATAAATGGGGGAAACAAAACCGAAGCAATGACGTACTACAATACCTGAATAACTATATACTTTTAATTGTTTATTTTATGAAGAATGGTGTGTGGGCTGTGGTACCTACAAGAGTAGTTGAGTAATTCGAAAGCAGAAACGTTAGTACTTTGTCTATGCTACTTTTTAAGCATCACATTAGACCTCTAGATGCAGTTAATTTCTTCCACTTCCCCTAAGGATGCACAAGGAATACTGCATTCCCCAGACTCAGACAGAATGTTAAAACTGTAGATATTGAGGATTTCCCAAGGGACTCCTTCAGTTATATTAATATTAGAGATAGGAAATGGTTTTTGTGAACAGCACTTCAGAAAAATGCCATGCCTCTATGACTATGACATATATTTTCATCAAATCATTTTTACAAGTAAGGTCAGAACAATAAAATAAATACACAATAGTTTTATTAATATTTGTTTTTCAAAGAAACACTGTAACTAATCAAATTTAGATATTTTAATTGACATTCAGACTACCTGGAAAAAATCATTCATAAAACTTGTCCTATCTTGGATTTGTTAAGACTCAGCAGCCCTTAATTTGATTCCATTGGATCAGTAACCTATTTGACTTCACAAGAGCAGGAATAGCGCAAGTATACCCCTATTAGTTCATTTACATTCAGATGAGAAGAAGTAACTGATATAATTGTATGAGATTTAGATGAAGACAGTCAACTGTCACACTTTCCTGCTTTCTGAAACTTTCTGCACACTGAGTGTCTGCTTTCTTTAAAACAGACAAACAAGTGAAACCCAAACCAAAACCAAAAGAAAAGAAAAGAAAACAAAAAAACAAACAAGCCTTTCTTCATATGAAAAATGTAAATTCCATGATGGATTATTTTCAGTTGAGAACTCGATTGCTTTCAGATACTGAACAATTGTAGTCCATGCTATTCCTTTTTTCTTTTTGTCCCAAAATGCTAGATATGTCCAAAAGCAGAAATATTCATGGTAGAGAGAAAAAATATGTCTTTTAGAAGCTACCTGCTAAACATAGATAAATTTAGATTTATTTTTGAATGTATCTAGATAAAACTAAAAACAACCCCAAAACCTGCTCTTTTCTTTGAATTTCATAAGGAAGAGAATCTGTTTTCTAGTTAGATCAAATACAACTTTTCTTTGCTTTGTAGAATAACTATCATATCCTAAAATGAAAGTATGAATGTCAAAAGGGTGCTATGAGATGTGAAAGTTTTGTGGATAGCTATGAGGTTACAGAGGTATAATTACTAATTAAGTACCACTAACTCAGATGTGTGGTGCTTTGCTTGGGCTCAGCAGTTCCCTATTACCTGCATGTAATGGGAGGGGATCATGCCCCATCTTGCCACGAGTGTTCTGCTTCTCAGGATCACATCTCTTGCCTTCTGCCCATTTTGTGCTTTTAGAAGAGACTGGAATTACACTGACGGAAAAAAAAAAAATATTTGCATTATTGACAGCTTTTACAACACAGTACAGAAAGATCTAAGAAAAAGAGATGAAGCTTTTAGCTGGACAGAAAGTGAGGTGGGTATGTTTTGGGCATATAAATACAGAAGAAAAATGGAGTATGACAACCTTAGAACCACGCCCACAAATGTATAAAGGAGAAAGAAAAGTAAAATAAACTGTGGACGAGTAATTGTGACCTGCTAATCCATCGTGTCTTTATTCTATTTGAGAACTCTAAAGTCATGAGTCACAGTAGTTTAGTGGTCAACTGTTTTCTATTCTGTGTTTGCCAGTAGAGGTCCATTAGGCATCAGCACGTGGGAAAAGATATCTCTGTTGGTCCACACTTCAAAGCTTTCTCCAAACATTGACTCCTTTCCCTTATGAGAAGTATGTTAGAGGGAAAACTAGGAAAGCTTGAGTTCTCAAACACTACAGTGGGAGAGGGCTAGAGGAAGGCTGTTGGAATAATGAAATACAGGGTTTATTAATGACTGTTAATGACTTCATATGAGATTTTGAGCAGGTGATTAAGACTAAATTCTCAAAACTGTCCACTTGAGATACCTAAAATATCTCTAGTCAGATATTTTACAATTAAAGCACTCAAAATGCAGAGGCACTTCCAAAATTTAGCCCTTTAATCATTCTCTTTCCCAGTCCTCTGCTCTGTAAAGTGGTGACAATACCTACTTTTGAAAAGAATGTTCTTTTTATATGTAATTAATGCTACTGAACTGATGCATAATTAAAAAAATTAGCAGAAGCTGGTAATGATAGTTATACCTTGGGCACACGTATGACTCTGGTGCAGCGCATCAACTGTAAAATGAGTTTGCCTTGGAGTGTCACACATAATAGCGACAAATAGTCCAAATTCTGTACAAGGTTCTGGGTAATAGTAAGAGGAATTTTAGCAGTGCTTCAGTTAGGTGCATATACCCTGCCCCTATTCTCAGGTACCTCACTACAACCAGGGATGGCTAGGCACACAAATATCAAGTTGCCCTGACTCACAGATTCCCTTATTTTTTAAATTTCTCCTGGTGTACTCACATTACAGGGTTCAGCAGAACTGTAGGCCTTTCTAACCTGTTCTTCTGCTATGCTGTATCCAGCCATATGTTGTGTGGCTTGCACTCCTGTAGTGCGTGGAGAAGCAGAGAGTCAATACTGTTTCCTGGAAGCAAACATGTTCAGATCCTCTCAGAGTTTCTTTTGGGGAAGTGTCCCTCAAATGGGGAACAGTTTCCAGTAGCGACAATACTGTGGTACTTGACAGAGAGAAATAGAAAGAGCAAAGCCAAGAGGAGTATGGAGCAACTGCTCACAAAACGCATTGGGTGTCCAGCCTCCGGGGGCTGTGACAGTTGTGACAGCCTGAGAACCAGCTTTCCTTCGATGAAAGGAATTGCATTTAGCACAAGACTACGTGTGCTTCTTGCCTGAAATTACTTAGCTGGTAGAGAAGAGAGGAATGAAAAGGACCTGCCCTTTTCCCTACTTAATCTGAATGTTGTGTTTGGGTTTCGTTTGTTTGTTTCCTTTAAATGCAAAATCCTTCAGTCAAGCAGCATCTATACTTTTTTTTTTTTTTTTCCCCTCGGTGCTGCTCAAGAAAGCAACAGCCTGGCAAGCCAAGACTGAATTTCATGTTCATGTCCTCTTCTGGTCCTGATGCACAGACTGTGGTGTACCTTTAGAAAAACACTTCTTCCAAGGCTCACCCTGTGTGCCTGGAGAGGCTGATTTAGGGCAGGTGCTTCTCTCTTGCAGGCTGTTCCATTCTAGAATTGTCTCTTTGTCACTCTGTCCCAAAATCACTCCCAGAAAGCACAAACTAATCATTGAGTCTGAATATCAACAGACTCCTGTTATAGCCCTGAGCAATGCCAGTTAACTGCAAATTTCCCTGCCCAAGAAATGTGTTTTAAATTACCCAGATGAGGGCTGATAAACCGAGAGCGGATCAGCTCTGGGTGTTACCCTCCATGAGTTTCTCCAACAACTCCATGTCTAGAATAGCAAGAACCCTGTGAACGGCAAACCCACAATGAATGCTGCCAGCAAGGATAGCTGCATATATGAAGGCTGAGAGAATAAAAGTATCAGATCAAGTGAATGCCTATTTATAAATTTGGAATACATTTCCAGTATAGAAATACCACTGTATTTTTCCAGAGAGATGTATGGTGTTAAAGCTTTTTATATCAGTATAATAGAATCTCCATCCACAAGCAAGAAAACTATTTTAAAAACCGTAATGGCAACAGCCCCTGGCACAGCTGTGTTTGTCTGGGATCATACTGCTCCGCAGCCCTGCCTGACAGAGCCAGAAGTCTCTAGATGTGACCTAAACATATGTTCTGCAACTGGTGGTATGTTTTTGTAGCACATGCAGATATGCTTAAGCTGGTTCTAATCTATCTAGCTCAGATAAGAACTGCTAGGAAGGTGTGATATCATGGGTTTCAGTCTTGGCTAGCAAACCAGGTGCATATGTGGTATCAGGCTGGCTGGTAGACACTGCTCTGAAGTCACTGTGCCACTGTGTCTGCCAGAACCAGGTACCTTAAAGCTGCAAATCCTGCAATCCTATATCAGCTGGAATGCAGATGTATTCTGAGAGATTTACTCTCAATGAAAGCTAACAAATTGAGGCAGTGTTTAGTATGTTCTTTTAAGAGGCTGGGAAGAGTACCAAAAGTATAATTAAACTAGAGAGAGTTGGAGAGCTAATTAATCACACCTTGACAAGATCTCTTTTGCTGAGACATTTCACAGAGAACACCAGGAGTGCCTTAAGTAACTAGTTCAGGTACGTGCTTTGGGAGTGAAGAATAAATTGGTAGGAAATTGGCTCGACACAAGGAAACCTTGGAACAGAGTTGGAGGTTGGACCAAGCTCAGTGAGACTGGGCTTTTTCTTCATCTCTAGAAAAGATTAATTAGCTATTGGTATAGCCTAAAGACCATTTGCAGCATGACAGGAATGAAAATGCTCTTGAGGATGCTTTTTTCATAACCATGTGTCCTACATTGGATATCTAAATAATAATTTGACTTTCAATGACAGTCAGCATTTACCAGCAATCTTTGATTTCCTGCCAGGAAGGGACTGGTCCCACTAGCACTCAGCTGTTGCACTTGTATAAGCATATCCATTAAGTTCAAAGGAATTCAGTACTTATAGTAGTGAACATCTTCATATACATGATGCTTGGAATATGTTCATGTCCTATGCAGATTCAGAGCCAAAGTTCCTCAGATTTCACAAGGTTTATAACTTGGGTTCTAGCTTTTATTCATTTTTGACATAAAGATGTTTCTGAAAATCTCTCTGGCATGCAAGCCTGATTTTATTCCTTGTGCATCTGTTTCATATAACTTCAAGAAATGACACTCCTTTTAAAAATGAAGCAACACAAAATCTCCTCTTGTTCTCTCATATTGCTGTATTTGGAAAATCCTGAAAATATGCTGACATTTCTCAAAGTTATTCTGGAAAGCACAAGAAACTGATAAAAGTATTAGTTCTGTGAAGACTCAGCCAAATATATTTCTGACACTTGGACTGTAAAAAAAAAAAAAAAAATCCTCTTGAAAACCCAGTCAAACTATCTATCAGTACTGGGCGAGAACACCTCGAAAGCAGTTACAATGGTGTCTCTAATAATTGAATAAAGCCCATTGCGCGTCCTAGAAGGACTTTACACACTCCTTCCACCAGATAGTGCTGTTTCTCCACAGAGCTATTGAGGATTCCCAGGCCAGGAAAAGGTCAGGGGCTGACTCGAGGTGACAGGCTGCCTGTAGCTTGCTCGTCCCTTCCTGCCACCGTCACCGCCACTCTCGGTGACACAGGGCAGGCGCATCCTGGGAAGGATTTGCAGGAGTGAACCCGTGTCTTGGTAGGCTGCTTTCTGCAGAAGTCTGCGTGCTGGGGTTGCCACTGCTGCTGTTCCCATCTTTCGGAAGTCTTTTCCTTAGAGCTTTATAGAACACCCTAATGAGGCTGTCGTCTATCAAGTGATGGGTCGGACTGAGGCAACAGTCATGAAAAATCAAAACACCAATGTGCAGCCACTCCCACAGGTGAGCAGCGTACTCCAGGAGCAGACCTGGCACCAAACTACGGGCAGTTTGGTCTCAGAGGACTGAGCAGAGGGACTTCTACCAGCAACAGTTACTTCCGAGTAGATAGATCTCCTCAAGCAGTCCTGAGTCTGCATACCTTGTAGGCCATCCATGTCCTTTTAAAAGAAACACAGCTGGAAAGCATACCTACAGCGTAATAACTACAGGGCATGGTTTACAACTCTGCTGTGGCCTTTCTAACAGAGCACAGAAATGAATCTAGAGCCCTTCTTATTGCCTTTCTGAGGCAGAAATCCTGCATGTGCTCTATCTTCCTCCACTGACCCTCCTAGCAGAAATAGAAGGAATAGCATTTTTTCAACTCTTAACCAAACCCTTCCGAATGCACAGCAAGAGAATGGAAAATCAAGTCAAGCAAACAAATATTTTAGAGCCTTGCATGTGGAAAATGGTAGTTACTTCTTTGCTGTCTGTTACTTAACAGTTTTTGAGACCACTGGGCCAATTTTTTTGATGAACTTTGCAGGAAGCATTGTAATGTTGCTCAGTGTACTTGAGTTACTAAATTTTAAGAATATTGTTCTGGGTTATTTTGGTAAGTTAACAACTGCTTAGTGTTAAAAGTTCAGTGTTGACATAAACGTGCTTTCCCAAAGTATCATTAAAAAAAAAAATTAAAATGGTGCAAGGTATGTGTGCTTTCCTAAGCAGTGTACGGCTGGAGCTGTCTGATCCTAAGTGAGCTTGTAAATCTTTATTCATGCACGCAGTTCTAGAAAAAACAATCTGTGAAACCAAACCTTGGCTTGCTCAGTGCATGGAAAAGCGCAGATGGCTCAAATCAGATACTAGGATCTAGCTATGTATGCAGTGGGTTGTATAGGTAATTAGGCAAATATAGGAGTTTTTAATATTATTTTGTATGCAGTATTATCTGTATTTATTCAGACTTCCATAATATACATGTCTGATCTCTCAGAGATGCTAGGTCATTAAACTCACCATGGCGATGGTGTTTACTTAAATCTTACCTTGTGCATTCTACATAGTTGCAAGTCTCTTAAAAATAAACAGAAAAAATGAAACAGTGTATCAGTTCAGCTTTTATAGTTCCCAGTATCTGAGGAAATGGTGCATATTGTTTAGATTAGTATTATTAAGAAAAAACACAAACACATCCAGAGGAAAGATTTAATTACAGAGTTCTTTCTGACACACTAAATGTAAAGACCATATAGCTTAATATATACTACTATATGTGTTTGGTTGTGAATGGGGGTGGGAGGAAAGAAGTAGGTGATTCTTGTGTTTCTGGTGGGGCAGAAATAACACGATAGATGTATCATAGCTGCTGTGAGCCCAGGAAAGGCTGAATTGCAAAGGAAGAAAATTCCTATAATTGGCTCCATATCACAGCTCTGTTATCAAATGATTCTCTTTGGGAATTGTCAAGATGATAATGAACACGGACATTTTACTGTATTTCTACTTTGACTAGTAGATTAAGTGGCAACAGGCACCAAAAAGTCTTCCTTCCATTAACATGAATGCTCTCGTGACCCTTAGGCTTCATTAGTACTGTATCTTCTATCTAGAAACTACTCTGGAAGAACAGATACTGGAGCTAATTCATCAGCTCCAAATGTAACACCTTCCTCCTGAGCCATTACTTGTAGAAATCCGTAATTATCTATTCTTTGCTCCCCAGTCAGGGATATCAGGTCCAGACCAAGGACCGGGTGCTCATCTTTTATGTCTTTATTTGACTGGACTCAGGCAACTGAGTTTCTTGTTTTTATGTTGCCTGAACCTTTGAAGCACCCTGGGTGCCAGCACCGGCCCTCGGTGTCTCCCGTGATATTATAGTAGATTCAAATCCCCTCATAGGACAACGTCCATCCCTTTTCAACTGCCTTTCTCACAAAAGGCCGGTAAAATCAGTAACTAAAAATAAATAAGGCAGCAATAATTTTCGCCAAAGGAAAACACCTAGATCCTAGTATGTTTCTCTTGAGGAGGAGAAGGCCATGCTGCACTATGCTTCCTGGTACCGTGTTTGGTACCGCGGTGGTGAAACTGACTGAAATCTTACATGACGTGTGGATAACGTTGAGTAACACAGCAAGTACACCCTTTTGCTCTTTCAGAGTATTTTTCTTTTTCCCCTTTCAGCACCCTTGCCGTGTCCACCCTCGGCGCCAGCCCCAAGCCAGGGCCAGCGGGCAGGCGCTGGGCGCCGAGGGGCTGAGGTGAGGCACGTTAGGGCCAGGTGATCCGCAGCGAGACAAGGGGCCGGCAGCGACCCCCGACCCGGGCAGACCGCCGCTCAACGGGCGTTCTCTGCCCCTCCGGGCCGCCGCCCCGCGCAGCGTCTCCCGGCCGAGGGAAGCGCGGCCGCGGGCCGGGCCGGGC
>VWYH01008546.1:129391-162438 GCA_013399365.1 Pampusana beccarii | reverse complement strand
GGGAGGCGGGCGAGGGGCGGCCGGCGGGAGGGAGGCGGCGGCGGCTCTGCCCATCGCCAGGGCGGCGGCCGCCCAGCCCGGAGCCCGCCGAGACCCGCGCGGCCCGCTCCGCTGCCGTCGCCCCCCAATGCGCGGGGGTCGCTCCGCTGGGTCCTTGGCCTTGGCGGCGGCGGAGGAGGAGGAGGAGGCGGCACAGGACGGGCGGCCCCGGGCTGCGGCGCGGATGGAAGGTCCCCGGCTGGATGTTTGCTGAGCGGAGGCTGTGCAGTAGGCAGGGCTGGTGGGTCGGCCGGTGTTTCTGATTTGTGTGTGTGTGTGTATTGTTGTGCGGCGCACGGGCAGGGCTGGCGTGTGCAGGAGCCTGGGGTCGCGGCTCTGCCTCCTCTGCGAAGACTGATCCAGGATTATGGTCTCAGTGAAGGGAGAAGGCTCTTGCTCACCCCAGGGATCTGTTACGCTCGGGTTTTGATTGCATTCGGGGGTTTCTGCAGCCGCGGACGCCTCCCCCTCCTCGGCGGCCCCCCTCCCTTGTTTTCCGTTAGAAACACGGGCGAGAAAATAAATGTATTCACTGGGTGTCGCAAGAGCAAAGGCTAAATAATCAAAGGTAACAGCAGCAGCAAGGCGAAGAGACCCGCACTGTATCCTGCTCGCCCATTCCCAGACCTGCCCTCCTATTTATTGGCGAGACCTTCCTCCCTCCCTCCTGGTGTGAGTGCGTTGTGTGAGTGTTTAATCTCGGGAAACGTGCAGCCGTCCAGCCATGGTGGTTTTCAATGGCTTGCTGAAAATCAAGATCTGTGAGGCGGTGAATCTGAAACCCACAGCGTGGTCTCTGAGGCATGCGGTGGGTCCCAGGCCACAGACCTTTTTGCTGGACCCTTACATAGCCCTCAATGTGGACGACTCCAGGATCGGGCAGACCTCAACCAAGCAAAAGACCAACAGTCCTGCTTGGAACGATGAATTTGTCACCGACGTTTGTAATGGCAGGAAGATAGAGATGGCTGTTTTCCATGATGCCCCCATCGGGTACGACGATTTTGTAGCTAACTGCACTATACAGTTTGAGGACTTGCTGCAGAACGGGAGCCGCCACTTCGAGGACTGGGTGAGTGTTCGCGCTGTAGGTACAGCCTGTACATATGATTTTCAGTGGCATGGCCCTGGATACAACATCTGTCTTGCAGAGCTGGGTTGCCAAGGGCATGTGATGGCTCTGAAGGCTTTTCATTATTTCCATGCTTCGTTATATGGAGATAGTCATGGTTACTGTAGATCTAATGCATGTGGTCTACAGGCAAAGGAGGAAAGAAAAATATGCTGAATCTAAGTAAGAGATGTAAAATTACCACTTCAGTTTCTGAAATTATGTTCTGTGAATACAAGTCTAGCTATCTTATTGTGTTTGAAAAACCCTAACCAAGTGCATCCAAATAGAACATTACTGCAGAGCCCAGATCCAGTACTTAGACTGAGTTCATAATTTCAGTGTGAATGCTCTGGGTCAGCCTAGCAATTACAAGCCTTAAAAATCCAGACCTGACTCTGATACGAGACACTTCAGGGTCTTCATGTCACTTGAAAGCTCACTGCATCAATGCTGATGCTCCTCCCTCCTTCCTTCCTTCCTTCCCCCAGATGATCTACATCTTTATGTATAGAGCTAATGTAATGCTTCTTCAAATACCTGAAACTGATAAAAAGAGTCCTGATGGATTTTGGCCCCAACCAGACAATTTCTGTTGCCTCTATACAGAACGTGTCTGACAGCTACAGCGTCTTAAAGACCCAGAGGGTAGCATGGCTCAGTGTGAGTACAAAAAAGCTGGAAAAGCCTTGGTCTGACATCCTCAGGTTCTGTGATTTAACACGGAAAAATCAAATAAACAAGAAGAAACACAGGAAACGTGAATATGCACATTTCATGTTTCTGCAGTTAAACAGTTAAATGGTACACCCTTTAAATAGGATGTATAATAAAACAGTAGTAGCTGTCTTCTCATTTTGAATGTGCCCTGCTTGACCAGCCATCTGAAACGTGTATGCTCATCTTTTTGTGTATTTATTTGTTATGGTTGAGGATACTAGTCAGGGCAATATTTATTTTGCAAACAGACAGAGAACCCAGCACCAAAGTGAAAATAGCGAGAGTTAATTGCTCTGAGTTTCATGGATTCTTTGGGGCTTCTTTACTTAATGCAGTGGTATAAAGAGATGTCAGAATGATGGAAATGAAAGAATTAGGCTCTATTTATGCTGATTAGGAGCTGAATAACTTTACTGTTGAAACTTTTATGTTTGCAACTTTAAAATATTTTTCACTTCTGTTACATATGTTACATATGTTACATGGTGATAATTAGGAGCTAGATTATTCTGATGCTCTGTAAAAGCTACACATTAGTAAGCTTGGATGGTAAAACTGAGTGATAGGCAGGGGAAAAATAGCCAAATCAGGAAAAAACAAATGCAGCAGTATTGCAGATATCTTTTACCTGGATGGAATGATAATCAAGTTGTGGCTCTCCTGAATATAAGGAGGGGGCACATCTTTGAGACCAGTGGGGAGAGGACATCACAGAGTTTTAGTGAATAATAATTTTTTATGTTCTTTTTGTGTGTGGTACATGTTGTGAGCTTGTTGCGAAATCTGGAAGGACCTTGCAGGTTGCAGATGTCCAGTTTGCATTTTGGTGGGGCTGGTGTGCTGGGGTGCATCCTGGCTCTGATTTTTAAGGTGAACTCAAACATCTGAACATGTTGCCTAGCTAAACAGTGGAATTTGACAGATTGAGACCCGTTGTAAACATGATCTGAGAGGAACTACACAGCTGAATCAAGTAAATGCTGTGTTTTATTGCACCAGGATTCATTGCTGTCCAGCATTCACTGGTGGGAGGAGACAAGGGAGTGACTACGCTTGTTGTCTGTGGATGTGACACAGTTGAGGACATGGCAGTGTATTATAACTGGTCAGCTCAATATAACGCAGCTTCTGAAGCATCACTTACCTCCTTTTTGTGCTGTAAATCCTCATAGCTTGGATTCTGTTTGTACAGTACGTATAATACACAGTATATCCCTGTATCACAGTTAGAATTGGTGAGGAGGCAAGTATTTGTGGAACTGTGCTTTATGCTTTCCAGAATCTCCCCATTTACTGAATGTGCCGCTGTACTTGTATTAGCAAGTGTTTATTGGATTGTTAACAGATCAAGACCTTCAGAGAACTGGCTCTTTCAAAATCACAGGTTTTTTGTCTGATTTCACCAAGTTAAAATAAGGCCTGTGGCCATGACATCTCTATGGAGTCCATAGTGAAGTAAATAGATTTATTGGTGTCTTCATCAGTGTCTGGAGTCTATATTAAAACCTGAGAAAGAGAAGTTGTCTGTGAAATGAATGGGTTTCACAGTACAAGGGAAATGCACGTGGCCTAAACCAACGTTGGGCTAAGATCTGCTGGTACGATACAGTCAATTTCTTCGTTTAATAAGAGTAATTTCTTCATTTCACTCTTGGCATTGAAAGTAGATACTTTTGTAGTATATGTTCCTAACTTTATAACAAGCAAATTAAAGGCAGCAATCACAGGAGCTCGTTCCTTCTTACTACCTGAAATATCAAGTAAATGCAACCTAAGAAATGCTCTTGGAGACCATGAAGTCTTTCTATGCCATTCTGAGGGTTTCCTTTAAGCAGTCCTGAAAGTTTGAACTGGGTACCACATACTTGTTCAGTGCATTTGGTGTAATTGAAATGCTGCCCCTCTTCACCTTCAGAATGATGCAACAGTTCTTGCAGGACTGGACTGTCACTATTTAAATAGGTTTGAGAAAATGCTCATGTGCCGAGAACAGCTCTTGTCAATATATTAATAGCTTTAATACTTTAGATTGCATATAATACAGTATGTATTTTTGTCAGGAAATTTCAATATTTGTTTTATAATATCTGCACTAGGGTCACGGTTATATTACTTACCATGTAATATATTTCTAGGTTCTTGTCGGAAGTCCAAAATTCAAAAAAGACTTGAAAGTTTGGGGTTTTTTTTCCATATAAAGAAACTGTTTTTAGCCTGCTTGCCTACTTTGATTGGTTTTTGCCATTGTCCAAATCCTTGTATTTTTTCTGATATGAGTTTTTTAGGAAAATACTGGGTATTTTTCTCACTCTTAAGCCTGTGATATATACTGATTCCATGGTTACGGTGGAAACACTAATGATAAACAAGTACAAAGCTTGAAATCATGATAGCATCTATTGTATTAAGACAAATCACATAAATATGCAAAACCCTGGTTCCTTTTATCTACAGTGTATTCAGCAGTTGCAAAAATTATTTTTGGCTTTACGATGTTTTTCATCCCTGAAAATATATATATTTAAGAAATCAAAGTTGTGGTCTAAAACTGGTGGTTCAGATTTTATTGGATGGAAGCTTTAAAAAAATATGTTTTTTTTAAAGATCAATATAAAAATATTTCTTTGGGTTTCTGAAAAGGTATGGTGACAATTAAAAAGATGGCTGCTTTTCCAGTGATGCATCAATACAGACATAGCACAGTAGAAGTGTCAGTTTTGCAGATTTTTTTTTTTAGTCATGGATACACTGCAGTTTTAAAGAGAGCTTTGCATTTATGACCTGACAGGCTTTTCTGTACATGCATAAAAATTATATAGAATGGCACAGAGTATTCAAGAGGATGTTGGCGAACTTACACTTTGAAAAATACCCAATATAGAGCAATAAACAACCTGCAAGTTCTGACTGAAAAACAAACAACATGAAAGCTGTGGCTATATTCGTTGAGCTGGGTAATCCAGGTAATAATAAAGTATGTCTTTATCTAGTTTCCTTACATACGATATATGTAGATGTTGCACTTGAGTTGGTAATGCAGCTACATTTTAATCAGTAGAATTGAAATCGGGAAGGAAAATTCCATTGGTATTTAGCTTTGTGGTTACGCTCCTGTGAATTAGCACCATCAATGCTTGTGTTTGGATGATTGGTAGTATGAGTTCTGAGTTCAAGTCCACTTTCCAGAGCTGATGATAGATTAAATCAGTGTAATTGGACCTGTGCCAAAGACTCCATCTAGGGGTCTTAGCCATTAGCCCAGCTGGACATGAGAAAACCTGCTGAGTCGTCCTAAGAAATCCTTTTGTGGGCTAAGTAGCAGAACTCACTAAATCAGTCAGGACATGACAACATTTAGCAAGAAAAGCCTCTATTTCCACCAAAAATATTTTACAGCAATATTTAGGTTAATGAAACAAGTTTGATTTTCTGCTGTCTTAAAAAAATCCCTAACGCTGTCAGGAAAAAAATAAAACATGGATTTGAGTGAGCTTTTTTTTTGCTAGTCCTAAATATCTTTCATACCATTTTTTGTTTCTCTTTGATGCTGCTTCTTAAGATCTAAATTTAAAACATTATACTTTTTTGAAAGCATCCTTTCATATTTCCATTTTATCAATGTGAAGTTAGTCATGCAATGGTGCCATATAATATCTCAATAACAAGTTGAAGTTATGTGGAGAAGAGGTACACTGTTTTACATACTTGTTGAACTGTTGAGTTGTGTATTTTTACATCATGCTTACAGTCTACTATTGAAGACATTTTCCTGTTTGAAACACTAGGTTTTTAAGTTGCAGTGCATACAGTTAAGACATGTAGGTTAGCGGAGCTGTGAATGTCATGGTGCCCACCTCTCTCAGAAGAGAAATAACAGTAACAAGTATGTCATACATTAGAAAATCTGAAAGCTCTTTATAGAAAGGTCAATATTCCTTCTCTTTAGGAACTGAGAAGTAGGTGCCCACAGGCAGCCAGAAAGGCAACAGCAGGGGAGGAGTTAAAACTCTCTTGATCCAGTGAGCTCTCTATGGATGTGAGAAGTTAAACGTCTCCTTCCAGCGCCTCTAATCTGAATTAACTGGAAAGGCTGCTTAGGTGTTTATCAGAGTTGCCTTTTTTTTTTTTTCCTGAGATGGGAACTCCTTTCACTCAGCGGGTGATCTGTTGTAGCAGGCAGACAGAGAGTGGAATTGTTATTGTTTTAGTGCAGGTCCCCCTGTGCATTAACCTCTGCTTATGCCGTATGCTGCTGAAGGTTGGCATTGGGTTAGCAGAGTATGATTGTAGTGTATTTTCATTTTTATTTTCATCTGCTGGCTGAATTTATCTGTGCTGATGGTGTTGAAAGGCTTAAGATTTTGCTTGTGAAAGCTTTACATCTCATCTAAACTGCAGTTCCTGGGCTGCTGAAAACCATTGTTGTCAGAAAAGTGGTTGTTGAAATGAAAGGGAAATTGCTGTCCTGTTCGATACGTTTCTGGATGACAAGGCTGTCACTGAGCAAGGTCTGTCAGGTTTGTGGGGTGAGCGAGCTGCAGGGGATCAGCAGGATTTCACAGGGGCTCAGCGTGAGGGTGGGCGGTTGTCAAGAGGAGTTGAGAGATTTTAGAGAGCACTTTGCAGAGGTAGGGGTGTTCCTTGCCTTCTCCCCCAGCCTGTCTCCCTCCTGTGCCTCCTCTTTTCCCTCTCTGCTGGGGATGTGGTACAGTCACCAACGCAGCTCACCCACTATCTCCTATCAATGCCTTTCTACAGCTGCATAAATCTACTCCTACTCCCTGCTAGAAATGTTCTCTCTGAACAGCTCCTGCTTACCTGCAGTGCTTCCCAGCCTCCCGAGAAGCAATGGAGGGGGGGGAAAAGCTGCCTCTGCAGCTGCTGCTGCAGGGAAAGGGCGAAGTGGGGACAAGAAGAGATGAGGCATGGAGGGAAACCTGGAGGAGGGTAACGACTAGTTGCTGCTGCCCCACATACTACAGCTGCCCTTTTGGCAACAGCAGAAAGCTACACGTGTAGGAGACAGGGATGAGCTGTCACAGGCAAATTGACTCGTTGAAGGCCATATGTTGCTCACTGACCTGTTTTTTGGTTTTGGGTTTTTTTTTTTTTTGCTTTTGCCTGCTTTGGTTAGTGTAAGCTTTTGAAGTCTCACTGCAAATGTGAAAAAAAAAAAAATTACTCAGGGCATGAAAAGTGTGTAGTAGATCATGCATTCAGTTAGCACTGAATTACCGTACATGTAGGTCAGGGAGTCAATCCCACTGCTGATCAGAATCTTGTCCTACTGTTAGTGATACTAATACTGATACAAAGTTCTACATAGTGAAAGTAATTCTGCTGAACTCTGCAGAAAGTATTTGTTAGAAAAAGTAACTGATTACTGTCCAATTCATAGGTGTTAGTTCAAAGCTGGAGTCTAACAAATTTCCAAGTGGGGTGAAAACAATTCCTACACGTTGTTCTTTTGCCAGTTTTTAGACAGTGCGTATCATTATTCCAGCTCAGACAGTTCCATAGACACTATGCAGAACTTCATGGTTGTGAGTAAACCACTGATCTCACTGGGTTTGTTGGGTTCACTTGATTTCATGCAGACGTGTTTAAATTCTTTCTTCAACTAGGGCCTGTGTTCCGAGGGAAAACCGAGAATAAATAACATGTAACAACGTCTCTACTTTCATTTTACTCTTACTGATTTATTATTCTTCTGAAAATCTTGCACATGGTTTCTGCTTTCCTCAACCATCAGAACTAAATCTCTGCCCTCCCTGTCCAGAATTCTTTAAGTACTGCCGAAATGAGGATTTGATTTAAGTTGGAATTGTAGGACTTGGCATCTAAGTGTGATTAGTTTCCACTCCCTAACTAAACTTCATTTTAAATAAACTTTTGAGGGCTTTTCAGCTTTTGAAAGGGGGCTATGAATACAAATTGTAAAAAATTAGAGGTGAGATCCTTTCTGCTTGTTTGTTTTTTTTTTTCTGGTTGAATTTAGTTCTGCTTCATTTAGTACTGTCTTAAGCCCCTTTCCCTCACCCTAATTGTTAGACTGTAAGAGAAAGACATCTGCAGTTCCTGGTAAGGGAGGTTTTGGAAACGATGGGTTATGCAAGTAATGGGAAATCTGTGGTCAGAGAGGACTGAGAAGAGACTTTCCCTCCATCCACATGGAAAGGTAGGGCTGGAACTATCCAGATGTGGAATAAGATCAGAAGTCCAGAGACAGCTTGGAAAACTGCCAGGTTGGGTGCGGGGGGAAGGTAGAACCAAACAAGTGCTTTTGTCTCTCGCAAGAAGCTAGACAGAGCAAGATCTGATCTGAAGAATGGGGCTATTTCGTGTACATTTTGAGTTGTGCCAATTGTAGCAGTTACAGGGGTTTCTACCGTTTGGAGGTAAAGCAGTCATTACAAAATGCTGACAAAAAGTTTTAACCTTACGTTTGTAAGCGACTGCTTTCCTATTTGGCAGGCAGTCGCTAAAAGATTTTTAAAGTATATTCGGCAATGCTAATATGAAACTGCAACTGTAAAGCTAATAAATAATTTTAGAGATTGGGTAACTTTAATGGCAGTTATGTACTTTGCACTATATTTTAGTAAAGCAAAATGCAAATGAATATGATGTAAGAGCATCTGCAGAATTATTATCTACTCTGATCATTATTCACAGCCAGTAGCTTGAATTGCTAGTAAAGTTGATTTCTGAGTGTCCTCTCACTTACATTCCTCTAAGAGTTAAAACATCTTAAATTATCATTGCTGTGATTTAACAGAAGTTGCAGAAGCCAAGATTTCGCATATTTCTGAATAGCACAGCTAAAAAATGTAGTGATATTGGCATGTTCCCATTAAATCTAATGGGAGTTTAACATTTATTTTATTGGAAGCAGCGTTAGAGAAATGCTACACATTTCTAAGCTTTTTTCCCCACTGAACTCTGTAGGGCTTGAATTGTTGAAGAACAGAAGTAAAGAAACACCATCGCTTTTAGAATTAAAAACGGCAAAGTTTGATTCCATTGGAAGCTTGCAGGCAGCCAGTTCTGCCTTATATTGGCTAACTTGAGCTGATTTAATTGTTCCAGACAATAGAATCATTTTGGTTGTTTCTGGTGTCCTGCTGGGCAATTTCATCACAGGCAGGAACAAAAAAAAGTGTGAATAATGGCTAGATGTTACCAAATAAATTTAACGTCTGCATTGTTTGAACAGTGAGCCCCCATTACATGTCTTAAATGATGAGTTGGCAAATTTAATACTTAGTGTTTCCAACTTAGTATCTTTCAGTAATTTACAGTATAAATATCTGTCAAGCCTCTTATCATGGCGGATGAGGGTTTCTTATGCATTTTAGAACTCCTAATTCTTTAGTACGTTGGCCTTTTAAATGTACAAATGCCATTAAAAAATACATGGCTTTGTCAGTGTTAATACTTCCAAGTATCTTTAGATAGTCATGTGGTAGCAATGAAGCAGATGTAGTGGTAGTGGAAACATGGAGGGAAGACTGATATATTCTCTGCATAGGTGATGAGGAAATAGTTGGAATTTCTTTGCTATGTTTCACAGATTAAAAGCTAGCAAGACAGTAGTGTTTTCTCCTTCCTTGTTTTCTTTCAGTTTCCTCTTTGTCATCTCTTCTCTCTTCAGGCTGCCAGTTCTCCATCTTTCTTCATCTGATCTGACTTCAAGATGGTCAAGAAATTATAGGATGAACTTCTCAGGATTGCATAAGATTTTGATGTTGGCCATGCTAGCAGGCTACGTGAATGAAATGTCCTGCTATAGATCTTTACACAGACCTATTGCAAGTGCAGTTTTCTTTCTGAGACCATGTTTATTCATTGCATAAGTCTTTGTGACATCTGTCAACTTCCCTTTATTTCAAGGTGAGATTGACCCATGATCTTTGAAAACTGCCTGAGAATGTGTTGGAAAAGGAAAGGCTAGAGGTCACTTATGCCGTGTCTACTTTGTGCTTTTTTTCCCTCTGAGTTTCCTTGCCTTTTCTTTCCTTGTAACCTCATAGTGCCTTGGCATCTCTTGAACATTTGACCTCATGGCTCACTTCTTTTCTCCTTAATCCACTGCTATCACCTTGTCCTGAACTCCTGGCTGTCTGTTTTAACTTTTCCTTCATTTTTCTTGTTATTATTTCCCATATATCCATATTGCTGTTGTTCTCACCATTCCACCTCCTTCCCTCTTCTTGTCACTTTGGTGGACTGGTGAGCTCCTTGTGTCACTAGGGCTCAGAAGGATCTTCAGGACCTGAAGCTCTCTGGAGTTTGCCCAGCTGCTCTCATCCAGAGCAGGGAACAAACTGATCAGACCAGTGGCTGTCAGAACAGTTATCTTCAATTAGAAGAAGGGATGCACTGAGTTTCCAGTTAGTTATAGTGCAGGAATGGTTGAAGGAAGAAGCGTGATATGATAGCTTTGAACTTCAAGCAAATTTCTCTGGTTTTGTCAGAGTCAGTGTGGTGTTGAAGGAGCATGATCTGTCCCTGAAAACTGGACTCTCTCCAGCAATGGAAACACTGTTGTAAAATTTTAGTTGATACTAACTATTGGGATGTTCAAGGACTCCAAATCACAGAAAATACCTAGTATTGTTTGGTATTTTTTTTATATAAAGCAAAATTATGGGTTTTTCTTCAAGAAATTACAGTCCAAGCACAAGTCAAAAAAGGCAGATTGAGGAAAAGAAATAATAGGAAAATACTTGCCAGTGTGAAAGGCTGTAGCAGTAGCTTAGCAGCATCGTATCAGTCCAGCTTTGCTTGGTGTCCCTAACGCAAAATCTCAAGGGGAGAGGCAATAGTGGAAATTTTGTTGGAGATATATGGAGGTCCTGATGCTTTGCATGATGTGATGTTTCTCCTCAAGGAATTGACAGGTTTAGAGAGACAACCCTTATGATCTAGTCCATGGCTATTTCTGAGCTTTAAGAATGTTTGGGATCACCCACTTTTAGAGAACTACAGGATTTTTCTGTATAGTTCCATGAAAGCTGATATTAACTGTATTATTACATTTGAGCTTTTTTCTTTATCAATATCTGGGTTAAAGCACTACTAGTGCAATAATCAAATACAGGCACGATCTATAGGGTTAATATTACATACTAATATCGCTGGGCTGAGATTTTAAAGTTTTATTCCACACTTTTACTCTTGGTGCCAGCAAGTTCTGGGATCCATGTCAGGGCTCTGAGATGGGAGAGGGAAAGGGGAAAGAAGAGTTTTATTAACCTCACGCAGTGGTTTTGTAGAAATGTTACCCATTGCATCAGAAGCAAGTGGCAGTACTTTTCACCTCATAGCTCTTTCTGATGACCTTTATGTAATACTTCATTTATATAGATATATAGTAATACCTGTTACTTTAAAAAAGTGTATTGGTTTAGTGGTCATATTTAGGACGTAGCTTTGCATATGCATTTTTATAAGGCCATGTTAAAGGTTTTGAAGCACTAATTCAGCTAACTGTTTTTTAACAATTCCATGGTGCATTAGCAGTCCAGACACCATGACCTAGACGCGTTCCTATGGTCTCTTTAGGTGCTCTGTCCTTGCCAGTTCAGGCTCATTCTTTGTGTCTGCTTTGCCCATTTGTTGCAAGGTGCCTTGGGTAGGGGCTACCATATTACCTTCTTGTGTATGTCGTTTAGTAGGAATATGGGGCCTTGATCTTTTTTTGAAAGGCGCTTACTGTACAATGGTAGTATGGTATAGAAAAATAGATCAGGTACAATTGACTTCTGTTTGTCATAGCCCAGTGCAGTGCAAAAAGCAAAATCTTCTCTGTGTTGGTTTTGTTGGTAAGTAGCTGTGTGAGTAAGCAAAACCAATATACCTTAAACAAACAAAAAAGAAGTTTAAGTCTGTTGTGTGTGCTATACATCGATGACTGGGGGCATAAGTTGTCTGCACACCAGTTCAGAGCTGATGTTCTTATACTGATTTTAATGTGAATTTCTTTGAGTGGTGTTTTCTGTTGCTGAAACTGTTGAGTACATGTATAATTTAGTTGCATACATAGTGATTCCTCTGTGCTTGTAGCTGAATTAGGAGGACAGGTAGTTACATCACCATTGATTGAATTCCTTGTGTGTTTGATATTGCACTTTATTAATTTTCCAGAATTGAGGCCTACTGTAAATTTTTCAGATACGTGGAAGTCACGTGAAGAATTTAGGCTCCTGAATCAGCAGTCTTTTGAAAGTGTTAACCCAGCTATCTTTTCATCAGTGGTTATTTCAGTGTCTTATCTGTTTGTGTATGAGTTTGTGAATGCTTTATGAACTGCTTGTGAATGCATTGGTCAGAACGGTTGGTTCTGACCCACAAGCCTTCTCTTCAGTTTGTTACATACATGTTTCCTTGCAAGTGGTGTTGTTCAGAGCATTTTTAAAGAAACAAAACAAAGCAAAAAACAGAAAACCAAAACCTTATTTTTTTTTTTTCCTGACTGATAATTCATTAATAAAGCTATAGTAAATTGTTGGATATTTGAACAAATAAAATGAAAATTATCTCTAGCCTTGTTTGAATGTACTCTGGACATCAAATAACAGGTTCTAACACGTTCCAACTGTTTTGTTTTGTTTAAAATGTGTGCACTCTCAAGCCACACACTGTTTTGCTGTATCAGTGTTATTAATACCATAAAGCTTTCAAAATCTTTAGTGTAATCTGAAGTTTACCATTCTTTAAATCATATTTAAAATCAGATGTGAAGTGTGAGAATGTAATTTTGTATTTTATGCTGTTCCTGGAAGACTGAGGTAAAAAAAATAAAAAGCATCTGACTGAGATGGAGGCGGCTCTGATCAAGCCTGTTCTCCCTGCAGCAATCTCACACTGGACTGTATGGGCTTGTTCTGCTTGGGACCTGGTCATAATTGTGGTGGTGATCAGTAAGACAAATTACAGGCCAAATGTTTTGTAGAACTGCCTAAAAGTTTGCAGCTCTTCCAGCAGCTGTGAATCAACCCTGCACCCAGTTTGCAGACTAGCAAGTAAAATCTGCTTCTCAGCAGCGTTGTGCCAGTCTGCAGAACCCCTGTATATAAGCTTTATGCATGGGTAGTCAAGTTTATGATGCAAATAATGGGAAGTCTCAGAGACATTTTACACACCTATGACAATGTACTTGATGCTAGTAATATCCTTGGTAAGGCAGGAGTGAAGTCCTGAAACCTTCTCGGAGTGTGGATACATACGTTCTGGCAGGGTGGCAGTTTTGACTGTGGGAATTATTCCTTTCTCTTTGATAATGCTCACTATGTGTTAGGTAGTGCAGAATCAGAAAATTCATAGTTTCTTCCTGGAGGAGCTCATGAGAAAACTTGTTACCTCACTTTTGGTTAATAAGGTCATAAGCTGTAATGTAAGATCTATGAAGGTTTTGTGCCTGTGTATCAAGACAGAAGTGACGTGCAAACGTCACAGAAAATACATAACAAAATACAAATCTATAGTTTTCAGAAAAGAAGTATGCAAGAGAAATGTATGGTGTGTTACTGCAACTTTAAT
This sequence comes from Pampusana beccarii, assembly GCA_013399365.1. NCBI lineage: Eukaryota > Metazoa > Chordata > Aves > Columbiformes > Columbidae > Pampusana > Pampusana beccarii. The sequence continues at coordinate 149,024 of VWYH01008546.1, read as the reverse complement.
AAATGTATGTGATGGCCCTTGGGGAAGCAGTACTTGTCTAATTGAGTAGTTAAGGGAGAGTGTTTTGATTCACGTGAGTCAGCAGAGGCAGAGGCTGAAACTTAAGTTGTATGCCAAGCTGAGGAACATGTAATAAGACAGACAGCCACCAAAGTGAAGCTACTTTGTAATACACCAGATTACACAAATAAGGAAGATTGTATTTGCAGCAGGCTTTATTTAAATAAAAGTTTCAAGCTGTCATACCAGGTCACAACATAAAAATGGCTGTCATCAGTATTGCTTGGTTTTCCCTAGTGTTTGTCGTAACAGGTGAGGCTGGTGAATTAATTTTCACAGTGAACAAAGTGTTCCTGGTCCTGATTGCTTTATGGTCTGAAGTTTAAGTGAGCCATGAGATAAAGTGTAATAACTTCATCATAACCTTGCGTGCTGTGAACTGGTCAGACAAGTTTTTACATACTTCATTGTCCTGCATCTACTTGTGATATAATGTGATATCTTCTCTCCCGTGATTTTTGCCTTGATTTCCATTCATGCAATTCCTTCAAGCAAATGAGGATGTCAGTAATGGGAAATGGTGGGATGCTCATTCAGTCATAATTCAGGGATAAAATCTTATAAAATGAAAAACCCAACCTTTTATATCTGTGGTTCCAGAGGAAGCTTTTGTCTGCTTTAGATTTACACGTAGTGATACATGGATCTTATCTGTCTCAGGTAGTAATGAAATTCACTAGCAAAATGTCAGATTCTGGAGAATCTTGAATGTAGTCATTTTCATGGCACTCCTAAGAGGAAGCGCAATGGATGGAGAAACTGTATTCTTCCATGTCACCCAGAAGTATGGCACAACATTATGGTTTGAATCTCAGAGTTTTGCCATGGAGGTATCAATAGCCTCATTTTTGTAGAGGGAGGACCAGGGCTGAGACCTAGATGTCTGTAATAAGGTTTCTGCCTTTTAGGTCTCTTTCCTTCTCTCTTGTGTGAAGCAGGAGTACATGCAGCTGGTGTGTGCTGTGGAACAGCTGTCCAGCGCAGCAAAGCCCGATAGCCCAACACCTGAGCGTGTTTATAAAACAGTGAGATTATGTTGGTATTGCCTGCCTGGCAAACTACTAGCCTGTGGTTTACACAAGGCCGTCCCTGGTTTTGAAAAAGCCACAAGAGTCACTACACTGTGCTAACGTGGCCTGGAGTTAACATGTCACACTTCAGGATTGATCCAGGGTGGGATAAACGTGGTGCAGATTATAGATACCAAGGCTTTATGAATGTGAGGAAGAGAGATTCTGGGGAAATTAAAGGAAGGTGTCAGTTTAGCTACTCAGAGTTGCTTTGCAATATTATTTATTATTTGTTGTATTTGGAGCTCAGATGAAGTGAGGGAATAACAGAACATGGCCATTGTTATCCTTTCACAGTGAAGAAGTTGCATTCTCTTGGGTCTTTTGATATTATGTATATTATTAAGCTTCCTGATCAGTATAAATTCAACAGCTGGACCTGTAAGTGTAATAAAGCTTTTTACTTCCAGTTCTTTCATCCAAGGTATTGTGCAGGCACTACAGGAAAAAATGTCAAAATGTGGATTGTTAAGGTCCATCATACTAAAAGTAGTCAATTTTGTGGTATTATGTGAAACTGAAGGCATTGCAGTGCAAAGGTGATGAACTTCTGGCCTCAGTTACTCAGAGTTTTCATCTGTTAATGAGAATTGACTTTAAACTCACAACTTATGCATTTCTGTGTAGCCATCCAAAATTTAATACTGACTTTACAATATACTGGTCAGTGATCTACTGCAGGAAACTACCACCCTTAGAATATAGCCTAATGGATTTGCTTGATTTCAAATATATATGGCTCATGAAATTCAATTACAATAGTGGCTTAAGGGGATATGTTAACAGGTTGATTTCCTATTGTAGGCTTATAATAGTGTGACATCTTTGACTGCAGAGAAGCTACGATTTTCTTGCATTAGGCAAACATGAGAAGATGTGGTGTCCAGTTATTACCAATTCTCTTAACATTTTCCTGGTGTCACAGGTTTACTTTCCTGGAACAGTAACTGATTAAGGTTGAGCTTTGTTAAGACAGAATGCTTTGAATGTATGCTAGAATTGCATGAATACTAGATGAATACAGATGTTTATTAATATTGTTGGCGGGTCCACTGTACAATGTGAGACCATATCAGCCATCATTGCTTCAGTGTGAAGTTAACATTTGTGTCCTCCCTTCTTAAAATATGGATGTGGTATGTTAGATGTTCATCTCAAGGCTGACATGTTTTAACAGCAAAAAAGAGAGTGTATGGGAGGGGTACCCAGCAGCCCTGAAAGTATCTCTGCTCACAAACCAGGTTCCCATTAAGAGCTAGAATGGAAGATGCTGGGTAGCTAATTCTTTTGTGCCTCAAAATGTGCCTCAAAAAGCTCAGATCCCGTGTCCCAGGACTTGCATCTTCAAACCCACAGGCTCAGTGCTGTTTTTCTTCAACCCCGCTATACTGAGGGATACATTTCCCTCTTGTACCTTACTCTGCCAGTGATAATTGTGCTCACTGTTTCATCGGTTGTTTGCATCTCCTCATTTGAGAAGTACCTTGCTTCTGCTCCTGGCAGAATGTAAAAATCGTGGTGACAGGTGGCATTCATCGAAACTCCTGTGAGGGACCCTGGTTCAGAAACAGAGTACATAGCCACAGAAGACCATGCATCTGCTAACCTGATTTAAAAACAAAACAAAACAAAAAACAAAACAAAGCCCCTAAACAAAGAAACAAAGGTTTTGGCTCAGAATAACTGGAGTACATGAGGGTGAGAAGGGGTGAAATAATTTATCTTCATTTATTTGGCTATGTATGTCCAACTCATTCTGGATTTTCTTTCCTGTTAGGAGTCTAGGAAAGGAGATGCCATTCTCCACCACCTGTGTGTTCTTTTTTTTTCCCTGGGGAAAGAGAGACTGGTAGCAGCTTTAGTTACAGTTAACGTATTTAATAATTAGAAAGCTTCACTTGAAGACCTACTTTGCTACACTGTGTTTCCCAGCGGCTCCATCCTATTGTGAGATAGGTATGAAGGATAAAACACATTAAGACTGTCAAGATGTTTCGTGGGAAGAGGTTGTGTTGACTGGAAGGGGAGATGTTGGGCAGCTTCCCTCTTAGGGTTGTCTGAATGATAACTGTGAAAGCAGATACAGAAGGAAAATATGTTACTGAGACAGAACAAAAGCAAGTTCGCTCAGGTATTTCAAGGCCAAGACGATTCAATTGAGTTATTACTGGCTGTTATTAGCATGCATGAAAAAAGTAATGTTCTTTGCTTCAGCTGGGTGACCCTCTGAAAGGGGAGACGTTCTTTCCTGCCTTTTGAAATCATCAAAGAATACGAGAGTAATCATTTCCAAAGTTATCTCTATGTCGGAAAGCCTCGCTGTTCAGGATAAGCCAGGGTAAACAAAGGACAAAAAGGAAGTGACTTTTTAAAAGTATGGATTTGAACCTGTGAGGTGCTGAGTGTCTTCAGTGAAGTGCTGAGCTTGCTTGATTTCCAGTAAGTTTATGGCTCTTAGTTCCTGACAGGATCAAGTCCTAAGATTAGATCTGCTCTCTGAAGTAAAATCAGGTTACTGCTGTCAGCTTTTTTTAACTGCCAATATTGCTTGCAGTGCATATCATCAGTGCTCTGTATGTACACAGACATGTACAGCACTTGAGCAAAGATAGAAGCTGATCTGCAGGGACTATATCACTTTCACGTTTTCATTGTTTGTCTGTTGTACTAATAAGAACTCTGATATGAAAATGAGACATCAAGAGGGTAAAGCAGAAGCAAAAGGAAAAATGCTTCTTTAGTTTTGCTGTCATGTTTAAGAGCATTTGTACATGGTTTTTGCTTCTCTAGAGTAAAATAATGCCAAATTTGTGTAGTACTTTTCATCAGTAGGTCCTGAGTGGATATCACTTGGAATGTATTGAATATTCAGTCAAGACCTTCGGGTAGAGGAGCATGCTGTGGTGTAGTGCTTTGCTTTCAGATGACTTGGATGTTCACATTTAGTTTTGTTGACTTCAGTGAAGCCATTCCTGGTGTATGAGTGTCTCAACTGGCCCGTTATGAGATTCAGAGCTCGCAAAGGATGTTTAAATGAGACTCCTCCTCTCCTACTAATACACACTTTACTGTCCTTATAAGATTAATTTGATACCAGTATTATGAGTGCAGTCATTGTTGGTGTTATTTGAACTAAGGGTGGGTATATGAGACTTCACTGTTATGCTGAAGGGGAAAGCTACCTGTTTCTTCACAGTAGTTCCAAGAAGTTACACAAGAAAATCTATTTGCTCTAAGCACGAACTGAAAAACGTTCATACAATAGTCAGAATGATTCAGTCCTCTCATAATTTAGTGCTGTTATGATAAGAGAGTGGTTAAAATTTTTGCATCTAGTTATTGCAGCATGTAGAAATAAAACTCTCTCTAAAATAGTGCAGAAGTTCTGAGTGATATGACAAACGAAGCATGGTTCCTTTTTTTTTTTTTTTTGGCTAAAATGTATCTATGCTGATGTTAAATGTAATAGAAGGCTTGGACTATCTTGAGTCAAAGGGATTTTGATTGTATCATACCTTTGCCAGGGTTTGTGTATTGCTGTTTTCTGTGGCTTGAATAAAACTTGTACATTCATTGACCCTTCCAATATATGGACTGTAAACAAGTTGGAGGCCAAGGGGAGGAAAAATTAGACAGACTTTGAAAAGAAACAGTGCTTAATTCTACTGAAGCTGCTGCCTCAGGCTTCAATGCTCAGAGTTTCATCAAACAGGTTCTTCTACCTCTGTTTCCTCATTCCTCCTGAGGAGAGTCAAGCTGACCATGCTCAATTAATTACAAGGCTTCAGAGCCTTACTTGTACTCCAGAGAAAGAGAAGGGTGCCTCCATTCCCATGAACCAGCAGCACCCAGGAAATATCTGAAGTACAGATCCTGAGCTATAATCATTTGGAGCGACGGACTGTTTTCTAGGGCAGCTTTTTTTCACTAGGTGCATGGTGACACCTTCTGGGAGGCCACAGAGATGCTAAACCCAATTTAGCAAGTGAGAAAGGAAGTTGTTTCTTTTGGGGAGGGGAGACAGTCTCCTGTCAAGCCTGGGGAACCTTGTTTCCCAGCAAGCAGTGGGGCAAATCACCCAGAAAATAATGCCGAGGACAAGCCTGAGAAATATGGCATATTCCTTAATATACAGTAATCTTGAGTGGACAATATTGCATAATCATATGACATCATCGTGTGGGAGAAGTCAGTATTTCAAAGTCAGCATGATGGTAGAAAGGGGAGCTATTCTGGTAGCTCCATTTCTAACTTCCTTTAGGATATAAACATCCCATTACATATTCTTGATCCTAGGTGTTTGGTATAGGACTTCCCTGAAAAATACTGATCAGGCTAACTTCCTCAGAAGCTTTTGCAGACCATCCTTTGAATCTCTGGGTTCTCAGTGTGACAATAAATGTGCTTCAGACAGTGCCTACTCTGAGAAAAGAACCAGACAAAACCTTACTCTTCACTGTACCAATAGGGTCTAAATTAGTTGAATATTAGTGTTTAATTTTGCAATGGAAACATATGACTACCTCTCCTGCAACCAGGCCTGCAGTGATCAAGAGTTGGGAAAGAACCATCCCCAGCTTGTTTACCAATACAACGAATAAGTAACTGTGTGATATTTTTGGCTTGCAGACTGATGGCTTCAAAAAGGGAGTCCAGAAGCCTACAGAGCTTTAAAAAATACCTTGTGCTGGTTTTGAATGTTAGGGCTAAACATTCCTGTTGTTTCCCTGAGTGTCAAGGAACAAAAATGAAATCTGGGTGCTTATCCAGACGTCTGACTGGGAACCGAGCACTCCTTCTCCTAAATGAAGAGGGTGAAGCTTGGTCGTCCCTCTCATCTCATCCCCTTGTTTTTTACTGGAGAGCGTGAATCAAAGCTGGCAGGGCTGTTGGTCACACCAGGTAGCATTGCCTGAGTGTGGAGGGGAGGGAAGAGGACAACTGGGATCATAATTGCGACATTAAAAAGATAAGGAATGTCTGAAATACCTCAGTACCTAGAGAAATGCATGTCCCTGATAAATAAGCTTCGATATTGTTGTTAAAATGCTTATGAGAAGCTTGTCATCGCAGACCATGTACAGCCCTGTGTGGTCTTAACACATCCATCTGTGTGTTGTGTGATCCTGTAACCTGGCTAAAACAATATTCTCACAAGACGTACTGCAAGGTTATTGGATTGTACCTAAATTATTCCATACTGGATGATGTATAAAATTTGCCTATATATTCAGAACTGTCTGCTCCTATATACCTTTGACACCGAGGCCTTAGTCCATTAACTACGAAATTGTGTAGGCTGTTCTGATACCTGCAGTCCTGATCAACACCTCATCCTTAGAGGGTCATGCATCTGAATATGGGCCAGGTACAGGCTGAGGGAGGTTAGGCGACTGTCCTTGCTGATCTGGTTATTCAGGAATTGCCCACGAGGAGGTTTCTTGCACCTTTGTTCAGTGTGGTTGGGGGGGGGGTGTGGTTTACCAGATTTCTTCCCCCTGCAGACCTCTGACACAAGCTTGGCGGTTCCTGGTTTCCATCTGAGGCTGCCAGAGGTAGTGGTTAGAAGTACAGTATCAACAAAAACCCTATTTTTTTCCTAGCTGGTGTGTGTGAACATCGACTGCTTTGATTAACCAGTTGTCGTGCCTAAAAGTGAAGAGATTGTTTTTTCCATTCTTCGTAGTGTTTTTGGCAAGGGGTGGAGAAAGTATAGTCATTGCTCCCTTTTCTCTCTGAGTTCATTTTGTTTTCTGCTCTTTGTGCTCCAGCACAAAATGAAATGGTTTGCAAATAAACTAAATTTTAAAAATACAAAGTAATATTTATTCCCTCCTCACAGAGCTTGTGTGAAGGTAAATAGGAACAGATCATATTCGGAAAATATTTATTTCACCCCTACTCCTGAAAATAGAGCAATCCCTCTGTTATTGAAATTTTCTGCAAGTAAACCACAAGCAGGCAGGCTGAGTGCAGCCAGCTACAGGGTGATAGCCTTGTTTTTGTTGTTCTTGGGCTTTGGGGGTTTGTAACTGCAGATTTTCTCATTACGAATTGAACCGCTAAAAACACGAGGGTTATTTTGAAAATTCACAGCAGATTCAGCTCAGACCAGGAAGTGAGGTGTTGTCCTTTTAAAGCCTGATATACAGAAAAGGGTATTTCTGACGCATGACCTTCAGTGAACAGGAATTCCTCTACTCAAAATCTCATCCTTACCATGAACTTCACTGCCGCAATTCATCCTCTCACAGCTGTGTGAAAAGTGACATATCATGGAAAAAAAACAAAATCAAAAAAACAACAACCAAACTTTGAGAAAATTTGATAATTTTTTCCTAAATAAATAGCAAGGGCTTCCAAAATATAGAGCATGAGTTTTTACTGAAGTGTTTTGTGTGTAAATAAATGTAATTTTAAGTTACAAGAGGGTTTTTCAGTAGCATTCGTTAGCTGTTGATTAAATAACTGATCAGACTGTTAAAATCTGTTTATCTAATCGTAAGTATCACAATAGAAACTACTGGGGATTAGTTTTTTTGAAAATCTGATTTGAACTTTAAGTGGTGAGTATTTGAAACTCCACGCTGAAAAATCTGGCTCTGCATGGACTTTTTTGTTTATGTTTGCTTTCACTTTTTTTTTCTTCATTTTCTGTTGCTTTCTTTCTCTCTCTGTGCCTTCAGCTTAAAGGCAGTCAAAGAACACCTAGTAACTGGCAGGTTTGAGAAGGAGGCAAAAATGTTGTTATGATCATAGCAAGTAACATGCCACACTTAGTCTGTGGTGGAGCAAATTAGCAGTAATAATTGTGTGCAGATATTGAGTATGGCTGCAGTTAAATGCATGCAAAACTACAGCCTTTTTTTTTGCCAGAGATACAGGCTCTAGAAGGCATTGAATTGAAGCCTCTTTGGAGCGGGAGAGGGAAGTATCTGGCAGGCATCTTTTTTAGGACTCTGCACTTCTAGAATTTGCCAGTTCCTGCTGTTTAACAGCCCAGATTTGCTAACCTCCGGGACATATGGCAAGGCCTACTTTTTTCTTCTGGTTCTGTGTGGAAGTGGGTGTTGGCTAGAGCTAGATAATGATGAAGAGGGGATACGGTGCTGAGATTGCTCAGTTTTTGCTTTTGCTTTTGTTTTGTGTGCTGTATTATTTTATTTAACCTGGGGCAGTTTATTTCTAGTGTTTAATTTTAAAAGCTTGCCAGTGACAGAGATCACTGAGCAACATTCCATTGCTTGAGCAAGAAAATTAATAAATAATATTTTGTAACTCAATTGCCTATGGAAGTATTGCAACTGCTAATTATGTAGAGCCTGTATTGTTTTTATCTACAGGATGTGGTAAATATTAGAAATTTTTCCTTGAATTCTCAAAAACAAGTGAATGCAGTAGATGCAAATAAATGTAAATGATAAACCCTACTGAAGTGAAACCAGATGTCTTGTGGGACTTTCAGGTACATTAGGAGAAGGCAGTATGCCATATAGGCCTCACAGTAGATGCTGACACTTCCATGCAGTAGCAGTTTAGATCAATCAATAGGCATCTTTGATCACAGGCCAGTTTTTACATTAAATCATAGACTGGGGATGAAGTGGAAATCAAAGGGCTTGTATGATCATATGCCTGGAGAGACAGTACTATGCCTTATGTGAGAGATATGTAAGCATAGTGTCAAACAGTAATCACTTTTATGTGCTCAAAAGAGTTGCTCATATTTAAGTTCAGTGTTATGCCATTACACTTAATGAACTTCTCACAGCTAGTTTTGCCAAAACTGTTTTTAAAAGTAATTAAAAATCAATCAGCATGGTTAAGGAGCAGGGCTCAATCATATTTTAAAATGTTGGAAAATGAAGTTTATGATGTCTCAATACCAAAATTCATGAACAGATATAAGTCCCACTTTAAAAAGTCTACATAATATGACTTTGCATAAAATGTTCTAGCTTAATTATAGTAATGTGCCTCGAATTTTCCAGTAGGGTCATTTATTTTGAGTATATGTCTCGTCTCTTATTACTGTAACTACGAATAAGCCTGTTGTTGGGTATGTGTTGTCTAAACGTTGCGCGTAACTTTCCTGGAATTTGTAAAGCTATTCTGTTTGACATTAGTTGGCATACCTTGTTTGCAACCCTTGTAATCCAAAAATAAAATATTTATGTGTCTCTAGTAGCAAAGTACAAAGTACCATATTAAGAACAACCATATACGGGCCTAGCTCTGTAAGATTCCCCCTAGCTCAGCAATTGGTTTCACATGTCTGTCTTAAAACCTGCTGGAACTACTCTGAAGTTACAACTTCGAAAGCAGAATCCTCTTCTGGCATGGCTGTATGAGACAGATAGAAACTAAACTCTCTCAATTTAGGGTGCAGTCGCAGTTGAGGTGCTGCTGCTGCAAGGCAGACGTGGGCAGAGATGTTGGCCGCTGGCGTTTGGCTACTGGGAAGAGCAGCTGCCACTTTATCCCCAAAGTGAGTGGAGCTCTTGGTAGGAAGCAGAAGCTTTTAGAGAAATGCATACAAGGGAACGGCGTTCCTTTTCTCAGAAGGGGCCCTTCTGGCCATCCCCAGGGATTGGGGGAATTGCCTGGCAGGCTGGAGGAGAAGGCCACTGGTCTAGCATCCATACTCACAACAGGAGCTGTGGAATCCTTCAGGTTTTTGGCACTAGGAGAGCTGTGTTGATTGACAGGCACCAAAGCTACAAAAGTGTACTTTTTCTGTGTTTTACTTGCTTTATTTGGATGTCCAGTTAAATATTTGTTTTGTTTTTATCCCTAGCTGAGGATTATATTTTTCATATATGCTTTTTTTGTGGAAGGAGGCATAGGGAAGGCTGGTGGGCTTTCAACCTAAGGCTTCAGAGGTATGTTGAAGATTTTTGTCAAAAATACTGTGCCAGCCATATGGTTTGCCAAATAGTCTTTTACTTTTTACTGCAGTGGGATTTGTTTACATATATCTTTCCCCATCATATCTCCCTTTTTCTCTAATTTAAATAATTTCATTTTGGGATAACAGTAATAATACATCCTCTAAAAATTATGCCAACTTCATGCCTTGGGGCTAGAAAAGCAGTTGTGCAGAGGTAGCAGGGTCATCTAAAACATGTCTCAGTGCTGCTTATCCACAGCCAGAGGTTTAGAAGGAATAAAGCATAGCTGGATTTGAGTTACTAGTCATGCCCTGTGATTTTTATCTTACATTATAATTTTTAGCATGGAAAGGTTGAATGTAGATACAAAAGGAGTAAGATGCGCACTGCTTCTGTTGTTTCTTTGTCATGGTGAATTCACCACCTGATATTCTATTACAGCATAAAAATACATAAATCTCTTATTGAACGTTGGCCTATACTGTGACATGGTGCTTCACTTACAGACAGGTAACCATTTATCTTATGGATGTTTCTTTTTTTTAGTATCTTTACATGGGAGTTAGTTGCCAGTTGGGGGAAAATAAGGAATCATGTTAACCCCATATGAAACTGGGGTTAATAGTTAGAGTAACTCAAAAGAAAGCTCATTTAGGCTTTAAGGGTGCAACTAGAGTGCTGCCAGACAGACTCTTCCTCTGACTGCACCAAGGTTTTGTGCCTTTATAAGGGTTTGCAGGAACTCTGTGTGGAAGTCTTGCTGTGGTAGGGGCTGCTGAATCTGCCCCATAGGAAACCAGTGAGAGGAAACACAGGGATGGCCACAGTCAGGAATAGGCTTGCTGCAAATCACAAGTGGGAACAAATACGATGAGGAAGCAGCCGGCATCTCTTGTGGTCGCCAGGAAGACACAATTAAATTTTCTGGCATTGGGGCATGACAGCGAACCTGAATCATGAAGAACCTTGGTCCCTTTGTGACTGTGGGGAGCAAAGTGGTGGGGGAATATAGGAAAGCGAGAGGCCTTTTCAGGACATACAGCCTGCAGAGTTGCCTGCAACTCTTGATGGTAATGAGCATTTTAGTATTATGCTCCAGCTTCCTGCTAGTTGTTAAATATGGCCTGTACAGCCTCCCCCGCTCCGTCTTGACTGATTGTCCCCATGAGAGCACCTATTTGTGGGGATATGTGATTTCTTAAAGACTAACCTTTTCCCATTTAGCTTTCCAAATTTGCTTTTGGTGAAGATGTATGAGTCTTAAGTGTCATTAATGCTTTTTGTTCAAAGCACCCCTGGAACAACTCTTTGCAATGGCCACTTGGACTGTTTTATACCTCGCTTTTTCAGAAATTTAAGACATTTGAAAAATAAGCATTATAAATTTGTATACGTTGGTTCTTTGGTAAATAAGAACACAATTTTCAGAAAAAAAACTACGGGTAAAATTTGAGCAACATATTAGCAAAGATATTTATATTTTTCATTACAAAGATTACTGCATCAGTGTTAACTTCAGATTTTCAAAAAGTCTTGGGCATCTAGAAGAAGGGTATTGAACAACACACTGACTTTCTAAAAATTAAGATATTTAATTTGTAAATGAGCAAACTGCTATCTTCTGTATAGAAAATTTCAAAGCCAAATACCACACTGTATAGATTTTTGTGTATTTTGTGCCTTTGATTGATTCACATGAATGCTAATGCTCTGCTTCTTTCCACTACTTCATTTCTGCCAAAAACTGTTTTAGCATTTCAAACCTTCCAGCAATATAAAACTGGAAGGAGGAGATTCTTTGATTTGCAAGGCCCAAATAGCAAAGTACTGATGTATTTTATGCTTTTCTTAATACATGTATATACGTATTATTAATTTGTGGTTGTTTGTGCTGAGAAGTATTAATAGAATGGCATTAATGGCTATTCTGGAAGGATAATGTTTTTAATTCATTCATGTCTTCATTGCTTTTAATGTAGCCATCCTAAAACTATGCCTAGAAAACCTTTTACCACACTGCAGCATAGTATTACCAATGTAACCACTGTTCTTTGGGCCTGACCAACCTGGTGTAGGGGTTTTTCAAGCTGCATGGTGAATCTATATGCTACATGGGCCCAGTGGTCTATGAAATGTGTACAGCGTGTGTTATTTTAATTAAAATATATAGGCAGTATCTAACCTAATCGAATATTTATTTGCATTATTCTATAGTTCTCTTATATTTTATCTTTAGCTGGAGAGTAGAGAGACACAAAGCTTTCCTGGTTTAGGTGCTTCAGCAACTGTGGTTAGACGCTGGTGTGCGGAATGCCTCTGTTGTCAGTAGCCTGCAGAGATGCAGGAATCCTTGTCAGTTTGTACTGAGACACTTTGAGTCACGTATAAAATGCCACACACGTTTCATCACGTATAGCTGGTCAAACACTTGTGGGTGTTGGTGCACGTGCCAAAGGTGAATTTTGCCTGGATGATAGCTTGATAAATCATTAGCGTAGTTTCCATTGTCCATGGAACGAAGCTATAAATTCCTTGGCAGTCAGGGTTACCTGGAGACTAATATAAAGGTTGCTAGTATAAAGGTAGCTTGCTTTGTTATTTCAGATGTGCGGGTGTGCCAAAAAGCAAGGCTAATGGTCTGCGTTCCCAAGTTCAGTAGAAAGCCAGATCATCAAACTGGAGACCTCTAGCCTATCCTATTTATTCCAGCGGGTCAGGACTTTGCTGTTAATCCAATTCTTATTTTGGAAATACTGATCTGTTGCAGTTTTTTCAGTTGACCGTAGCCATTTTCACGTAATTTACACAGGAGAAATATTTATGAGGTCCTGGGTGGAATTACCGCTCCCAGCCAGCAGCTCGTGATGGGAGCGGCTCGATGGCATGCAGGAGAGCGCTTTCAAGGCCGTGTTCCTTTGCCGACTGTGGGTTTCTGTGTCACATCTGAGAAGCCTAACCATGGTACTGTTCGGAGGTAAATCTCTCTCCTCCTTCCCCCCCAATTTCATTTCAAGACCTCCAGAGATAATTGGTTTCATTGTAATACACAGCAGAATAAGTTTGAAATTTTAATGGGATGGGGGAGGGAAGCCACTTTCTGGCCAGCTTGGAGCAGTAGTTGGTACCCTGGGTATGCCCTAATGCTCTGTGAAAATACTTTGCCTGTCTTTAATTCTCACCAGTGGTGGTCTTTACACTGGTAGAGTGTGAGATTTAGAAATTACCTTATCTGTGGTGTCCTTGACAACTTTATCTGAGCACAGAAGAAAACCTGTGCTGTGGCATATTGCCTGCTGGTTCATTCTCTGCTCACTTTCTTTACTTTTTGAATCTTACTTTTAGCCTACTTAAACCTCTCTGAAGCTGAGGGTGCACCTGGGCCCTTTCTGTATGGTGGTAGTAAGGATTAAGCATCTTTATACAACCAGGAAGCTAAAACAATAGCAGCCTCCACCCTGCTTCGGATTCTGGGGATTGCTGAGTGGATGGTGGAAAAGGTAATCTGAACTGTTAGGAAGCAGCCAAGTTGATTTCCAGCAGTAATGGGATTCATCAGGGAGAGTTTTCACACGTTTGGAAAAATGTGTGTTAGTTCAATAACTACTTAGTTTATAAAACAAAGTTTTATCAAAAATCCCCCAAAATGGAAGGCCAGTTGGCTATGTGAATTTCTAAAGGGAGGCTGGATTACTTCATTTATTTATGGGTAACAAAAAGGTGTTTCCTAAAGAAAAAATGAGCAAACAAGCAACGATATGACCTTCAGTATGACAGAAACTGAATCTCCCTTGCCGTTTGTAGCCTGCTATTTTTTTTTCGTTTTATTGGTAATACTAGCGTTCTTAATAAATAAGAAATGGTGTACCTGATTTGATACACTTTTTCCCAGCAGCCTATGGTTCATAAATCACATTTCAGAATACTAATTAAATGGGGAAGCTAGCAAATTGTTGCTAGTTATTTTAGTTAGTATTAGTCACACGGCTCTGCAAGAGCTTTTTGAGGGGATAGCATTGTTCTAGACATATAATTCACGTATTATTTCTGTTTTTTATTGTAGTTCCTAGTTCTCTAGTTTTGATTAGTCTGTAAGCAAAAAAATGGGTCTTGTTTTAATAGACATTTCACAAAAAGAACATCGCTGCCTCAAAGATTGAATGTTATCTCTTTTTTTTTTTTTTTTTCGCTCTCTGGTAAGAGATTTTATTTGAAAGGGAGCAGAGCAGGGGATTAATTTATAATAGTTGACTACTATCCAGATCTTTCATGTTCTTGATCACTCTTACCTGCTCCAAGCCTATATTGGCAAAGAAGATCATCTAATCTATTGCATCACATCAGATGATGTTCATGCGTTCTCAGCTTTCCCTATGATGTGAGATAAGTTGGACTTCTCTCAAACTGGGGTATGCAGAAGACAAAAGGTGGAGAATGAAAGCATGGAGGAGGGTGGAGTGACTATGAAAAATAAGGAAGATGGGTTGTTTCCCTTCAGAACAAAGTCTCATCAACATTTCAAAAATTATCTTCAGGTTCTGGAAGTCACCAATGCGATGCTTTTCTCTTATGAACTGGAATATCTAGTTGGCTCCTATCTGCAGTTTACTTATCCCTAGAGGCTGAAGGAAGGGAGGCACTACTTGAATTCCAAGATGTCTAGTATTGCTGTTTTTACTGTAATTTGTATGTGTTATGTTACTATCTGGGGGCCAAAGATCCTTTATCTTAGTGTTATGCAAACAGTAACAAATTGTGATTCTTGTCTGATTCCACTGTCTGTGATGGACACAGCTGATGTCTAGGACAGCAGGTTCAACTGAGTTTTGAGATGATTTTAGTTTTTTGCACAGGGGTCAGATGTCTGCATAGGAGGCAAAGGTCAGAGCCATCCATAAGACACCAAAATATTACTGCTATTGGCAAGTTTCTTGTTGGATGCTGGAGGCAAAGCTGTATTCTCCTGGATTATGTATTGATAGAAGCATGTGTACTATTTGATACTGCCTGTTCATTTACTGTAGCCAGTGAGATGGTAGAAAGTTCACTGGTGATGTTCTGTGGCTGGTAAGTCTTCAAGGTTTACACAGACCCACACAATGCAAGTTTTTATTAACATTTACGAGGTGCTTTAATTTAGTCTGTTGGAATTTAATCATTGCAAGTGTGTGGCCATGATGGCTGTGCATTATCTTACACACTGTAACATATGTAGTCTTTGAGTTTAGGCACTGGAAACTCTATGTGTGCTCTTGGAAGGACCCGTTTCCAAGTCCTGCACAGTTTTACTGGTTGATTATAAAACATGAATGAAAGAGGGAAGAGGATTCACTTCTTCAATGGATATAGCTGGAGCTGGGTCACTTGTGCAGCCGTTCAATGGTTCCTTGGGTAGATAAATCAAACTGAGAAAAGTCATAAGAAATTTCCGAGAGCACAGTCAGATACCTGAGCCATTCTTTTTCTTATGGATATCATAACATATACATTTGTCCAGCGGTGGGCTACAAAGATGGTGAGGAGTCTGGAGCACCTTTCTTATGAGGAGAGACTGAGGGAGCTGGCTCTGTTCAGCCTGGAGAAGAAAAAGCTGAGAGGAGATCTTATTTATTCTTATCAATATCTCAAGGGTGGGTGTATATTTAACTCTACCTAATCTTGAATTCAACCTAAAAGTAATTGTTTTATACATTAAAGAGTCTTTTAATTTTGCCAGAGTCCTATATTTGCATGTTAAAAGTGGATAATTTTAGAAAATTGTGACTGCTTTAGTAGTTTCTTGAGTGCTTAGGTAAGTTTAAATTCTGAATAATCTTGAGGCTAGCAGTGTAGTGCCTTTTATATTGTGACTCAACTTCTTGATACACTTATTTTTTGGAAGCCAATTGCCATCTTTTAAGATAGTGATGTTCACACTAGAACTTGGGTTAATTTCTTCTTCAATTTGCATCTTTTAGCGATGAAGGGTATCTCTAACACTGCTGCTGGCATGTGAAAGGATAACACCATCTGTTAACCTTGAGAACCAGACCTGTATTGCTTGACGTCCAGCCTGTGATTGTGTCTTTTTTCCTGGTTTCATGTAAAATTCTAGATGATGACTCTGATATCCACACAATACTATGGATTTTGTTGTTAAGCAGCAGTGTGTGATGACAGTAATAAACATAAATGCAGGATAATAGCTTTCAGAAGCTATACTGATTCAATGATTTTAGTTATATTAGTGAGTAGTATGCCTAAGCATCCTCATTGTTCATGTATAGCAGATTATATATTCAGGTGACTCAGACAATAATCTTGTCCATGGAAGGCAACTGCTAAGAATACAGCAACCAAATACCTTAGTATTCCTTTAAAGGGGAGTTATTTATTTGTTAGGAACACTGCATAAATCATGTATTATTTCATGTGGTCCAGCATTCATTTTTTTTCTCCTGTCCTGCTTCACTCTATGCTCAGACCAAGCATACTGCTTGTAAGCTGTTGCTGTTTCTTTTGGTTTGTATTCACCTCTTCTTCCTTCTTTCACGGTGTTACAGCAAAACCTCTGTTGCTGTGTTCACAAACTCTCCTAAAATATTTTTTCTTTCCTCAAGGTCTTTTGTGAAGGTAGCCACTGAGGAACAGAGCTTGTAAAAATGTGTACGCTGCAAGAGATAGTCTATAGAGCATGGGATGTGGGATGCATGCGTACAGAATTATGTTAAATCTTCAGGCTGGTGAAGCTGAAAATGCAAGTCCTAAATTCCTGGTGAGGTAGGAATTGAAAAATGCTGTTGTTGTGTCCTGAACTATTTTGGCAGAAATTTCCTGTAAAAATACAGCTTCACAGGCACCCCATTAATTTGAATTTTACTTTTTTCAAAAGAACAATATTGAATGAAATTCTGTTTTCAATGAAGTGAGTGGCAGAGTTTCAAGGAGTTCTTTTGATTAGTGGCAGCTTTGCCTGAACTTCAGTGAAACCAGAATTTCACTCTTCATTTTTACCGCTTTTCGTATTGAAGTATTCCACAACGATTCATTGTTACTAGATATGCTGAGATGTTGGTGAGATGCAACATGTTTATTTTTTGTGCTGAAGGTAAAACCTAGTAGCTCACATCAATATATAGAATAACTTTTAAAACACTCTTCATTTCCTGTCTTGAAACTTATGTGAGATTCTTTAAGCAGAGTTCTTCAACTATTTTCCCTTTATATCAAAGAACATCATCCAAGTCCTGCCAACACAAACAAATTAGAACTTTAATTATTATGAGTGTCGGACTTCTTCTGAAAAGTAACATCTGCAGTAGCATAGTAGTCAATGAGTTTGGTGTGTCATTTCCACTGACTTGTTAGGAATTTCAGGATTTCATAAGAGAAGGTGCAACAGATGAAATAGTGAATCCTGAAGCTGGAAGCAAAAATGCTCTGTACTCTGTTAAAAGTTGCTTCTGCTGTCTGTGTGCTTCTGCTGCACAGAACAGAAGCAAGAAGGTTTTGGGGGTTGTGCTTTTGGTGAGGTGTCCCTGGGTTGCCATTATCAGTCTGAACTGGTGGTTCTTTGGGAAGCAAACACAGGAGCTACGCGGCAGCTGAAAGTTGCTATTTTAGCAGCTTTTGTGTTGCTCTTTCAGTTCTGTCAACTTGTTCTACTCTGTGCCCGACTTCAGATTTGGCTGGGGTGGCTTAGCACTCTCACTGCCATTTCACGTACCAGTTTTTCTTATTAAAAATGTAGCTGGGTCTAGATGTTCTTAACTTATATTTAGGAATGCTTCACAGCTGTGGGTTTTGCCTGCACAGCTATGGCTGAAAATGGTCTAAGTTGGAGAAATGCGGAAGGAACTGCACTCAGCGTCACTGAGCTAATAAATTAGATTCATAGGCTCTTTCTTTGGAGCAGGTAGCTTGTTTTTTCCACCCCAGATTTCCTTATCAAAGAAGACCCGTGTCCATAATTCACCAAATAAATTCTTGTGAATAAATAAAATTGATTGATTGTGTTTCACGTTGGGTTACATTGAGTAGAACAAACCTGTGGAAATATTCCTACTGGCTTCAGTGGGGATACAGGGTGCACCCTTCAATAAATTAACCTTCACAGTCAAAATTAATAACAAGTTTTGCTTGACTTATTTGACAAAAATCTGTACTGCATACCTTAAGAGAAGGGTGTCAGCTGCAGGGAGGAGAAGTCAGAGTAGGAGTCCACAACTCAGTGCCAAATAATAGTGAAATGTTTACACTGAGTTGCTTGAAGTGGAGACCTTGGGTTTATACCAACACAGCAGATTGCAGTCAGTTCCAGTTGTAACATCACTAAAATAGTCCTACAAATTCAAAGGTTTCATGGATTCGTTTCCCTGACGTATTCTGTGCACATAGAGCTCTCTGTTCACTGGCTGTGGGAGATTAAAACCACCCATAGTCTCATGGTGTGGTAAGCACAAAGCAAGACTGAAGGTGTTCTGGTTCTCTGCTGATGCTGAGAAGAGAGCAAGGCAACTGCGTTTCATCCCCTTGTAATCCTGTAGCAACTGCACAGTTGTTGCAGAAGGTACACAGTTTGTACCTTTTTTACTATTACAAGTTTGAGTATTGCAGCTCCCTTGTCTAAAATTATACTTACCCGAAAAACAACTGCACATTTAAAAAACTGTTTTAAACTAACATATCAAGCAAGGTAATGTGTACAAATTCCTGCTCAAAATTCTACTCTGAATCTGTGAGATAGGTAGGTAGCAAAGGAGGTATACTCCTTTGTATACTCTCAGTATACTCAGAGTATACTGAGAGTATACTAATGTTTACATCTATTTTCTGGCACTTTGAGACACTTCTGGTGTTCTCTGGAAAACTTTGGATAGATAAGAAAATAAATTCCTAGAACTATGCAGTGTTTTAGCATTTCTTTTGTTTCTTCTTTTTAATATCTTATTAGAATAAAATGATACAGCAAACAGGTATTTACATAAACAAAACCATTAATAAATATTGTTCATCTGAATGGAATTTTTGGATTCCTGGTGAGTCCAGATACGTAATTCAGGCAATTTGGCTTAATAAAGTGTAACAGTTATGGAACAGTCACTATCCAAAAAGAAACTCCAGTGTGGAGCCTATTCTACAGTGCAGATCCCGGAAGCACTTTTCTGGGTTTATCTCAATGTAACAGATACAATCTGTAACTTGATTAAATTATTCATTTTATTTGAAACTTTTCAAGCGCTTCTATCCAAAGTATATACATACGGCATGGTGTGTCAAACATGTTTGTTACCACTGGCTTGTAGTATAAGAGAAAATACTGGTTACACAGAATCACAGAATGTTCGGGATTGGAAGGGATCTCAAAAGATCATCCAGTCCAATCCCCCTGCCAGAGCAGGAACACCCAGATGAGGTTACACAGGAAGGTGTCCAGGCGGGTTTGAATGTCTCCAGAGAAGGAGACTCCACAACCTCCCTGGGCAGCCTGTTCCAGTGCTCTGGCACCCTCACTAAGAAGTTTCTTCTCATATTTGAGTGGAACCTCCTGTGTTCCAGTTATACCCATTGCCCCTTGTCCTATCATTGGTTGTCACCAAGAAGAGCCTGGCTCCATCCTCGTGACACTCACCCATT
>VWYH01008546.1:14079-129071 GCA_013399365.1 Pampusana beccarii | reverse complement strand
GTGTCATCAGCAAACTTGCTGACAGTGCACTCTAGTCCCTCATCCAAGTCACTGATGAATGTATTGAATAGTACTGGTCCCAGTACTGACCCTTGAGGCACTCCACTAGATAGAGGCCTCCAACTAGACTCTGCCCATTGACCAACATCTTTTATTAACAACTTTATTTTCTGAGGAATGCCAGTGTAGGTCGTAATACTAGTTCATTTGGAGTCTATCTGTATTTGTGTTGCTTGCTGACTTATGATGATTTGTTGAATTAAGGTATGAGAATAATACATGTAATATTGTGAAAATGTGTGGGATTCAATTACTGTCGTGTTGCAATAGCATCTAACTGTAACAGTACATTAACACAATGGGGAAAAAGTACTTAGAGTAGAAATTATGTTTGTTGGTGTGTTATATTGTCACATTTGTACCTTATTATGCAGTTATTATATTGTACATATTTGTGTGCAAAATCAAATGTTTGTAAGTCCAGTAACAAGTTCTCATTGGCTTAAGTGGTGCAGATTCAGTGCAGTGGTGCAGAATTGAAAAGCTGGTATGGACTAGAGTGTAGGAAGAGGTAATATCCTGTGAGCAGTGGTAATAAAATAGCTCTCTTGTGTCAAATTTTTTTACTGTGTAGTTATTTCACTAAAAGCTTACATTTTTTATAGAAGACTCATAGAAATAGAAGATGCCTTTTGGAAGGTTATACAACAACATGTAGGATGGTTCTTTGCCATATAAAAGTAGTTGCTATTGCAGTTTACAATGTTCTCAGTAACAGTTCAATGAATACTATATGTGCCATCTTTTCAAGCGTTTCTAATGACAACTATGAGACACAATTGTACAACTCAAAAAGCGTATTTCTGAGAGAACTTTAGTATGGGAACCCAAGCTCAGTAGTACATTTTAAATAAATTGATTATGGTTATCACCTTCTAGAAGAGTAATTCATGCTTTAAAAAATTTGATGTGGGCTCAATGTATCTTAACTCATTAAAGAAAGAGCTTTCAACCTCTTGGCACATTTGATACCAGTTAGGTAGACAATGAGCTCTTTTTAGGATATTTTCCATCTCACATGCATCTCTGTGTGTGAAACCCCAAACTGTGTCTTCTAGCTGGAAGAAAAACATTCACAGCTCTTGGGCTGAGAAGCAAAATTGCTTTGTTGATTAAAGAAAGCACAGATTAAAGACAATTTCAGACTAGAACAATTACTGTTCTGTCTTGTTTATAACATAAGACCCAAACTTTTCTGTATAGTTATGTATTTTAATATACATAACCTTGAAAATTTTAAAAAAGTGGTTTTTTTTTCCTTGAAATAAGAATTCAGCATCTTGGTATTTTAGATCAGAGCATTGTTTTAACACAAGTTATTTAAATACTTAATGCAGAAAACCTTAATAAATTATTTTAAATAAAATACAGCTTCAGTGAAAACAATGTGAATATGATCCATATTCCTAAATAAGAGTATGATGCTGTGAGTCGGTACCTTTGATGACTAGGCTGCCTGTTTGAAACTTTTTACAGGGTTATTCTATTGAAAAACTTAACTGTCTTGAAGGATTTGCCTTTGGCTTCCACTTCTTAAGGCATTCGCTAATCAAGTTTCTTCAAATGAAGAAAGCTAAATAACTGTCTTGAACAGTAGTTTTTGAATGTCAAGTATCTGTAAAATGAAGTTCTTCCTCATCTTGATAACTAGAGTACTTCATTAATTAGCTGAAATAGCTTTAAGCATTAGAATACAGTAAGAAGCTCTTTATCTATAATTAATCATATAAGATGGTATTAAACATCATTGGAAGAAATTAAATGCCTTGAATAGAACTTCATCTCAAGTTATGCTGGAACAAACATAGAAACGTTTGCAAAGTTTAGATCCTCATCATTGTGATCTGAAAAGTTCCACAGGAGAGCCAAATTTGCATAACTTGGATACATATGGGATTTTGAATGCACAAGAAGTGGGAAATTTGCAAACAAAATCCTGACCAAAGTTTTCTACAGTAAAAAGAGCAGGACTTCAGCCTGTCTTCATGGCCCAAGAAATATATTGTTGCAAAGCCTGAGTAATGAGTTCAGGCTCTTTCTGAATCTGTACCAAAGCCCAATGCCAGTCAAACCAATTCTCTGTACTGGTCACTGGAATCTGTGAGTGGTGCTGATGTGGGGTTAATCGCAACACTTTCTTCAGTTACTGCATTCACCATGCCTTCAGTAATGATAGTCCTGCGGCCGCCTTGGATATCAAAGAAAGACTATAATGCTAGCACATGGAAGTTTTATAGTAGTTTTATAGTAGTCATGAGTAAAATTAATACTGGAAGTTAGAAAGAAGCTCCCAGTCATGTAAGAAGTTAAAGAACCGTGTTCTTGACGTGATGGTAGTGGCAAGATGGAAAGGTTGTTTTGGGGATGGAGCACGATAATTTTGTCCATGACAAGGCAGGAAAATTCCAGGAGATAGAAAATGGAGTTTATGATATCCTTGGCCATGTGTTGCATTGGTATCTCTGTGTGATTGAAAGAGGGTATATTTTTGTTTTGTTTCTGCCCGTGCCTAATTAGAAGAATCTCACGTTGTTGGGCTTTTGCTGCTTACTTCTGAAAGCTGGCAAAAAACCATTTTCTCTTTGAAACTTATTTTTGCTCTGGATTTTTCTTTTTTTTTTTTTTCCCCCCACTTGGGATTTGACCAATGTTACAGTTAGAAATACAATGTACCCAGACTATGGTTGCACTGTTTAAGTCATTCAGACTGTTTAGGTGTACTGTATATATATACTAGCTGTTAAACTGATTGATGTTTCTGGGGCTGGGGAATGGTTTTAGCCATGATTGTGCTGGCAGGGATATGATCTAGAATAGGCCCATCCAGGATGGGAGAGGGGTTTGTTTTGTTTTGGTTTGGTTTTTAGTCTGTCTAGGCTGTCACAGATACTTAGGCTATCTCTGATTCTCTCCATCTCTCTGCTCTCTATCTTTGGTGCTTTGGAAGTGTTGGTTTTGCAAAATTTCAATCTCTTTTTCTTTTTTATCACCTTTCTGAAAATACTTTATCCTCAAAATTTCTATTAAATGAAACAGGAGTGTTTCAAACAAGTAGGCAAAGGACTACCCTGTGTTTTTTGTGAAGAGGATCAGCGTGATCCCAATTTGAAGATATACTGTCTTATCTCTGCTGTTACCTAGGTGTCAGCGTATCTCTGCTCAGTTCTTCAATTCACCTAGGCTGCAGAGTGAACCACTGCAATCGTGCCCTTCACTAGAAGGCAACCCAAAGTCCTTTCTTTTGCATTTTCATCTAACTTTTGGAGAATTGCGGCATGGTTTTCACAGTCGCTCCACACCTGCAGCTCCCACAGATGGACATTATTCAAGTTATGCATATTGAAGTACCCATGCTTACCCACAGATAAGCACCATTAAAATGACCCACTACTTCTCCCAGGCGTGATTAACCAGCCAGCCAGCAACCTGTGCTGTGACATGATGGTCCCAGAGGTGGTGGGTACTGGAAGGGCTCTTCTTGAGGAGAGGTTTGAGTAGGTGGTGCTGAGGTGACAGATGCAGCTGCAAGATGCGGTAGTGGGGAGATAATGGTGAGGTATAGCCTCGTCTGGTAGGAAAGTGGTTTGTAATAGGAAAAAAATTGCTGTTTGCTCACGGGGATGTATCTAGGCCAAGACTTTGGAGAGGATGGACTGTGGGAAGGGAGAACCAGACTTGCATTGGTGGGCAGAAGGGCTCTTCTGTCAGACCTGGCTGTGGTGGGTGACACTGTTTCCCTTTGACACACAGAAATAATCCAAACCCGATGGAAATATGGCATATCGTTTCTGTTTACAGTAATTTAAATGTTTAATGCTAAAATAATTGATTGATTGATGTAATAGTTGATGATAAGTGGTATTTTAAATTATGGATGCACAGGTACTTACAACAAGACTTCTGGTTTTTTTATAAAATGAAAAATATGTTGTTATGAACATTTAGTCACAAGTGGGTTTTTCTGGGTTTTGTTTTTAATTTCACGCACATACTGCCTGAAATTCAGTTGGTGCATTAGTCAGTCCTTCGTGTGTGTAGAGATATGAGTGGATATGAAGTTTGGTTCAAAACCGTGTGAGACTGCAGCCAAAAAATTGTGTTTCATCTGCGGAATGCCATTTAAATGGAGTGATTTCACAGGATGCCACACAGATGCTGTTGTTATGTGTATCTGACAAGACCTATGAATTTCATGCAGAAGAGACATATTTTTCTTCTGCTCACTGTTAAACTTCCTACATGAAGCATGTCCTTAATATTTAACAGATTTTACTACTTTTTTTCCACTGTGGTACAGAATTTAGACTTTGCCATGGTCTTTGCTTCCGATCAGAACTCTTCTAAGCTTCCTTAGCCAGTCTATACTGTGAACCACCACGTGCATTCACATTTAGTATTCCACATGTCCAGGATTCCAGATTGCTGCTACCTCTAGCTTGGATCGGCTAACATTATGTGGGGACAATGGTCTTTTTCCATTTCACTTTGCTAAGAATATCCCATATTCAGAAGTTGAAAATTTGTCTTGAAAAACAATCTCTTATAAGTGTGCGTGTTTTTTTTCCCATGTGCCATGTTTGCTAACAGATTACAAGAAGCAATATCAGATGTAAAGGTCCTAGGGAATGCACTTCTTTTGATTACCTGTTCCTTGGTGTATGTTCAGAGCTCTGTCAGCTGTCTGTTTCTGTAACTAGTGAACTGCTCATGTCTGCCTTCATGACTTGTCTCTCCCTTATGCCCACTTGCAGAGTGAAGAGGACAGTGACTGGTATTTTGTATAATCTTTTGATTGTAGCTGCGGCAACACAGTCTAATTGGCAGCCAGAAACCCCAGAAAGTTCATCTTTCTGGCACGTTTCACTGATTTTTGAAAGTTTTTGTGTCTTTTAAAGACATGCGGTTGAGCCTCTGTGACAACAGTGCTTCCACATAAACGAGAAGGAGAAGGGGCATCTCTGCAATATGTATGGCCTCCACAGCGTTGCTGTGAAAATCATCTAGAACTTCTTGGCATCTGTGTCCTGGAGGCAAGGTTCAGCTGACTTCTAAGTAGGCACCATGCCATCTGAACAGATGGGTATTAATGTAAGCATTGGATATAGATGTTACGGACATGATTCCCAGTTCCAAATGTTACAAAATGTTGTCTGTCCTGAACTCCTACCTCTGTGTGTAAAGGATTTGTTGTAAATCCAGCTCAGTGAAGAGTTAGTTTTACAATATTAGAAATCTAAGTCTTGGATCAACTGTGTCATTTGCAATATTGGATACGGATGTGAAGTTGCTCAGAGGAACTTGTTTGTGTTTTTGGAGGAGTTCCCATGAGCAACAGATGAAAAAAAGCATCTGTGGTGTTTACCATTTTCATATGAATAAGTTACATTGTGAAGCCATCGTGGAAGAAAATAATGATTTTATTTTTTCCTGCACCCGCAAGTAGGGATGGCAATCATGGGGAATCTGATGAACTTCATTCAGCTCACCAGACTTGTCTATTCCTTTGTGTAACCTGATGGTTATTTAGGGTGAAAGGTTGTTTTCTCTGTTTGCCGTTTTTGTCCCATGTTTTTCTCATATGCCTGTATGGTAGAGAAGATAGATGCTTTTCTAGTACTCACTGACAACGAGGTGTTTTTTTTCTTCTTGTGGTGTAAGCAGCCTCTTGATTCTTCCAAGGCTTCTTCAAGGTCCTACCAAACTGAATTTCATCTCTCTTGCCAGAGTTTTTATAAGCTCCACTGTCTTCTGAAAGTTTTTTTTCAGGAGCTACCTGCTTCTTCTGCTCTGCATTGTAACATGAGGTGTAGCAAGACATATCCTGAGTGATCTGATTAGAGTTACCCAGTGATTAGCATTGATCTGAATTGTGGTGGGAAAACAAACGGTGGCATCACCAGTCTTAGACCATGACTCAGGGGAAAACGTGGAGATGTGAAGTGACCATGGCACATTTACAGTCACGTGGAGAGAGGCTGTGTTGGTCGTCAGATGCGGGGCCTGTCTCCCAGTGTTCTCTGCAGCGTGGAGGATATGACCTAAATCCTATTCGTTTTCTCTTTTTATAACACAAAGGGATTAGATTATGTATTTATACTGGAAGTCAGCTCCTTTTCCACATGATCAGATTATTTATCTTTTACATCCTGCCAAAAGTGAACAGAATGCCATTTGTTTGTTTATTTAGCATTTCTAAACTATCTTTTAAAATAATTTCTTTTGGGGAGAAACATCCCCCAAATTGTTAGTTTTCTTACAGCACGTCTAGTCCGGATAATTTCAACAAAAAGTTGGTGTTAACGGGATCATCCACTGAGGTCTTGGCTCTCGTTCAGTCTGTACAGATGTTCTTTAGACTCTTATCCTGTCTAGATAATAAGAAGCATGCCTAGTAAGCAACTGTGGAGCATGTTAGCATAATTCACGTAATTCACAGTACCTCAGCATTCAGCCTGGGGCTGTGAACTCTAAAAATAGAACAACAGATTCTGCACAGCTTAATCCTACCTGCTTGTTAGTCATTATCTTCTTAATAAGCACCTAGCAGGTACCTTTTGTTTGTAGAGAATCTTTCATTCAAATAGTTTTACTTTTAATTTGGGAATGGGGCCAGGGCTTTGGCCTTATTCTGCAGTAAAGTGGTGTGGATATGTGTGCTGTTACTAAACCAATCATAGTTAGATGTAGTTTTTATTATTTCTCTTTTAGTTTATGTAAACTCAGAACAAAGAAGAACAGATGTGGCTTAGTAAAAGAAGAATAAATTCAGTAGGTGCGATGCTGTGATTTTTTTGATTTTATTTATTTTTTTATTTTTTTTTAAATTTTCAAGTCAGTTTTTCGTTGGGCAAGTGTATTTGGTAACAGTCAGACTGTCTTCTCTGTTTAAGGCTATGGAGGTTGTAGGGGAAGATGCAGGGAGTTTGCCTCCTGGGAGACATCCTTTCACCCATACCTCTGCTCTGTGGAGGCAGCATACCATGTCATTATTATGCTGAGGTCTTTTGCCAAGACAAGAGGTTTATGCATGTTGAAGTGAAAATAGTACATGAGAACAGCAATCAAAAATATTTATGGCAGTAGGTTAGGAAACCAGCAACTTGAGTTTAATTTCTGCAAATTCCAGAGACAACTTTTATAATTTTAGGAAGCAGCTTAAGCCCATATTCTCAAATGCACCTTACCCATTTAATATTTTAGGTTTTTGGTCCTAGGTTCTGTGTGCCTGACTGTTTAAGACAGAGAGGGTGTGGCTTCCTTTGTCTCTTTCTAAGCTCTGGACAAAGACATACACATTCTAATGAAGCGCTCAAGCTTGGTTTGAGCCTCTAGGTCAAGCAGTAGTACAAATAGCCTACTAATGAAAGGGTGAGAAATGGGGTAAAAAATTACACAGCATTTATGGAAACAGCAACAAGGCTGAGAGGACAACACAAACTTTTAGAATTATTGCGGCTAAGACCTGCAAGAGCAGTTCATCATCTGGGGATACATATGTCCTGTTCACTCCAGTTGCTTCTTTTTGAAAATAAGGCTTAGACATCTAAATCACTTAAGCATTCTTGAAAACTTAATTGGTTTATAAATATGGATCCATATGCTGGTAGCATAGCAGCTGGAGTTAAGAAATGCAATGGAAGAAAGTGTAATCAGTACTTCTAAAATCCAAGATAACTTTACTAGATGTGCTAATAATATATATAAAATTAAAACCTTTGAATGTTTATAAACTGTATCTGATAAAATATAATTGGCTCCTAATGACAGAATAATTTGATTTTGTTTTCCCTCTTTTATATATCTTGCTGTCAATGATGTATTGCTTGAAAGAAGAATGAAGATGACAAATAGATGAAATGTTTAGGTGGTTTCTGAAGTGTATGTGACTTAAGTTCTAGATTTGGGAAATTTTATGGTTTAATCTGTGAGATAAATGAGAACTGCACTGAAAAGTGTCACTTACTGGTGGTGTTTCTAGACCATGGTTCCCAATATAGCTAATATTAGTCCATCTGCATTTAAAAATTCACACAGGATTCTTGCTAGGAACTTCTGAGTTCTCTGAATCCACTGGGGGGGCAGGAAAGAACATATTGTCTGGACTTGAACACTCTTCTGGATATGTGCATGTCAGACATACGATTTACAAGGCTGAGAGTGGTATTGATTACCTAACTGCTCCGTTGCTGAGCTGCAGGAATTTGTGACTGGTAGACCAAATTTTGACTGGCAATTTGAGACATCTTTCAGGATGTTGTAAGTATTCGTATTCTGAAAATTGAACCAAATTCAGTTCCTCCTGTAGGCTCCCAGTATATGAGCCATCCAAAACCATTACCTGCTTTTGAAAAGCTTTCCCTACTTGCCTAAGGATAATATGGTTTTACACGGCATGTAAAGCTCTGGACTTGCTGTTACTTGCTTCTAATACACTGAGTTACAAGTTGGAATTTGACCATTAGGTCCTTATTCTGTTTTTCTCAGTTCATACATACTACGGTCAGTGCCAGAGCACCATGGCTTTGACCTAGCTCCACTTGAAGGTTAGGAAATGTCTGGTTATTTATAACCAGCAAGCAGAAATCTTCTCTTTTCGTGTAGCTGTAGCTGCACACAAACATACTTTAATATACTTTTCTTAGTTTTGAACGTAACTGTCTGGTCTCTGCATCAGTCAGCAAAATTGGAGATGTCAGGTCTAGTCTAAAGCAATTCAGCAGCAAAAACTTGATATTTTAAGGCAAAACTTGTGTGAAATTGATGGATTGCATTGACTTTTATAGAACTGTTACACAAAAGTGAAGTTAGGCTAAAATTTTTACAAGGTTGAATGATAACCACTCAAATGCCAAAAGGATTTAGTGCACAGACAAGTTATATTTAGTACATATTTTATGATGCAATTAGTTCATAAATATGTGAAAATGATCACCTGACAAACTTTATACACTGGCATCTTCTTGCACTTGGCACACATTTGTTTTAAAGCCTGGCTCGTATTCCCAGGGTAATTGGTGTTTCTTTTATTCCACGTTTTTTTTACTTCACAGGATGTTACCTGCTTCTGGAATCCTTTCTTGCTGAAAGTTCATAGACAAATTATGTTCTAAAGCTTTTTAAATCTTGAACATACCCATAGTTCATAACAAACTATCTTCATATGCAGAAAATATTGCTGCTGCTATTCAAAGACAGAAAAACAATAACAGCCTTGGAAGGCTGGGTTTTAATATTGCACTGTTTTTTTGTTGTCTGGATGCATGCCATTAAAGCTGTTTAAAAGTGATGTCACCAAGCAACCCAAGTCCAGAGAACTGCAATTTCCTATGTACTTCTTGAGTCTCCATGTAAAAAAAAATAAACGGTTAAGTATGCCAATGGCACAGTATCAATGGCAGACCGACCAGCCTGGAAGAGCAGCCCCTGGAGCTGAGGCCGCCCCGGCTGCAGGCGCTCACCAGCCACAGTGGAGTGGCTTGGCTGTCCTGCAGCACACGAGCCTGGTGTCAGGAACCAGCTGTTGTGACAGAGCATGAGGGGAAAGGAGCAGCGAGAGCTCTGGATGCTGGGGCATTTAAGGCTCATCTTCTTGTGGATGTGTCTCGGGTGTCTGCTGCAATCCCGGTGCTGGTAGTGGTGTGGGGAAAGCGCCTCTGACCTTGGCTGACTGCTGTCCCTGCCTTGCTGCTCAGAAGCTACCCAGACACTCGGTAGCTTTGATGGAATGGATGAAGTTACTGAAAAGGTACTAGGCTATTGTAGTTTAATAGTCATTTGCTGCCGCCTCAGGTTGGGTTGGTTGGTCCCTCAGAGTAGCTGTTTTCTGTGCTTTGTTGAGGGAACTCGGAACTTGGCAGGCACGGGCATTCTGTGCTATGCCAAATATAATATTTATGTTTTCTGGATGCTCTGAATAGTTTGAATACCTGAAGCTATAGCATTAATAACAATTATGAAGTAACTTGAAGGGTCGTTTGTGTTGTTGCTTTTTTTTTTATTTTGAGCTTATCATAGCACAGTTGTCTTGTAAATGCATTAACTTGGGATCTCTGAAAGCACGTGGCAGAATCATTTCTGCTCTGCTGGAAGAGCAGTTGCTGCAGAGCAGGCAGAGGGTGAGGCAGAGGGTGGCCCTGGTCAAGGGCTGAGGAAGGACTATTTCTGTATTGGTACGGGAGGACATCTTGGCAGTGCTCTGGCCTTTCGGGACCTCCAGAAAACGGGTTGCAGATATTAGTTAGCAACTCGCTCCAGGAAATGAAAACTTTTGAAGGAATCCTGTTGTCTTCGCTCAACCTGCATTCCAGGTGGAGTCACTAGTGAGTCTGACTGATCTGAACAAAAACCTCTGGGATTTGACCCACCAAATACTTGGTCATTGTAGTGTTTTTGAAGTATTTATCATGCCACATAGTAATTTGAAAAAAAATAAAGTTTTTTAAATGATCCTGGGACAAAAGCTTATTTGTCTGGCTTTCTGGAATAATCTGCTCCTTCATAAAAGGACTGTGCTTTTTGTTTCTGGTGTCCAATGCTGGTGCCTTGAGTAGTCACCTCCACTGAATAACAGATTTCCCAAGAGATGATGGGCAGTCTGATCAATTGGTGACAGGACTGCAGTGACACGATAGCTCTCAAATCCTGGAGCAGACCATAGTGAGTGTTCTGTCTGATGGCTGTCTGGTCTAGGCATGAGTTGGGCGAGTGGTCTGCTGTTAAAAAGAGAAAAATTATTGCAATGAGTTATAACTGATAATCTTTTAATTTTCTTGACAGCGAGTGGTTGAATTGTGCTGAGAGCGACAGCACACTGCAACTGTATAAACTATGGGTTCTGCAGAAGCAGTAAAATCTGAGATTTGAACTACTTTTGTTTCCCCATACGTGACCCTAGTTGGCCAGAGTGGAGGCGTACTGGTGAGGGAACACACACCTCTCAGCTGTTCTTTGTGTGAGTGGGAAACACGAACCTGATCTGCACAAGCACAAAACCTCCAACTGCAGAGTTTTGAAGCAGCAAGTGAAGTGGAGCCGCTGTTTCTGACAGCCAGCCCGGCCCTGCACCCTCTTCTAGCTGGATGCACGATTTCTAGTGCCCAGCTCCTCTTTATCTGCTTACAACAAAATCTTTGTTGCTCCTAGTTGAGCTTTTCTCTCTGTGCTAATAATTTTGCTGTGCCTTTAGTCCTATGATGGTTCCACTAAAAAAGTTTTCATGTAGGTAATTAATTGTTGGGGTTTTTTACGATATCGGTGAGTTTTGCTGCCAAAAGCCAGTGAATCCTTTTTTTTTATCTTGGTGCGCAAATTGTTTCTAACATGCAACACATTTTTAATTTAGCCTTCACATCCGCATTATTACTATTTAAATGCCATAGCATATCTGTGGCACCGTTTGATGTATTCTGGATAGGAAGGGAGTTCTGCTCGAGCAGTATCAGATGTAACTCCATATGGCATTGTTGTGTGAGGCTAAGATGCTTGCCAGTTCCAATTTGGAACATGACATTCAATGCAAACATATCATGATACAACTGCATTGCAAGGATTTGAGCTGATAGGTGTGCTCTGCTCGTTGTCGGAATACATGGTTACAGTATTGAGGTTATGAAGTATGATCTTGTATTCAATGCTTAATGAGATAAAGGTGCTCTCTGTTAGCAACTGTAATTTTATTTCTCTGTCTCATGAGTGTACAGTGCACTAGTCGTTGTAGGAGTAGGCTAAGGGGGGCTTTGTCTGCAGGGGAATATTTTTGTATGTGTTCTAATGATGTAATATTGTACGTACCTCCTCTAGGGCAAAGAAAAAACAAAAATATGTGTTGTTTCTGACTGACCTGAGTCCCTGCTACCAGAGTTAGGTCCTAAAGATCAAAACAAAGACAGAGGTAGTTCTGAAAGGGTGGGTGAGAGTAAAGAGACAATCTGTGTGTTTGGGGGTTTGAAATTAAGGCTCTCTCTTACAAATATTGGCACCAGATGCTTCAGAGGAGACAGGTGGTTGGTGGGTTGTTATCTTCCTCTTCCTCCCCTTTGGTCCCAGCTAGTGGGCCACAGTGACGCAAGGGAGATCACGCTGTACTTTTGAAAGGCTGGCTGTGCCTACGGTGATGTGCAACGTGGTACCTTTTCCTGCCCCTTCCTCGGTGCAGGCTCTGGTCTGCTGTCTTGTGCTGTACATTTACAGTGGTAGTTGCTTCCAGTGGATCCTTGTAAATACTGTGTGAGACTTGCCTTTCCTGCATGTGTTGGCACACCATCACCTATGTTCCTTCATGGTGTTTATCTGAGTTTGTTCCTCCTACAATCGTGTCAGCATCTTCATGGCTTCTGGGAAACACTGTCTGTCGTTTGCTTTCTATCTTCAGAATGCACAGTTCATCCTGGAAATAGAAGCCGTATCAAAGATTATCATAAGCTTTATGGAGAGAAAAATAAATCACATAAATTTCAAGTAGTGTGCCTTTTATTTTGACTCAGTATACAGCTGAGCTAGAGATGCAACCATGTCCAGAATTGCTTGTAATGGGATGGGAAAACCACATGTAGTAGCATGCTATATGTGCAGCAGAGCTTCTCCTAAAAAAAGAAGGGATAAAAATAAATGATCAGAAGTAAAACAAGCACTTATCCTGTTGTTCATAGTGACAAGTGAAGTATATCAATAATTTAGCAGTCATTGAAACAGGATATTGCTTCTGAAAAGAACATCATATTTTTGCCTGTCATGATAGAACTTCTTAACATTTTTTTACAAATGAAAAAAATTAATGGTAAAAAGAAATAATTGTCATGGCAGCACACAGGCACAGCAAGAACAGATGCTGATGAGGTCATCATGTTAGTGACTTAAAAACGTCACTGCAGATGGGTACAGAACTGACAGCCTATGCTGAAGAATGTATCACTGCTAAGTTACACAAGCTGCCAGGGAACAAGAAGTGTGGAGATTTAGAGAGAAATCTGGGATCCTGGAAACTCTTATAGCAGGCTGAGAAACTGTTCTGTTGTCAATAACAGTCCAGAATGCCTGAAATGAAATCCATTTTTCATAGCTTGTTGGCAAGAGCTTTTGAAAGAAATGTCTGACATGTTTTCAAGCTGTGTGCAAATCAAAAGGACTATTACTCTGAAATCCACATGATAAAAATGTTCAGTTCATGTGATAAAATATTTTCAATCCTTCTTAAGGGGACTAAACTTGTTAGCAGATGCTGCTTGACACAGGATTGCAGAAACAGAGGTACAAACTTAGTGGTTTGTGTGCTGACAGCTGCGTAGTTAAACTGGGAGTAAACCAATGTTGGACATGACTTGCAATATATTTAAGTTCCTAATCATTTGCCACCTACAGGGTACGAGATGGCTCAGTTCTTTTGTGTGTGGTGCTATTTACGGACATCCTGAGCTGGTATGCAAAACATCATGTGAGAGACTTTTTGTTAGAGGGTAGCAATGACAGTGGATTTGAATGATTCGAAAAAGGAAGTTTTCCATACAAAGGACGATAATGGTACCAGAGGCTCCTGCATCTCTGAGCTTTCAGTAATTAGCAATGATAATTCTTTTCTCTCATGGCCTGTTTGTCTAATTTTGCTGACTCCAGCTGCCTGTTTACTGAGGTGATGCGTAAAGAATAAGTTTTGCTTTTGTTCCTATTGAAGGTCATATATATGGTTGCTGGTTGAATATTGCATCATGAAGGATGACACAGTTTTGCTTGCACTGTTTTGCATTGTGTTAATTAGTGCTAATATTACTTCTAGTCTCTGCTTTCAAATTTTAAGTCAAGACTCCAAAGAAAATGCGATTAGTCTTAAAGACTGTAAATTTTTAATAATTGTGAGAAGTTTTGTCTGTCTTCTGGTTTTTAAGACTTCCATGTTTCATATTTTCAAGCTTTGGTCTTCCTGGCAGAACTTGAAGGGTAGAAACTTAAAAAAAGAATATAAAACTGAAAGCTGAAATTTCCATTTAACTGTCTGGAGCCCAAGCATTTTAAAGATCCCAGAAATTAAGCAATGCTGAATTGATCTTCGAACTTTCTCACAAGTAACCACACTTGATTTGTTTGCATGATGCTTCTTGTGTTTGCGTTACAGCTGTGTCACTTTAAAGGCAGATGTTTGACAAATTGCATGTTGCTTGCTCTATAACATGCGTGTGAAAGTTACCCATAGGCCTGACCTCCAACAGTTTTGGAGAAATACATTATTCGCTGAATGCAATCCATCATGGTTCTGCAACCATAATTTTTGGAACACTTGTATATCTTTTTCATTATTTGCTTGTATAGATTAATATTACCTGATCTCAGTTTATTTTATTTTTACATAGAATTCTCTTTTTTTCTATGGCCTCTCTCTTTGTTTCAACTTTGCATCTTTGGGAGCAAAGCTCAGCTTTACATTATGTTAACCGTTCATTCACAAAACTCACGTTTGGGGAGATTTGCACCTGTGCAGTCATTCTGACTAAAATTTCCTGTGCAAAACAAGGAAATTTGCATTTC
This sequence comes from Pampusana beccarii, assembly GCA_013399365.1. Taxonomy (NCBI): domain Eukaryota; kingdom Metazoa; phylum Chordata; class Aves; order Columbiformes; family Columbidae; genus Pampusana; species Pampusana beccarii. The sequence goes on along the minus strand of VWYH01008546.1, from coordinate 114,497 downwards.
AGTTAAAGAGAACAGAATATGTCTGTTTCAGTGTTTTCTGTTTTTCCCATCACCATGGCACCTTAGTAAGTGGTAATTTGCAGGCTGAAAAAGAGCAAGCCAAGTTTATCAAGGAAACAGAGACAGTTCAAGCATTAATTTGATGATACAGTAGTTTAGAATCCCCACATGGTAGACCTGTTGGTAAAATGTGTGTAAATGCATTAACCCTGAGCATGGAGCTCATGTAGGTGTGAGTAAGAGACACTCACCTACAACACGCTTCTCCAAACGATGTTCTCCTGGCAGAGGTGACGTGTGGCATCCTGCACACCCAGCCAGCAGTGGGAAAGCAGCATAACTTGGAGTTGTGCTGTTGCATGGTATCATCCTGGAAATAATTACATGTATAAGCCACCTGCAAGTATTGCCTGTTGAAACCTCCTACAATTTCATCAGAGAGCAGCCCTCGTTTGGCAAGGAGTAGGCATGCCGTCGAAGTTACCGTCATATGAACTGAACCACTTGCATCAGGGTTTCCTGACACTGGTACCTATCTCTCCCATCCCCTTCTTTTCTAGGAAGAGACAGTGGCTATGACGAGCAGGTATTGTAAAAAGATGACACATTTTGTTCTGATCTATCAGAGTATTTTGAGAAGTAAGCATGCTGAATGAAAAAGACAAGGAATTGTGTTTCTTGGTTAAAAAGAAAATTGGCAGGTTGAAAAGGACATGCGTTAAACCCAAACCTGTACATGGCTGTTGGTCCACTCTTTTGTCCTTGTCTACACAAATACAGTTAGTTCTCTTGCTGCACCACCTCTGTGGGTCACTCATAGAGACTTTTTTAAGTGTTAGGAATGAAATCACATGAACATCAAAATGCATAACACTTGGCGGAAATTTTCTACTCTGAATTTGATTAAAGCTAGATTTCTTTTTCCGTTGATTTATCACTGTCTTAGCTCTTGCTTTGAATTGGGAAAGTTGTAGCATTATGATGAGTAGATTAGCCAGTTGTATGATGATTTTACTCATTTATGAAAGAGCAAGGTAGGGTAGGAATAACGGAAAACAAAATACAGATTGAAGAAGATGAGTCAAAAAATTTATTTCCAACAGTTAAACGTGATTTTTAAAAGAACTAGGTAGGGGAAACAAAAGCTAGTGGCCATAAAATGAGGAACAGCATCAGCTAACTTGAAGATTTAAACTTTTAACATCTAGGGTAATTACATGATACAATGATTGGAAACATACAGGAGTACAGATACATTGAATGGAAAAAACAAATCCTCGTTGTTGCATTTACTAGCATGTCAACTTCAGGGCTGGTTGGCAGGCTACTTCCATTAATTTATGCCTGCTAAAAATCCTTGCTTCAGGACTTCCTTCAGTATTTGTAACCATCATGCTTTCACAGATTCCCAAATATTTTGAGTAACGCAGATTGTTATGTAAACAGGGACTTTCTTCTGCAGTGACTGTTAGATCTATTTCACTGTTGATACACTGGGACTATTTTTCTACCTTCTGCCTTCATTATGGTAGGTAAATTTAGATGATGTTCTGAACAGTGCAGACAGAAGAATGTTCTTTAAGACAAATTCTGGTTTAGTTTCCTCTGGGGACATTTGCACATTCGTGTGACATCTGTAATACTGTTTATGCAAGTCTCATCCCTAGAGCAAAGAGGATTTTTGTAGTTATGACTTGTTACGAGATATGTAATATCAGCAGTCTTGGTGCAACTGGATCAGATTGGATGGCTTACAGAGGAAGCTCACTTTCTGCATGATGGTTGCCTTCTGTGCTGAGTCTGACTATTCTGAGAAAAACTTGTATTGGAAATTGGAAAAGGGGTGGCTTTTCCTTTGGCAGTGCAGTAGAAGGCAGAAGGGAAGGGCAGTTGTGAAGCTGACCCTCTGTAGGGGGTGAAAGTAGAGAGGGAGGTATGATGGACTGTCAAGGATGTGCAATGCTCCTAATCCCCCATTTGTGCACAAGACCCACTTGAGAGATACCTGGACTAGGATGTGGGATGTTTGTAGCATCCTACTACAAACTTCAGCAAGAAAATGAGAGCTTAATGAAGTGAGATGGAACCTCCAAGATGACGTACAATGTGAGGTTGTATGATACAAAGCAAGTCTGCTTGGGGGTTCTGTAATACAGGCAGTAAAATAATAACCATAGCTGAGCAAAATAGCTCATAGAAATGAACGGAATATAGCTTTAATTCAGTGGCTTTCCTCGCCAACTCAGGTGTGGGTTAACTACACCACAGGAAGCTGCACTATTTATATCTCTGATTTAATGCTGTGTTCAGGTACCATGATGATGAACACACATAAAAGCAGATATAGATTAACAGGGGGCATTAAACTTTGTGAGAGGGAAACAGAAGAGGATTGTTGAAGCATTGAGCATTCTTTGAAAAATGTACAAGCTTTGTTCTGCATGACCTTTTTTATTAGTAGCCTCAAATAAAGGAATGGAGCTTATACTTTATTCTTTGGGGTGGTGGAGCTGAAGTGCATGTAACCAAAAAATATTCTATTATCCTATCAAAGGAACTTGGGCCTTGGCTAAATGAAAAGATAAGGCCTCTCATGTGAGCCTTATCGGTAGGTTTCTTTATCTTCTTCATCAGTTGCAATAGCTTCTGAATAAAATGAATGGAAAACATTTTTACTGATGCTAGGCAAGTAATGCACCTCTTGGTTCTTAAAGAAGTGGCAATGTACAAATTAAATGTGAATGACAAAAGAGGTTCTATCAAGTGTGTTCACTGTGTACAGCCCAAGTCTCTCTTTGTTGCCAAGGAGAAAGATTAGAACTAAAATTTTAGGACTGCAGGAGCAGGTATGTTCAGCAAAGTACTATAATTCTGAGTATTATTTTCTTCCAGTTTGAATTGTTAAAAAAGACTTCAGTCCCTTGTAAACTGTACTGACTTCAGGAGGACCAGCTTCAATATTAGAGGTGTGTATGCAAGTATTCCCTGGCCTTGCTAAGCTACTGAAGAAGAGGGTAGCAGCAGTAATTTGGATAAGGCAGCTTCTTATTAACAGCTGCTCTCTGCTTCTCTTTGTCTGGATGGTGGCTGAAGGCAAGCTGGGGAGGGGTATGAGAATGGGCGTCCCCCACATGCTGGGGCCACTTGGGATGACAGAATGTGCCGGGTGCTGGTGGTGGATGGAGGTGTTCCAGATCTCAGAAAAATTGCTCTAGTGATCCTATTCCTTCTTAGAAGTCAGATCATAGTCATGCATTTGAAGCTTCTTATGCAAGGCTTCTGATAAAGAAGGATTATTAGCAAAGAGAAAAGAGGTAACCACCATAGGCACTGTCTACAGCAGCAGCATGTCTACAGCAACTCTGCTTGCCACGGAATTGGTTTTGGGGGGTGTTTGGAGCACTCAGCATATTATTGTATGGGCTGTCAAAGTGAAGGAGATATGAACTGATGTGCACAATGTCATTAATTTAGATTAAAATGTTAAAATTATCAGGGTAGATATTCCTAAAACTTTTAAGGCTTGTGTTTCTGCTACATATGCCTCAATAATCAGTTACAGATTGTAAAGTAACTACAGTGGTTCTTTGAAACTAGCAATGCCAGGCATGTCAAAAGTCAGCCAGGAAGGTGTATTCAGACTTTCTTTGTTAGGGAGCTGAATTTAGGAACTGGACAGGGAGAATAAGGTTCCTGTGGAGCCAGTAAGTTACTGGGTGCTTTTGCAGAACAGCTGAGAGCACAGGTCTGTATCTCTAAACCAGTTTAATAGAGAAAGTAGGTGCATAGCATAGCCACCCAAATTTAGATGCTTAAAGACTGTGTGAATACTGTCCTAGAGTGTATGTTGCCATAGTCACAAGGAAGACAATCTGTGTCCCGTGAATATTTCTGCCTTACAATGATTTCAGTGAATAACCATAGTAGTGTTTAATCTTCTGTAAAAACAAGATTATCAGTCCAGTCAGGGCATTAATTTTATATTTAAGACCATGATTGTTTTTTTTTCTGTAACAAAGGTAATGAACCAATATATGTACTAAAGCTTTTCTGTGCTTTCAGTGAACTGCTGTCTAATTTCATCCACCCTGATACTCAAAACTGGGATTCAAAGAGTATTCAGGAAGACCATGTGGACTTCTGATGTGCATTTCTCGTGAAATGTCTTTTACACTGCCTGTGTTATCCTTTGTTTTTACTGCAGCCGTGTTGCATTTATTTTCCTGCACTGTACCAGATGTTTGATGTTCAGCCTCTCTCTGCATACTTTTTATTTAATAGAAAAAGGGAACACTTCCCCCCTACCCCATTCCTCCGTACAGAACAAACGTGAAACAGGAATGCTAATTGATCCAAATCCATTGCAAAGAGCCCAATGTTTAGAGGAAATTAGCCCTCCTCCATTAAGGTTATATTGTGATTATTTTTAACAAAGATGTCTTACTTCTTTAGAAAAGCAGTTGTTACTAGCAACGGATTGGGTATGTTACGAAATAGACCACCGGTCTGCTTAATGCGTGATGTTAAGTAACCACTCTGTGAATTTTACGGCCACATCTCTTGTATTGCATAGAAGCAGTTTTTTATCGGCAATTTTAGGGTCTGTTCTTCATCAATACCACTTCATTGGCTGTGATAGAATTAACTTTGGCACCCGGTTTACACAGAGAGGCCAGTGTGCTGCTGAGCCTGCTGTCTGCTGGGATGGGAATCACACCTCTTCTTCCAGAGCTCAGCATCGCTGGAGCCCTCGGTGTTCCCTGAATGCAGAGCAACCTGTCTGATGACTTCTTCAAGGCTGTAAATCTTTCCCTGTAAAATTATTGTGGGCAGTGTTTGCAGAATTAAATCAAGGTAAAATTTATCTGTTGCTTAGCGAGGTCACTGACCAACCAGCTTGCAGGCTGTGATTATGTTGTACTTTCTAAAGGCTTATTAAAAGATGAGATTCGTATTTCATCTTCATTAAATGATTTCGAATCTCAGAATTAAAATCTTCAAGCCAAGCTGGGAGGTCTCATCGTAGCTTTAGATATTGCATAACCCCCTTGAATACAGGCTCCGGAGTTTATGCAGAAATCCTTGGGAAACAGGACATAAACGTCGCTGACTGACAGTCATGTTACAGTAACAACACAACTCACATCTTTGTAGCAGATCTGACTAAATTCCTCGTCACCAGGTTTTTTTAGTTTTCAGTTAAATCGATTACTGGTAAGATGGTTTAGATAGAGATGATACCAAAGTTTTTTCAATGTACTGAGTAGTTCCTTGTCGTCCTGTTCAAATACGTGTTGCTCTTGGTTGTGGGTGGGTAACAGCTTTCACCCTCCGGAAAGGCTGCGTACCTCACTTTTCACAGTGTGCGAATAGCGAGCAGATATGGGAGAAGAGGTAGCAGAGAAACAGGTACCTGAAGATGAAGGTACAAACAATTTATCTGTACAACTTTTCTGAATTAGGGATTAGAAGAGGGTTTATTAAATTATTTCTCTGGTGCTGTTCCATACTGCTGAGTATGGATAAGAAAACTTAATGTGAGTCTTTTTCCTCATATCAAATCAGACCAAGGGTGCGTTACAGCTGGGCTTGCCGGAGGCAGAAGGAACAGCATTCTGCTTTTGTAATCTAATTTTGTATGAACCTCGCAGTATCAGCATTATATATACAGCAGCTAGTTGCACAAGATAAACAAAGAAATGTTGCATTTCCTGAAGTTTCACAAGCTTTAAAATAATTTTTAAAATAGAACAGGTAAGATGTGAATCTTACAGCTTGACTGTGTGTTACTTCAGTTTAATATCTGACTTTTTTAAAGGAACTTAAACTGTTATGTGGCAGCTACCAAGCACCAGTAATTTAGTGCACAGCTCCCATGTGAAAATACTTGTCAGTGGTTGTATTTTGCTTCTGACCACTAGAAACCTCAGCCACTGTTGTGTTTGCTGTGGCTACACGTGCAGTAACCACAGAAAGTTGCTTCAAACCACTGATCAAAGTTTTTTCTCTGCTGGTCATAGCTTTAACATTGGTTTTTTGTTTGTGCTGTCGCGTTCATTTTGGCTTTCAGAATACAGTGGGGTAGAAGTTATGCTTTTAAGAAAAGATATTTTCAATATGAAACACTTATGGGAATGACTGAATGTCTCCTTAGCTCTGAGTTTGGACAGTGAGGCTAGAACAACAGGTATCATTAATAATTGCAGGGTCTGATGTTTTGTAGGACTCCAGTTACTGCAGTAGCCTGAACATGTGAATAATTTGGCTCGTGACACATAGTGAGAGCTGGGAAAGTCTCCAAACTGAAATTTGCAATGGAAGATATTAGCACAGTGAAAGCGACTAAAGAAAATTTTATTTGGAGGCCAAGAATTATCCTCTGCTAAGCCAGATACGTCTCACCCTGTCTGTATGTCCCTTGAAAGTTTGCTTTACTGCAATAGTAGGACTTTCTGTTATGTTAACATCGAGGAGTGTTAGTTTACCTAATCTGTATCTTCTACCATCTTCAGTCTCTCTCATTTTCCCCTATCATTTTTTTAAAGAGCCTGTCAAATAATGGATTCTCTTGAAAACCCACTATTACCAAAGAAAAGATTATACTTCAAGGTGGGGCAAAGCAATGATCATGAAGACTGAAGACTCTTTGTAAGACTCTCTCTGGTTATATTCTGAGGCTGGGACTTGTGTCTCACTTAGCATGACGAAGAAGCACTTTTGCAGCCCAAGTCATGACTACAGTGATCTCCACCTGTGGCTGTTGGGACTGTGACTAACCTGAGAGGCTGCCCTTGTAAATCTGCTCTCTCTAAAAATCGCTTCCTTGCGTATGGGTCATCTTTATGGGGGTTGTGAATCAGTGCTGGAAAAGGCAGGGTCCACTACTGAAAGATAATGCTGAATTGGACTTCAGCAGTTTTTTCAGCTGTTTTCCTAACCTTTTGAGGTCCAGAGGAAATAACTATTAAATTGCTGTGTTCTTCTCTTCACTGTACCTTTGCTTTCTTAACCTCCAACTGTCTTTTATAGTCTCTATGATGGCACCCATGCAGGGCTTCTTTGCTGTAGCAGGGATCCTAGGCAAGACACTTCAGGTATAATCTCCCCAGCTTTAACAAAGATTTTTGTTCACTGTTAGAAGATGATATTGGTTAAAAAAATCACTGCTGTTTTTTAATACCCGCCAGCTCTGGTTGTCTAGACCCTGAATGTAGAATTTACCTGTCTTCAATGACTAAATATTTGGTAGCTGTTGACACCTGCCAGCTAACGAGGTGATTAATAGTATATGGTGTCAGGCCATTATTATACCCGATGGGAAGCTCCTCATCCCCTCCAGGGATAGCCCTGCCAGGCCACTGCCACCTTCCTCTGGGACCTCTCAACCATGCTTTCAGTGGGCGTAGGGTATTCCTGGGGTGAATCCTTGATTTGCATTGGTCCCAGAGCATGGGCACAATCCATCTGGCTGTGGGACCACGGTGAATCAAACAGCAAGCTTGGCCAAAAGGGCTGAGCAACACAGGTGTGATTTGACCACTGAACAGCAAGTTAAGAACACATCCTCATAAAGTTCTTAGGATTTTGAGAAAATAGTGGGCCTCTAGGTCAGAAGAGGGCTGGGGAATTGGCAGTTGTAGTTTTTTCCTATGGGTGAGCACTCGGTTTGGAAAATAAATTTCTTAGCTATGGAATTGTTTGGCAGGGGGAGCAGCAGAAGTAAGGGCTCATTTCTGTTTTAAGAAGAGGCATGCAAGGTGGAGGTGTTGATAAAGACATGAACTCTGAATTTATTGATTATTAAATGGACACAATAATTCTCCTTTCCTTCTTAGTTTGTAGGAGTAGAGAAGCTGTGACCTGATGGGAACTGTTTCATGTTGACCCAAAATGAAGCAAAGTAGGCCCAAATGCTAGGCCAGCAAACAGAAGACAGCTGATAGCCACAACTCTGTTTTGCTCCACAGGTGAACAGCAAATGCCTTGGCCCCTTTTCTCCTAAAAGTGCTTTTTGATTTTTTCCTGTTTCTTTCTCACTTACGTGTCCTTTCCTTTCTACCTCCTTCTCTGGATTAATGAAATAGCCTCCATTTATTTTAATGGTCCATACTCCTGTCTGTGAACATTACATTTGCTTTTGTACAAACTGTTCGAAGTGGAACAGTTCTGAAAGCGGTTGGTCTTCACTTCTGGATGCCGATGTTTTTGTCTGCTGAAAAATTAACTTTTCTGGTCACTGGTGAAGGAGGTTTCTTTAACTCTGTTAGGCTGTTGCCAGTGATGTTCCTGCAGAGCTGCCTGCTGACGTGGAGCGGACGGCCAGGGGTGGACTGGAAGTCAGTGTGGTCTGACAGCTACTTTACCCTCAGTGACAGGTTCTCGTCTCTGCAGATGTCTTTCCAGGTGTTCCCCTTCTGCAGCTGGGCAGTGTCTTACAGCACTGCTAGCCTGGAGAAGGATCAAAGATAGAGTTTTAAATAGAAGATTTGGGCTGTTTGTTTGAGCATGTCTTTGAAGAGGTCGTTGTAGCTGGTTCAATTCTAGGCTAATGCTCACTTGCCTGGCTTTGGGAGTAAATACACCTAAGAGCAGTCTTGTTTCCAAGCAGAGGTGCTGCACAAACAAAGATGGGAGAAAATTTTTTGTGATTTCATATTCGTGTAATAAACCAAACCTGCATACTGACAAAAGCAGAAGTCTCTTCTTATTTCTTATTTTTTCTACCACTGCTGTATACAGCAAACGCTCTTTAAGCCTTGCTAAGTTTGTGGTTGCACATTTCCTCCCTCTGCCCCCCTGCCAGTAACTTCAGCCTTGCACCCAATCTTCAGAGTCTGTGTGTACAAGGGAGAATTCTGGTTTTCTTCTGAAAATCCAACTATCTTCCTTATTTACTTGCCTTTAAAAATAAAAGTAATGTATATAAAATGATTGCAGTAAGGCAATCAGCTATTCTTCTGAACCAGGAAAACAAGGGAATTAAAAGCCTCTTCTGTAAAATTTGGGCTATGTCTCAAAAATTCTTTCTCTGCCATTCTTCTTTTCCTTCCCAAGTCCTCAGCTTTGCCATCTGCACTCTCACTAGGGGATGGGATTTGGCTATGTGTGAAGTAGGGTAAGACAGCTGAAAAATTGTTCTAGGAAAAACTGCTGCTAAAGGTGCTCTGCATTCAAATGGTAACTGCTGAAAAGGAAGCACTTCCCTGCTTCCATTAGTGACTTTATCATGATTGCTGCTGCTATTTTCCTGTGCTTTAAGTTTACTTTCAGGTAGATTCTGTTAGTATTAGAGAAATATTTCCACTTCCAAAGTTTACAATTATAAATCAAATGTCTTTCCTTTTCACAAGTTTAGAAAATCCCTAGTACACACTGCTGAGTAAACTAGGCTCAGCCTTTTAAACATTCTCTGTCCTGCCTTTTTAGCCTGGGTTTGAAAAAGAGCATACATGGACTTTTTCTTCCCCATGAGGACAGTGTGAGCCAAACCATTCTGTAGCCCAGTTCCTCTCTCTCCTTTTTGGCAACAGTATGTGGAGTTTGGTGCAATTCCATTGGAATTTGCTAGAGTTGCACTGATTTATACCTGGTGTGAATTTCACCTTTCCAAAATATTACTGATGCAACAGAAATGCAGACCTGAAAATTCCTTAACTGAGAAGCAAAGCAGTCTTTTGTTTTGCAGTAAGTTGATGGATCATTGTCAATGCTAACTTCAGCTTTCATTATCAGCTGAAAAAAAGTTGAATACTTTCAAAAGTGTCAAAATAATAACACCAATAAAAGTACCTTATTCGGTAGTTTCTGGTAGAGTAGAATCCCTGAAACCTTGCTGTGACTTTTAGAAGCTGTCAGAACATCTATCTCCAATTGATAGGCTGCAAACCTAAACTTCCCTGGAATAGATGTTAGTATTCCTGTGGGCAGCACCTTCCTGTGTTAACTCAAGTGCCAGTTTTTCAGCAGTGGCTTAGGAGGGATGGTATTTGGAAATACTCTCTTGTGACTGGAACATAAATGGGAAGAGCTTTGGTTATAGTAGTGACACCCGTGTTGTTTTCTGTAGTCATAGCACCCTGACCTTGTTTTACGTGATAGAACCGTGACTTTCATGTTGTTTTCAGAGTATGAATCTCCCTATTTTGAGATGATGCATCTCCTTCTCCTCCAAACATCCAGGCAGTCCATAGCATTGAACTAGAAGGATAGTCATGCCTAAGAAGGAAGTCGGTCACCCAGTAACAAACTTTTCATTTCAGTCGTATGTGATGTGATTCACTTCCTGCTTCAAACCTTAGTTCTGTGTTCTTAGGCAGCTGAAGTTTCACACCCAAAGTCTGTTTTTCTACAGCAGTTCAACTGATTCCTAGTACATGTAAGGCCCTGCAGTCAAAGGACTGCAACAGAGGACGTACCATGTGTGGGTAGGTACATGTTTGAAATTGCCTGTAGAAGGGACGCCACATCATCACTGTAATGGTGCTGTTTGCTCTTACAAGATGCCCTGCCTCATAAACAGCCTGTGCTTTCTTGTATGTGATGGAGAGAGAAAGCAAAGTGAGGGACTGTGAATGTCGTGGAGGAATCTGTTGGAGAGATACATCCGTAGAAGAGCAAATACTGTCCGTGGTAACAGCTTCAGCTCCTGAAGGTTAATGGAATACCTTCCTGGGAGTTTTGTAACCAGTCTGATGTACGAATATGGGTTATGTAGTCTGAAAAGCAAGGATCTGCTTTATTGTCATGCAACACTTTGTTATCAGCAACTAAATAAATTAGATCTAATTGTGGAGCTTCTAGGTTTCTGTGTGTTGTGAGTTAAATTTGCAGCTACAGCCAGTGTAGTTCATTGTAAGTTCAGTATGTTACTGAATATTTATGAATGAATATTTTTTGCATTTTACAATGACATTTAGCAATATGTTACAGCTAGAGCCAAATAAAATAAAACTTTCTAACAGAAAGAACAGACCGGGGGGGAAATATCTCATCAGATTCTTGCTTTTCCTTGACAGACAGTTTGGGGACCTGTTCTGGAATTTTTTAAATGGCTTATTTGTGAATCTGGCAAAAAATCCTGGCCTTGCTGAAGAGAGTGTTTTAACTGCTGAGTCCAGCATTGGTAACACCGGAGTTCTTGCTTCTACCCTTCCGTCTGCTTCTCTGTTCCTGACCTGTGGTGAGGTGGGGGATGAAGACAGGGACAGGACCGGTCATCTCCTTTCAGCTTGAGACGTGACTGCATGGGAGGATTTTTGCAGCTGGGCTATCTGTAGAGAATAAACTTACATCGCTACCCCCTGCTCTCCCCTCTGCTTCCTTAACGCTCCCTCCCAGTTCCCACACACTCTGTTTCTCTATCTCTGGGATTTTCTGTAGAGAGCAAGGAAGGAAAACCTGGGAGGAAAGATTGCTGGCTATTAGCTGAAGCAGGTTCTGCCTTAAATGTTTACTTTTGCTGAAGGAAGGAAGGAAGACTGTTTGGATTTGCCTGATCTTTTAAGGGTCTGGACAATATTTGCATTTACTTTTCTGTATCAATACAATAAAGCCCAACACAGAGGTGTTTTAAACTTGACCCTCATGTGCAGCATTCCATCCCCGTGCTGACCAATCTGTCTTAGCTCTGTGTGATAAGATTGTTTTCTTTGCAACCAAGTTGATCCAAGTGACTTACTCACCTACATTCCTTCTGATGTGCTTGGAAGCTCTTTTCTTGTTTTGGGCTTGGAATACTTTTGATTTTTTTTTTCTGATGAATTCTCTGAAGCCAAGCTTACTGACTGTCTTTGGCCTCACAGGATCTGTCCTGTCCCTCTCTGTTGGTGCAATAAATTGTTTTAATTTGCTGCAAAATGTTTTTATGGAGATTTTTATATTTATAATGGCTGTTTCCAGGCTAAGGTACAAATGAATAGCATATGGCTATTGTGAGAATAAAATATTAATTTTGGCAAATTCAGTCAATTCACAGTGGGTGTTCTTAGCCTTTAAAACAAAATTATCACATATTTGGCACAACTATCAAGTGCCTGGGTTTTGACTCTAAGCCTTAATCACCAAACGAAGAGAGCAATCTATTATTAATATATTATGAAGACATGGTAGCTGTGACTGTGTGAGCCAAGGGTGAGTGCTCTACATGGTTGCCACAAGGTAGGAAAGATGACAGGTTGAAAAGTTAGGGCAGCATGCAACAATTGATATACTCAAAATGGAGTGGTCTGAGTGATGTGTTTGGATCAAGCATGCCAGAACGATGAGTTTGGGGTCAAAAACTACAAATTCTGCGAATGTCTGGCTGTGCCTGATGTTTGATATCATCCAGAATATTCAAGCATGTCTTGATCTGTTGCTACCATCGAATATCAAGGAAGAAGAGAACAGATTTATGGATTGAAAAGCAGCAGAAGAGTATCGACTGGTTAATTGGAGACCCACTGATTATAAATACCCACACAGCACAGCATCTGATGGGCAATGCTGTGTGACAACAGCAGAAGCAGCATCACTTACAACTTCATTGTGCAGAGTGCTGACAGCTCCTGCAGAATCCTCTCCTTGGGAAATGAGAAAAGTCAGTATTACACAGAAGGCATTTGAGCTTTTTTTATCTGCATGGGTACATTCAAGTCACCTTCATTCGTTTCTGAATGCCTCACCCCTTGTCTGACTGCAGCCCAGAATGACATTCACGTTCCAGGTTAGATATAGTGACCCAGTGGTGTTACTGATGATGATTCTCATTTTCACGAGCATTAACAAAGCATGGTTTCATAAAGTATGTCACGGCTTCTCTGCTTCGCTGGAGCATGATCTTCTGTAGCACCACCAGCTGATGGAAAATAAAGGGCTGGAGACAAGGCTGTTTTCCTTTTGTTGTTGCATATAATATGGTCTTTAAGTTATGTCTGTTGTAAGATATTACACATGCTTATGAAGGGACTGATGTTGATTCTATTGAAGGAGATCCCCAAACTGAGACAGATCTGTATGACATTGGCACTGTTAGGGAACTGCCTGGTGCTGTCAGTTATGGAATCATGAGTGGTCTTTGGCATTAGTATTTAAAAATTGTGGAGCCAGGCTTGTAGAATGTGGGGATCTTTTGAGGATGGTGGGGAATTTGGGAGGGAGCACTAAATAAAAACTTCCTAAGATATGACATTTTTCTTTCACGTAAAGCTTAGTTTCGGGAAAATTTTTAATACTTTCTAATACTTCAGAACATGCTGAAAGATGTATTATCGAATTCTATTTTCAACACAGTAAAATACATGTGTGTATGTGCATGTAAGTTTGTGTGGACAGACATTGGGTTGGAGGCAGATTGCCCAAAGGGAGAGCAAGTTACGGTTACTCTGCGTGTAATTTCTGCTCCCTGTCTGGATTGCTGTTTGGCAATAATGTGACAGTATTACTGGCTCCTAGAGGAGAACATTTTTTCTGTGTATCTCATATGCTAAGCAAATATAAGCCAGAGGAGAGAAGAGGAGAAGAAAAAGAATGGAAAGGGAAGGGGAAAGGTCCATTTATTAAACAAGATTTTGATGATAGATTGCTTTTTCTGGAAGCCAGTGTATCACCACCAGAATATATGTTAAACTGTAACCTAAAGATATTTGACAATTTACACAATGCTTTCCAAAACCTTTAAGTAAGCAGTTAGGAGACTGAATCTGTTAACTGTTACTATAAGTTTCTTTTTTGTTTTCTGGCGTTGTTTAAAGGATCCATGAAGCTTTCACTTTTTAAGGCCTGTTCAAGACTGGAAATACCAGGAAGCAGCTGGGAAGTACACATATAATATTTGATATAGGGGGAATGGGTTTGTATCGTGCTTCATTCAATTGTGTCAAAGTTGTTTAATGAGATTACTGGCAAAGTGGAATAATAAATTATGAACAGAAGTTAAATGACTGTCTGTCTCATGTTCTAAACCAGCTTGAGTTCAGGAGTCAGGACTGATCTGAGATCGCAAGCTGTTGGTTTTATTTGTAACAAGAGGGTAAGCTTTGTGCAGGTGATTAAACTGTAGAATGTGCCAGCATCCTTGCATAACAGAAATGGGTCTCTTAAAGAACAAAATGCTGCGTAACTGGGATTAGTATTTTATGTCCCCTGTTGTAATGTCTGATCACCTCACAGAGCATTTGTCTTCCAAACTTAGTCCCCATTCTTCTTGGGCTTGCAGGTTGTAAATAAGGGCCACTGATCAGCACAGGCATTCAAGTTGATGTAACCGTGAACTTGCTGCTTCCAAGTCCCGGGTTCATAATCCCCAGATGTCACCCTTCATCTGGTGTGCGACATGTGTCTGGATGGCCAGGCCATTCTGTCATCCTTTGCATATTGCTGTTTCTGTTTTGGATGTGTCCATCCCCTGCTCCTTCAGCAAATTTTAGAGGACAAAGTCAACCATAGGTATTATTATGATGACTGGCATCTGGATATTTCTTTCTAACTGTTCACAATGGAAACTTAATTTTATTTTCTAAGCTGTAGCATTTCTTGAAAGAGCATTTTTGTTTGTTTGAGTGATGCTTTCAATAGGTTTCGATGTTAGCTCTATTTTTAGTTGATTTTTTTAAGGCTACTGTAGAAACTTCCCAAAATGTTGTTTGTAGAATGGTTTGAAGAATTTAGAAACATCTTCATGCATTTTCATTCACATGTATGCATACAGACATACGGTCTCCTTTAAAAAACAGAAGGTTTTACTGTTTATCCTATTTATTAGGCCTGCTGTCATAGTCACCCTTTTTTGTGACCATGAGAGCTAGAATTGGAACCCTCTTTAATTTGGAGCTTCTTTAATACTGCTCTAAGCTCCTGCTTAATGTCACAGGAGGTTGTTTGAGAGTAAATTGAGATGCTCTCTCCTGCAGGATTTAAATGTGCTGTTTCCATTGCCACATCCTGCTGATACAGTGGTAAAGGATTAAATTGAAGATCTCATTTGTTGTGGGCCTAATTATAAACCTTTCAGCCTTAAAAGCGTATACTGCTTTTATTACTCATTTAGAGTATTTTTGAGGTACTGTAGCTTCTATTTATTTATGGTTTAATGCATATGTTGGCTAACTTACATGTATTATAAACTCTTATTTTCCCCACTCCTGTGATCAATAAAGCCTGGTTTGGATTTTTTTTTTTTTTTCAACAGAAAATGCAACTTTGGAAATCATGAAAAATACTGCAGTTTCCATTCAATGAGAGCGTATTCTGCACTTCCAAAAAACACAATATTGCCATCTAGTGGGAGTGAAGATTTTGACCTGTCATGCTCCTCCCTCTAGATTACGGTTACCTAGCCTGCGTTCTCTTGGAGTCTAATAAATGTTTCTATTGAACGTACAGCAGTTCTTTTCTTTTCCCAAACTACGGGGAAAATCGTGTCATTTTATTGCATGTATTGCTGGATAATCTGAAATATTTTTCAGCTGTAGAGAGCCAAATGTGGCTCCTTACAAGCTGCTTTCTAAAGTACACCATCAAAGGAGAGGGTGGCTGTTCTGTGCTACCGTCGGTTTGGGCAATGTCACTGTGTCAGTGCCTCTGCAACATGCAGGTGAACCTAAGCCTTTGAATGTGCTGATTTTCTGATACCTCTCAAGAATATTAGAAGAATGCATCTTTTTCCCTTTCAAGCCTTTGTGCAAAAATATATTTGAAGTGTTCTAGGATATATGTGCAAAAATATACTGAAAATGTTCAATGAAATAGAGGAGGAGGTAGGATTTGGCTGAAGCTTTGGGATAAAGTGACTTCCAGAATGTTTTTTCTCCCTTTCCCCCCTGCCCCTTTATTTCGGATGAGGGTCCACTTGGTGTTCATAGATGTGAAGACAGGATGACACCTGATTAAATTAATTTTTTTTGTTGCCTTGTTACACTTTTTCTTCTGAATGTGCAGATGGCTAGAATCGGCTAAGTAGCAATTTTTTTCTTGGATTTAATCATAGCATTTAATTAATCTTCCTGCTTTTAGTCATCAGTCTGCAGCTTAGCAATACAAGGTCCTAAGAACCTAAGCACTACTTCTAAGTACATTGGTAATGGTTTTAGTTAATTCTCACGCCCAATCACATTTTTGAATCAAAGTGCTAAAAGAGAAATCACTAATGCACACTCTACCTCGCTCTGCTTTCAAAGCACAGAGCAACAGCAGAGTGATGGTTATGACAGTGTCGCTGTTAGCGCTTTCTCGCTCCTTCTTCTCTTTCTTTTATTCCCCCGGTCCTCCAGCAATGAGCTGAATTAAATCTAGACTGCTTTGAATATCTCTTGGCAAGCAAATTGCTACCTGTCTTTCTGAAAACCTATATGGTCCATAAAAGAGACAAATCTTTGTGTTTTTGTCATATTCAATACTCTGTGTTGACTCTTAATCATCTTTCTTTGCTTGAGGATGTTTATCTATTTTTCATCAATTGCAATTGGTACTGCTAAGCTTTTTTTTTTTACACCCAGTGCTGCATCACTGGTGATGCCTTGTCTTACTGTTCATGTTTGGGTGAGGCATGTTTGGCATACTTTGTGAAGATAAGGGTTGTGGCTGGAGAAAGTTTTTAAGTTCATAGTATTGAGTTGGCTTGGAATGAATAGCTGAGATGCAGCCTTCTCATAAGAAGGGCTGCATGATGTTTATTTCCTTTATTTGGAACAGGACTTCAAGGCAATCAGAAGATATTTATTATAGGTCTAAATTTATTATAGTGATAGGGCTGCTCAAATTTAGTTGTAGCAAGCAAAAGTTACAGGTAAGAGAAAAATTTGGACTAGGACCCGATATCCATAATAGCTGCAAGAGAGGAGGAATAAGGGGAAGGCTGGCATGCAAGTGCTGAAGCATACAGAGGATGTAAATGACTGTCAGTATTGGATACTGGTGGAGACTGACAATGTACTTATCACCTTTCGGTGTGATCAGTTCAGGTGGCATTCAGGGTTCAGGTGTCTGCCGTTTTCCATTTGTTTTTCTAGGCCTGCAGAGTCAAAATTTAAATTTGCCGTCCTGTAGTTTGGATTGAACCTCCTGATTCATCTGAGCTCTGCCCTGCTCCACATAAAGTCACTCTTGCACCTTCAAAATCTCCAGTAAAACTCTGTAACCTCAAGCCTTCTCAGAGCGTGTCCCTTTTCATAATGACCCTGGAACCTTTGTATCATTTCTTTAGGTAACTTCCCCAGTGTTTCATGTCATTTTATTTATTCCAGACTAACTTCTGCAGGACAAAAACTGTGAAGGCTGTGTCTTGTTTAGTGTCGGTTGTCGTCCAGGCTTGACCGATGACACTGTGCCCTAGTTTGGGTGATCACAGCGGTTTATATTTCAGAAGTAATACCACTGCTTCTGTTTTAAGTAATCAGGACTTTTCAAGACATTTATACAGAATCTTTGGTACTTCTCATTGGTAGTTATCATTACCCTCAATGACCAGGAAGTATTTTAGTTGTTTGAGAAGAAAATATATCCCATCTGTGGCCCTGTAGCATTTGAAAAAAAGACATTAATACACCTGTAAATGTAATTGATCAAAGCTGTACCAAAGCACAAGAGCTTGTGCTCTTTGTCAAATTGGAAAATGTTCATGCATATGATTGGTGTTTGATTGGCTGCTTTTTGTGGATATTCAGGTATTAGTCATTCAGATGTGAAAAGGAGTTTTCTAAGCATAAATGTGCATTAAAATTCCTACTCTAGACAAGATTTATGAAAACAGATTTTTTTTCCTCAGTACAATGTTTCTGAAATATTGTCATGGATTCTAAACCATCTTCTCTCTTAATCTTTCTGTGTCTGTCCTAGTACTAATCTTTTGCATGCTAAAATAGTGCTTTTAATAGTAATTCTCTGACAGTACATGCAACCAAGAGAAAAAGGACAAATCTGATAAGGAGTGTGAAAATAAATTAGCCAGTAGCCAATGGTCTTTGTTAAAGTAAATAATGTTTTAAGGAGATAAAAGGAAATCAGAATTAAGCAGCAAGTGCAGTTACATTATTATGATAGAGAACTGACAGAAATAATTGGAACTTTCAGGTTTTACTTAATTTGGAAAATAAGAATAGTATATGATTGCATTTCTATAAGTTTTTTTTATTTGCTTTGCCATACTTTTCCTTTTAAACATAATTTTAAAAGACTTTTTTTTTTTTTTCTGTTAAAACTGTATGAAAGAGAAGAACTGGCTTGATAAAAGGAGTGGTTCTTCAATCCTTATTTCAAATCCCTCTGTATTGCTAAGAAGCTATTCCTGAAAACTGTGGGAAACATTTATGGATGTGTTGCAGCAAGAATAATTTCCATCTGCCTTCTTTGCTCTTCTTTCTCAAAGAGGACGTGGGTATCCTGAAGTCACTGCCTTGGTTATTCTGTACCCTGGAAAAAGCATTATTTAGAGAGAACAATGTTTAGCTCGGGCCAGCTGCCCAACTTTTCCTTCTAATTTTCCTGCAGGTTTTCCAATCCGTTGTACACGCTAGGCTTTTAGAGCTACATTGCTAACCTTTCTTGAACATGATTTTTTTTAGTGAGAGTATGCACATGCAAAGAAATACGGTTGAAGTTATTATAAGGGATCCTCTTATTATTGCCATTCTGAATGAACCTGAGAAGAGCAGTGTTGTGGGGTGTATTTCTTATTTATAACCACCTTCCCAGGGTGAATGTTGTGTTGTCAAGAGTGTGGTAACATCTGCGACTCAAATACCTCATTTCCTCTTATCTGCTACTAAAAGTTGAGATGAGGGACTTTTTTTATTTACCCCAAAGTACCGTTTTTTTGATTCTAGGGGAAAATAAGATTGCAGATGTAACTTTAATTACCTAATGTTATGGCTTGAGAAAGCAAGACTTGATTTCTTGAGCATGTATTTTCCAGGTATACTAGCTGTTCAAAGACCCTTCGCCCTCCTTCCCTCCCTCTTTTTGGAATTTGTCCTCCCTGATCATTACTCCATAGTTCATTACTATTCATAGAGAGATATCCTCTTGCTGCTTGTTGGATGTCTGCAAGGACACACATTAGATAGTTAAGACAGCAGCTGAATGATCAGAATAATAATATGTAATACAAGATCTAGAAATAAACCATATAAACAGTAAAAATTCCTGCAGCTTTGGAATGGGTAATTATATTGCACTTAATGTATTTTATTATAACATCTTATTTGATATCTAATGATAAGAAAATTTCCTATGCAATCTTTTCAGTTTCTCAAGACTATGTTGTGTCACCTGTACTCTCACTGAGCAGTTCCTTTGAATTGTACCTACAGACTATTGTCCGGTGCAGAAGAGAGCACTAATCGGCTGGGTTGGAAATTCTCAAGTGTGTTAGATATTAAGAGAATTTGGCCTTGATGATCTGCACAGCCTTTCCTGATTTTGTGTGCTGGCACTGGTGTGTTTGATTTCAGAAGGAAATACCCTGAATGAATTTTCACTGAACTCCTCTGGCTTTCACTGTAGTACCTGTACAAGTTCAGCAAGACATTGGTACTCCTGCGTGTGTTACGTTGCCCATATACTTCCTTTTGGCAAGGCCCATCAGTTGAATACTCAAAAGCTACCACTGAGGCTACCTTCCACTTGGCATGTAGGTGGATTTTCACTGATAGACCTGAAAGCGAGAGAGAAAAATCTAAATTAAAACATGCCCTGGTCTGTTGTGATCATCTCTGTGAAGGAGCTAGAGAGCCACGCTGTGTGCCAAGGAGCAGCTTCAGGGAAACACCCGGGATGCAGAAATACTGCAACAGTGATCACTTCTCCTTGATTACAGGAGAGGAACTTTTAAGCAGGGCTGAATTTTATGTCCTGGAGATAATTAGTAAACCCTAGAGGAGGCTGTTCTTAAATTCCTGCCTGGAGATGGAATTGTACTACAGCTACAAGGAAAATCTGCAATATTGGCTTTTGATCCAACCAGTTTTGTAGGGTGGAGGTCTAGTGTTGAAATTGGGAGAATGGAATTAAACAGGAAATACAAGGATCTGTGTACTATAGCTAAGACTACTATATATAAATACACTGTTAAGAATTAATTTCAGAGATGATATATTTCATGTATCTTTTGTACGTCATTGTCTTCTGAAATACAGTAAGGCCTTTCCTCTTCCATTTCCTTATCATGAAATCTCATGAGCTCCCACTCCTCCTTTCTTACTTGTGAGCCATACTGAAGCAAAAAGGCTTCTTTGCTCCATCCTCCCCCCAAATTCCACCTCCCGCCTTTCCCTGTGAAGGACTATTCTCTTTTACTTTGAAATTTCCAGAAACTTCCAGTCTTAGTCTTGTTGCTTAAATGTAGTTAAGTCTGACCAAAAAACTGTCTCCACCACTTCTCATGTGTTCCGTAATCAGCTAAAATTTCTACTCCAGTCTAAGAAACTTCCCTCAATGGGAAGTCAAGGAACATATTTTCCAAGTTATGAGAAAATAAGAAAAATGATTACTGAGATATTTAAAGTGAGACTGGATGTATGTCCATCAGAGGAGAGAACTTCCAAAAGCCAGTGGTAGCAGGAACCTCAAGACTAGAGTGCTGGGATCAGGGAAGTTTGGGGAGAGTCAGCCTCAAGCTTTTCTCGCTTCTGTTAAGTCTAAAATCTCTACTGATCCCAGGGTCTTCGGGATTATATATTTTTCACAATATGTGTTATAGTGAATGGCATTCATTTTCATAGGTGCTTTGAAGTGTTGTTTGCAAGCCAGGACTATCTTAATATTGCTTGTGCATGTGTGTTTATTGGTTTGCTTGTTATTTTGGACTAGGCTTCTGAAGTTTGTTATATTGCAACATCTGTTGGTAAGTATTCTGAAACAATCTGCCCCTTTGCAGTTAAATTGAATTAATTTTAATTCAACTGCAAAATAAGGAGAGTGGCCTCCGTTTCCTCCTTGTTCTGTGTTTCATGTTGTGTTTTGAAAGTTGCACATTCGTTCTAGAGTTTTAAAGGCGGTCCTGAATTATAGCACTGTTATCAAAGGTAACAGGTTATCCATTTTCAGGGCTTCATGCGAAGTGAGTTAACAGTTTTCATCCTGATCCCTTCTATTATTTGCAGTTGAGTTTAAGACACTTGAACTACAACAAGAGTGGTAAACTTGAGCTTCTAAAATCTATTGACTTTGTTCTTTGGAAGTGGAACTTAAATCTTGCTTATGAATGTTTGATAAAAAGAACCAAAACTCCTGAAACGTGTGTGTTTGGTATTTTTCACTGTGTGGAATTGCTGTCCTTATAAAGCTAAAAAATGAACACTAGCAAAACTTATTTATAAAAGATTATTTCTCAAGTACTTTCAAGATTACTTTCAAGTGTACACAATAATTCTGCATTGATAATTACATGCAGGTTGAAATGATGCTCGTTCTTATTCTTGTGCGGAAAGTACCAGTTGATACGATGCTGCGTACTGTGGCATTTATTCTCAGAAGGTTCCAAATATGGTTCCAAATCAGACCCACAGAATCCCCACAGATATCCACTGGACTTCATATAGTGTCACCTATGGGTGTTTTGGAGAAAATCCTCCAAATGCTCCCTGCCTGACTCTGTTCTTCTGTTCCGCATTGAAAAAGCTGAAAACGCCTGCCAGTTGCTTTCTCCTTCCATGCACTCTGACACTTTGTCAAGGTTGTTTCTGGAACTATTTCGGGGAGCTTGTACATCAGTCTTTCTATTAGATGGGATTGATAATTCCTATAGCAATAGCTGATTCCTTTTACCATCTCAGATGATTCTGGGAAACTGTTACATTATGAAAAAGTCTGATTCTGCAGAGTTTGCAAATGTCGTTTTCCTTGGTATTATTGGTATGTTTATCATGGTGTCATGAATAGCATATCCACAGATTCTTATTTCCAAGAAACTTTTATAATATTTTACATTTTGTGGGGAGTATAATGTAGCTTGTAAATGTATCTAGATTAAATGAAAAACAGGCAGAAATTTACAGAAGTCTCAATCCCAGTGAATTACTTGTTTCAGTGATGTTTTCAAATCTAAGTATTCAGAGTGACAGTTCAATTTCCCAAAAATAACGTGTTGTGATCCCACAGGTTGCAAGCTCGCTAAGTTTTTGTCAGGACATCTCAGCTGTGTGGTATGGGCAGACTTCGGCCACGGAGCCAAGGGAACGGAGATGTTGGCCACGCTCTCTCCTCCCCGCTCGCCGCCCCCCACCACCGCTTTCCGCGCATGGTCCCTGGCTGCCAACCTGCCCGGACGGAGCAGCTGCTGCGGCTCCACTGCTGCAAATGTGATTAGCTCCGTGTAGAACGCCTTTTAGGGAGCAGTGTTATTGATTTTGGAATAATGGCCCTTTTATCTTTCACTTACTTTTCAGCTTTCAGCGGTTGGCTTTTTCTTATTGCAGCTTCCGTGGACCTATTTCAAAGCCAGCATAATATCTGTAGTTCAGCAGAAATAAATGGCAGGCAGCAGCCTCTGCCTCTTCTATGAATAATGAAGCAACAAGGGAAGGATTTGGTCTTTGCAATCAGTAAATGTATTGATGGGAAGGACAGGAAGGAATTAAACACTTTTAACTCTACGTTAACCTTCTTAATTCTAAGAAAGTAGCAGTTGGGTTTTTAAAAGTATTTGAAGGCAGGTTTTGAGTACCCATTGGAAAAAAGTGTAGGGATTGTAAATAAAGCATTGCTTCAATTTGCAGGAGTTAACTAACAGAGAAAACTTACGTACATCTACTTTTCTTTTCATGGCTTTTCTACGCCTCGCCGAACTATGCTGGGAGAGCTGGTCCTGCTGCTGGCCCCAGGAACTCTTGGGCTCAGAAGCTCTGTGCTTTTAGGTGTACAGTCCCTTCCCACTGAGAACTGACAAATACTTTGCCCTAACTAAAAGAACTTCTCCATGCCCACCAGCAAGCAGCTTTACTCCTCATCTCACCAGTCCTAACTTGTATCCTTCCTCAACTGGTTGTAGACCAAATACCCTTGAAGTTGTCTATCACAAAACAACCATCTGATCTGAAGACCTTCTGCTCTTTTCTTATACCCTGCAGTGGTGTTGTTTATACTAGTGCTGTTAGGTTTAGTGAAACTACACTGCATGGACCCCAGTGACCTGCAGGTTAACCTTCACAACCTGTTGTATTTTATCTTTCCTGTGACATTTCACAGGAACAGGTAGTACGTTGTAAAGATGACTTACGTGATACAGGCTCTTGCTAAGTAGGATCTGAACTAGGACTGTCAATATTCCCCATGGGTACTGACCACCAGGGTTGTCAGAGCCATGTTTTCTTAACAGTGGGTATGTTTGATGGTTTTGAGTGGAATTCTCTCCCCCTGTCAAACACCTGTCAGCTGTAAGCTTGAGCTGGATGTACTGTGAAAGAAGCCCAGCAGAGTAAGGTACTTTGTGTAAGATGCCACTCCTCTGTATAGAAGTACTAGTCTGAATTTTTTCCCTTGCAGCTAAAGAAAAGCACAGCACTGGTAATGAGGGGGATAGTGCTGTGGGTGGAGGATGGAAAAGGAGTATCTGTCCCATGCTAGTGCTAAAAGCAGAGATAAGAACCTCATGAAAGCTGGTTATCAAGGTGGGGTTAATCTGGCCTGATAGCCTGCCAGATGGTTTGCAAAATTCATGTCCTGTTTCTGACAGACCTGGAGAACACTCTGTGAACCACGTTGGGGTAGGTGCTGCTGCAAAAGTTCTTGTGAGCTTTTGCTTGTATTCGACAGCAGCTGAAACCACATGAATATCACTGACGTTTTGTGGGGTTAAAGTTAAGTCAGAATTTAACCTTATAAACAAAATACTATAGATGCTTTCTCCACATTAGATCATTACAACATATGTATTTGATGGAGATACAAGATGGACTTGAATGAGGAGGATGGAATTAGGAATGATTTCTCTTCTGATCCCATTAAGCCGCCCTGTCACCTTGAGAATGCCCAACTGGAACGTATTTTATTTTGGGTCAATTGCAAGTAATAGCATTTCATTATGTGATTTCTAAGAGTGGCAATTATTACTTTGGAAAGGTATTAGATTGGATTTTTAAAAATTTGACCTTCCTGTGCCATGTGGCTGGATCACAGTGGAGTGCTGGAGGTCTGGAGATGGTACACTTATAGTAGGAAGAGGGTTTTTTTGTTTGCTCTTTTTATTTGGCAAAAATTCTCTATTAAAGATTTAGAGATGCATACAGCACAAAAGTAGGAAATATTCAGGGATTTTATTATCATGGGATACTTTGATCTTTTATAACAATTTTCCAAAGAATAACATATTTCAGTGGAGTTCTCTGTGCCATAGCAATCCGTCCTGTTTTTATTGCAAGGTTCTGAGTGATAACTAAGAATGTAATTTTCATGTCATCTAAGAAGTATTTACTGACATGAACTGGAGAAGCTTTCTAAACTTGGAGGCTGAAAGTTATTCTGAAGAGTATCATTTCTTAAGAAACTTCTGATTCTCACATAATGGGGGTGGCAGTTTGAAAAAGGCAATAAAGTATTTTTTTAATTAAAAATGACGTGACTACAATTTCAAGTCCTGAATAAAATGCAAAGCAGTGGGAACAATGCATGATAATTCTGAGCTGGTTACTTCCCACTGCAGCAGGTTTATATATATTTTCATATTGCTATTTCTGTAAATGTTACTGACTTTAATTTGACTAATCTGAGAATTATCCTTTTAGTGTTGGCCCTATACTGAAAATTCAGTTTAATATCACAAATGCAAAAACATCCTGTCATCTTTCTTGTCTTTTGAGAAATTCTCTAAGTGAGTCAGTTGCTAATATCAAAATAAAAGTGCGTAGTAAAGAAGGGATTGAAGAATAACTAAGTTCCATATATATGTATATTTATAAAAAACAACCCCGGAGTATCTTAATTCCTGAGGTGAACTAGCACTGTAATAAATAAAGATAAGTCACTGACGCACACACTGCTGCTCACAGATACAGGGGTATGGAGTCCACTCCTTTTGTACTTTGGAATGAGTTTTGTGTTATGTTTTTTGGGGGGTTATGTGGCCTCACATGAGTTTTAGCTGAGCAAGAATCATTCGACATTGCTGAAATAGCCAGCCTTGTAGGAGTAAGATGCATGTTTAAAAGCTGTTTGTCCTTCTCTAGGCAGATCTTCAGTGAAATGAAAATTGGGTTGAAAAATGTTATTGCTACGTAATAAGCCAGAGAATGTTTTATTGGAACAGCAGAACTTAGAAGTATTGCAGTGGCTGTAAAGCATCAAATACATATAAATACGTCAGTTACTGCAGATAAAAGAAAGTACAGATATTTCTGTTTGTCATGATTGATTTACCACATGAAATTTTGAAAGAACGCAGAAAAGAGTACAGAGCATCAGATAATATTATAGAAGTGTTAGCCAGTTTTAATTAGGGAGCATTCTTTATCTGCTCCAGCCTTGCTTGTGTGGCTGCTCAGGCTTTCAAGATGGTTTTCCAGGCTTTGTTGTGGAGATTCTAATTTTGGTTTTTTGTTCCAAGTTTCCTACGTTACCATTTCTTCCTGGTGGTGGGGTGGGTCAGCCCCATGGAGCGCCTAGGAGGCGAGGAGTTAAGTTCTGTCCCCAGCTGCCAGACACCCCACAGCTGCTGCCAGCAGTCCAACAATACAGCTTAATAGAGCAGCAGGAGCTCCTTGAAGCGGGGGTGTTAACAAGGCTAATTGGCAACATGCACTTCATTCTCTGCAGCTGGAAGACATAAACCATGAGCAGGCAGAGACTGGGTGTAGGGTTGGTGGTAGAGGAGGAGTACAGGTGGAGAGATGTACAAGCTGGGTTCAAGTAGTTAACAGTCCAAATTGCAGTGCTATGTCTGTGCAGTGTGCCAATGGCCACTCTTGGCCAAAGAAAGGTTTTTGAAGGAAGAAGCATTAACGGTGAAGTGCAGGTTCCTGCCTGCCGACTGCCTCGCCTGCCTTGAGGGGCAACTATCCTAAAGTCAGTGCTTGTGGGAGCTGGTGTAGGTTTTTGGGCACTCGATGGGATCCATCTATGAAATCCTGTGCTTTGGTCCTTTGGTGTAAGACCAGCTCCTTGCTGTCCTGTGCAGCCCTTGATCTAGTCTCTTGTATTAGGATTAGGCTGTGCAACTCTGTGGTTGCCCCTTGTAGCCACAGTTCCCTGGACAGCAATGGGCTTCCAGCCTCATGGGGAGCACTGGCCATGGTTGCACTGAGTCCTGCTCGGTAGATGAGGGGATGGGGTGATGGTGGTGGGGATGGAGTGATGGTGGTGGGGATGGGGAAACGGTGGCAGTGGGGATGGAGAGGTGCCTGTGCTCCCTGCACCGTGCAGGGCTCGCACCTCAGCGGCAAGTACGAAATGTGACAGTGCCGCCGTGCCTGGGCTGCGGTTCTGTGGTTGGGTGCTACGCATACCCAGAGCCACCCGCTGCTGCAGGAGGCAGAGGCTGTTACCAGCAGCATCTGCCTTGCAGAGCTGTGAAGTTGAAGCCTCAGGACCCAGAATACAACATGAGTCCCCAAAAGCTTCCCCTCCTGAGGCAGAAGGTGAGAAAGGAAAGCTGAAGGGCAGAGCAAGAGCGTTCATAGGTGACTTTCATCTCTCCTGCATCTTTTGTGTCTGAGGTTTTCTGTCCTTCATCAGCCTACTGAAAAACGCAGCACTGTGCAGGAGTTAGGTGTGCTGGGTGTTTCAAGGTTTAATTTGCTAGTATAAAACACAAATGTTTGTTGGTTTACAGTGGCACGTAGAAGTAGTTGGATATTCAGACTGGTGGTTTTGGAGTTTTCTGTTCTGTGCTTTTTGTTCTTAAGTCTGATTTCTACTATAGATGTTTGTAATGAAAAGGATTAAACAAATCATTGACGAAAATTAAGGATTTAAAAATAAAACTAATTTTATTAAAGAAGTTAAGCAGTTAATAATCCATTTATAAATTTTATACTGTTCTATGTTTGTAGATCAGAGCTGTTCATATAAGCTTTTAATATTTGTTGTCATTTTTTTATTGCTTTATATGGGATGACATGTATGAAATGAAAACTAAGAATGCTTTCAGTTATTTTGTTTCTGAGAACGGTCTTTTTGGATTTGTTAGTCTCACATTGACTTTGACAGAGCCAACAGCTTTTTGGGTAGGAGCTGTAGTTTAAGTTGTTCTGTTTAGGCTAATAGCACAAATTTTTAATAAATAGTTTCCAAACTGCTGTGGCAGCACACTTGATTTTCTTTTCAAGTGTATCTATTTTAAATTCAAACTTTTAAATTGGATATTGAATAATAGTGAGTTATTGGAAATGTATCAGTTTATCAGCTTTTAGCAAATGACAGGCATGCAACTGGAATTTAAACTTAACTGGAAACATTGTAAATAATTTATTTTCATAGCAATTGGCAATGGGTAGCAATTTGAACTCCCATCATTACCAAGGTGATTTAGAAGCACAAGCTCCTGATGATCAAGTCCCAATGAGCAGCTTACATTTTTTAGAATCATCTGCTGCTTTCCGTTCCGTTTTGTCTTTCTGAACTGTGCTTGTTTATTGAGGAAGAAAGGAAATTAAATTCTAACTCTTTTTCATTGAAAACTAGTATAGTTGCAGAAAATTTGACTCCTGCTTGGTGTAAATAACCTTGTGTGTCTGTAGGGCCTCTTTGTTGCAAATAATTTTTGACGAAAGAGTTACAAATATTCTTTGAAGTGGATGAATTGCTGCCTTTTCCCTTAGCTTCCTATTTATTTATTTGAAATTTTGGGGGAGAATTTTCTTCTTAATCCTCGGAACTGGCTTGTTAAGGCTATTTAGGGAAGCAAGATGTATATAGACATGTAAATCATAAAGAATTTCCCTTCCCTTTCAAGAGTAATCGATTTAATGTAATAGAAGGTGCTTGCATGAAAGGCAAGACAATTATCAAGGACCATCAATAACTCTTCCAGAAAATGCTCTACCCTAAGAAGAGGGCAGTTAGACTAGAGGTAATGGTCATGGCACCAGTCCAACTGGCTATGATTTGTGTTTGATGCTTGTATTCCTTTATCCAAAGATGTCACGTTTTATGAATGGCTGCTTTTTTTTCTGTGTAGGCTTTTTTTTGTTTGTTTCATTTTAAATCTTGCATGGTTTAAAAACCTAAGTGAGTAATTGTGGTTCTGCTTGTATTCCTGACCTTAACAATGCAGAAAGCCTTTCCACTAAGTGTACTGGCAGGGAAGGTCCACGCCTTTCCAGCTTGGACCTGAAAATCCTTTCCTTCTCTCTTGATTGCCTTACAAAATGGCCCACTCCTACAGACTGCTTCCTCGCTGTGTAGGATGAATGACCATACGAATTTTGTCTAGAAGAGGAGCACGGACACTCACATTTGGCAAAAACTTTGGGTGGAAACTTCAGAAACACCAAGCCGATCTAAAATGTACATTTCTCTGCAAAGCGAAGGGCTGTGAGTGGGAGCACCAGCCTTGCAGGTCGTGCTCGCTCCTCAGGGGGTCCTGCTTCCAGATCCACTGGGTGTTTCCCAATGTCTCATTGTATAAATTAAGAAAATAGATGGGGAAAGCAGGTGGAAATCTCTCTGGGGGATCTTGTTTTTAACTTGCTATAATGTTTTAAGAGTTAGCAGTTAGAGCTAAGCAGGTGTTTTAAGGGCTCTTATTTAACAATTATCACTCATTTCCGGGCTTCCTGTTTGTTCGGACTGCTGGAGAACATCACAAAATCAGGCAACTGCTCTCAAAACCTCTTTTAACCCTTTGTCACCCAGTGACGCTGGGAAAACCCTTCATCAAAGATTCACCTGTCTGAAAGCATGAAGGACATAGCACAGAGGCCTTGTGGTGCGAAGATTGTCTGGCAAATGAAAACAAGGCTCTTGAAAATTATCACAGAATCATGTGGGGCATTAGAGCAGCACATCATTGAGAAAAGATTGTATCATCACTTCATCGTTTTGCTTGATTTATATCTTGGATCAGTTGTAAGAAAGGAACGTAGAGAAGAGCTCATACAAGTTGGAGGGTTTTTGTTTTGTTTGTTTGTTTTCTCCTCTCTTAACACTTTCCATTAACTATTGCTCTGGACATGGCAGATGCGTGAGGATTTATAAACATGATGGAGTTCTAAATCAATGTAATCTAACCATCCTTCAAAAGCTCTCATATGTTCCAAATAATCTTTGTTTTGAATCATTGTGATGTGCTTTTTTTTTTTTCTTTCTAAATCCTAATCTTAGAGAACTGTGAAGGGTTTCCTTTTGTCTTCA
This sequence comes from Pampusana beccarii, assembly GCA_013399365.1. Lineage (NCBI taxonomy): Eukaryota > Metazoa > Chordata > Aves > Columbiformes > Columbidae > Pampusana > Pampusana beccarii. Next base: position 85,241 of record VWYH01008546.1, on the reverse strand, counting down.
GCAATTTTGTTGATAATATGCAAATGAGTTTTTGATCTACTCGTAACTGTTATTGCATGGGTCATTACTAAACTATAGTGAAAGTGTAATTTTAATAAAGATTTTTAAAATTTAAAAAATTAAACCACTGACAGCACTTTGGAGTTTGATATTTGGACACAGAGCAACTTATAACACTGCGAGGGCTTTTTTGGTTACTGCTATAACAAGACTTACTGTCAAATGGCTCAGATTAATATTTAATCATAAAATTAAATAAATGTAGGCAGTTATTTTCTGGGGTGCATGTATAGTTTGCATAGTACGTATGTCTGTTTTTTCAAGCAGGGAGTCTTCGAGAAACTGTCTCGGTAGGTTCAGTAATACTGCTGTGCTTGAGAAACAAAAATAGGAAAAATGCTTTTTATTCCTCGTGCAAGTTGGAGTGCCCCTGAAGGCTGTAGAGATGGATAAGAAGGGACAGTCTGCCTCCTAGTAATGGCCCTTGACTGGTGAGTCCTGGTGAGAGTAAAAAAATCTGGGATTTATGTCTGTTCCTACATTCATGTGCTGCTGATGGTATTCATGCCAACCTCAGCTTAGTTCACACTGATTTAAATATCTACTTTTCACAGAATCACAGAATCTCAGGGATTGGAAGGGACCTCAAAAGATCACCCAGTCCAATCCCCCTGCCGGAGCAGGAACACCCAGATGAGGTTACACAGGAAGGTGTCCAGGTGGGTTTGAATGTCTGCAGAGAAGGAGAAATTACACCTCAGTCTCCCTAGTGTAACAGAGACTGTAGTCAGGCCAGGTGTAGCTCTGCTCTGCAGAGAGATCCTTGGTGAAGAAACTGTTCCTACCATCAGAAAAGCAATTGTTCTGAATGAGAGTGTGGGGAGGAGAGACCCTCAGCGTGCTGTGAGTGTGTGTGCACATGTGTACGTGTATGCACACACACACTATAGACAGTTTGCAAAGTCTATGAAGTTACAGGGAAATGCTTTCTTCACCCACCATCATATGCACTTACATCTTTTCCCAGTGTTTCTGCTGTCATCTGTGCTGGTACCAGGTCTCATTTGGTTCAAGAACTTCTAACAGCCACTTTAAAAGCGTTACTGAATTTAATGTTATAAGCTTCCTTCAGCTGAAATGACAGAGGATTTTTGTTTTCCAGTTGTAACGTGCTTGGGCTAGTTTGCATGATGATGAAGCAGTGCAAGGGGATAAAAACAATTTATATTAAGCATGTAAGTAGTAAAATTATTCGCAGCTTAATATGCTACAAATTCAGTCCTCAGAAGAGAGCAGGGGAAAAAACTCTATTTTTTATGCTGGTTCAGGTACCTTTCGGATTCCTGGTTAGAAGTGTATCATAATTTATTCTGTTTCCTTTTAAGATAAAGTACATATTCTACAGATGTTCTCTCTCCCAGATTTCCTATGTTTGTTTTTTTTTTTCTCATGCTGTGTCTAAAATAAAATTCCACTAATACGTTAGTGGGAATTAATAAATCCTTATATTGAAAACCTAAGGAGGCAAAGCAACAGAAACCTGTGAATGGTGTCAAAGGAAAGGAACAAAATTGTTTACTTGAAATACTGAACCAAATTCTGTTATTCCTTGCAGTTCCCCAGAATAGGAAGTAGGTGTTTTATCCTGGAGCTGCTACATGGGGTAAAAGTTCTCACAGGCACCCTTCAACATTAATGCTGCAGAAATAGTAATTTATTACTCGTGTTGAGAGCCTACAATCTCTTTTAACGTTTTGCCGGAGCTACTCTACTGAGCTGAAATAATTGTTGGTGGAAGAGTTGGGCTTTAAACTGCAGGCATCTGACTCGGCTTACGATGAGGTCAATATACTCAGCCCAGGTATCTGGTGCTGGTTTGGGTTGATTTTTTTTTCAAAGGTGTGTTGAGAATTTGGAGGCACAATGCAGGAGATTTTCAGCACTTGAGTCCTCAAGGTATGTTTGAAAACCTCTGTTAATTTCAGGTGAAAGTTGTCCAAATGTAGAAAAATCAGGTGGTAGGCAGATGCTTCTGGATTTCTTTTTCCAAGCCTGCTAGTAGCTGAAGGGTTGGATGAGTAGCGTGTTGGATGATGTCTTCTGGTATTGTGGTCTTAAATGAAGCTCGTGTCTTTTCCAGTGGGTGATGTGTCTGTCTTGCAGCTTTTGTCACTTGGAACAATCTTCCTCAAATGTTCTGCCTCACTGACTCTTAGACTAATGTCAAATCTCACGTGATGATCTATGTTTTTAGGGGAGAGGTGGTAGTAGGAGGGAGGTTTTTGTTGCTTGCTTGAACTGTGCAATGTGGCTTTTTTACTTGTACTTTGCTTTTCTTTTTACTGTAAACAATGTAAATTTCTTTGAACGATTTGGGATTTTTTGTGATGACTATCGTATACGTAGGAAAGACGCATAATTTACTGTTGTGTACTATGGGAAAAAATATCGCAGTTCAGTCACGGGTTTACTTTTAAAGTAACTTTGAGAAGGTTTAGTTTAGCTTTTTTGTAACTACTCTTACATTTATGCAGTCCTAAAATTACATGTGGCCCTTGGAAGGCAACCGTGAGGCTGATGTGGCCCCCAGTGAAAATTAGTTTGACACCCCTGCCCTATGAGATCCCTGTATGCCCAAATTAGTGCTTTTTCTCTTTCATATATGCATCACTTTCTGTTTATTTTTATTCCCTTTGGTAGTTTCAGAAGTAATTTTGTTCTTTCTCTGTTATAGACAGCTTATAACAATATCAAAGACAAAGCATGATTATAAAATTCGGAAGATTTCCTTTTCTTTTTTCTTCCTAACACATGCACTGAACAGAGAAGCAGTTTTAAAACTTTTCATGTATGTGGTAACTAGAAATGGATGTGTGTGCAATTCTGAGAGATGGAACAATAACAGATGTTCTCCAAAGCAATAGGTAATTCCTTGGCAATTCATCAAGAAAGAACATGCAACCTAGGGGAAACCAGGCTTCTTGTAAAGGGAGTATTCTCAGATCCAGGTGTAAAAATCAAAGACTTTGTGTGTACCAGCTTCTATTTTGGTGGGCCAGGAAATGTAACCAGTTTTGTGTAGAAAGGATCAAATCATGTAGTTCCTATAAAAGTTTGCAGAGTGTTCTTTTCATGTAGTAGGAGACTCTTCGACAGCTTTCTTCTGAGGGAAGGCAAGCATTTCTTCGTATTATTTATTGTATTTCTTTTTCAGGTGCCTTAGTATTATGTCTCTTCAGTAATAACATCAGAAAAAAATCTTGAAATATTGCTTGAATCTGCTGGCTTGTAACACAGCAGTGCAAATTTCTTTGCTTATCTGAAGCTTTAAAAACAAAGGAATGCAGCAGGCACAGAGGCTGCAGCGCCAATGTATTAGTCCTACTTCTGCCAAATGAGGATCAAGCAGATTAGCATCTTAATTCTTTTCTGATGTGTTTTTAGTAGGTACATCAAGACTGAACACTTTTAAGAGAGGCTTAATGGATATAATGTTTTCATTTGCGTAGAGTCCAAAATTTAGAACGACTCTTACAGTAGTACTTAGAGATCATAACATAAATATCAGGTAGATTGCATAGCAATTACGTTACTGCAAAACAGCAAAAATATGGCACAGCTGAAGTTGCAAAGAAGAAAATAAGAAAATCTCTGTAGACCTCTTAAATTGGGGAATTTTCTGTATTGGGAATAGGAGCTTGGCTTGTGCATGGTGTTCCATATTCCTCTGTCCTTTGAAGTTGTATGGGTCAGTATTTTTTTCAATCTGTGTTACTTTTTTTTTGTCATTAATTCATTCTCTGTCTTCCATGAATTAGCACTTGTGTTATAAGAATAATGCAGCTTCATAACAAGTCCTTTCTGTCCTGCATGCGGGCTACAAAGACATCAGAAAACAACACCGAACGCCCATTTATTTAGTAGGATCTACAGTGTCGGATGCTCTCAGTTGTCTCTGAACATCTTGGGGCACACTCGGGTCTCAATACTGATTTAGTGACACTCTGGTACAGTTCATGTGATTCAGTGTGCAAAGCTGTTTCTTGTGCATATAAAAGTTAAGGATTAATTTTTTTACCCTGTGCACAGGCATTTCTGAGAAGAACAAGGGGAGCAAAACTAAAAACAACATGGAAGGGGAATAATACTACTCATATGCTTTTGAATGGTTGCTTTCCCCATTTTCAGTCCATAGCCTTCCATAGAGTACTAACATTTTTCCACATTGGAAATTATTTCTGAAGATTATTCTCTGTGGGAGTTTTATTTCTATTTGTCTAACTCCTCAAAATTTAAAAAAAAAAAAAAAAAAAGTTTGCGTACACTGTTTTTAAAGTATGAAATATGAACTAAATCTGGATTAATCTCCATAAACAAAAGCTGGATTAATTTCTCAGATAGAGATTTGTAGACAAGAGGGACTTAGTACAGTATGTAGAAACCACAACTTATATCTCTGCTCAGTATCTTGCTTTCTTCAAGTAGCTAATATGAATCCCCACTTTTAATCTGCTCTACAAAATTTGCCTTAGTATGTAATTTTGGCTTTAGTTTCAAGGTGTTTTATTATTGCCATTTGTATGATGCATACAGCTATAAAACGAGCAAGACAATTAATTAAACCTTAGGTTTGGAATGCCACACTCAAATGTAGGTCCACTGAGACCTTCCTTCGTGAGTTTGATAAAATTAATAACATTTAAAAGGAAAAGTCTTTTTTTTTTTCCTGACATATCTGAGCCTAGCAGCATTGGAGTGATATTAAAGATTATGTGGTTGAGCTTAAAATAAGACTTTGTTCAGCGTTCTCATTGAAGTTCCCTTCTTTTGAAACCTTCTCTGTATTCTTCTGATGCTGCTTTCCAGAGATAGCTACATGTGGTTTGTAATACACTTGAAGGATAAAAGTATTTCTGACTATCATTGCATGGGCATCTTTATTTTTGTGCTATCCGTTTAGTGACACTTAGTAAAATCAATGCACCAGAAATAATGGAAAAAGACAGAAGAAAAGCATGTACGTACTCATAACTATTACTGCAGTAGCAGATAATTTCAGGTAGAGTAACTTTGAGATAGATAACTAGATATTTTTGCTCTTATGTATGTCCGATTTCTCAGAAAGACCAAATGTCCTTTTCTGGAGTGTGTCTGTCTTTTATTCTGTTTTCACTCGCTGCATCTCTTTTTGTGGAACTGTTTTCTAGCAGTAGAGCTGGTCATGAGAGGGAGGTAATTTAGGGCAGAGAAACAAAATATTGTGCCAGTAAGGGCATAACTTGTTTCCGTCTCCCCCCCAGATATGTTCCCAGTAAACGTGGAGCCTTGCAGTAGCTTTTCATTTCTTGTCATTGGTTTGGTGTGAAGGGCAAAGCTGCCGTAAGATCGCAGCATTTCAATACGTGATCCTCCACAACGGCTCTGACACTGCCATTAAACTTGATTCTTTGTAGAGATTTTTGTAGTGTGAACTGAGTAATTATCCCGATTTATGTACAATGTAAGGGGAGGTAAAAGGAGGCTAAGTAGCTGAGAGTAAAATATGCAGTTTTGATGTGTTTTGACTGTTTGCCTAGCTAAATGAGAAGGAAGCCATGTTTTATATGCATTGTATTACTATTTTTAATGACTTTATAAACAAAACAGTACTAAATATTGACATTGTTCTGAAGTAACAGTGTTTTACAGCTCTCAAAGCTTGATATTCAGTGATTTTATAGAAAATTACAAATACGTAGTAATAATTAAATGCAAGTAATAGATTTTATCTTTAGTGGCTGAAATCTTTTGGTATAAAAATATATTTTCAAATAACTGCTTAAATTCCTGAAAAAGCTACAATAAAAAGGGAATTCAAGAGGCAGTATAGGAGGTATTTGAAGTAGTTGTTTCTGTAATATAAGTTAATTGGACTCTGGTTCCTAGAATGAGCTGCTGTTTCTTGAACACTCGGAATTAACTGCAATTTCCAGCATGTAAAAGATATCTCTTTGTCTTTTAAAAATGTGCCTTAGTTCATGGTTATAAAATCAAAGCCGTGTGTAATAAAAATCATTCTTAATGAAATATTGGTTCATCAATTGTTAATTTTGTACCTGAAAAAAATCCTTGAGAAACATTGGTTGTCAAGGTAAAATGTCAGGTTTTGAAATGATGCTAACTTAGCTTTTGTTTCTATTGTCTTTTATTCCAGTATTTCTTTTTCTTGCCAAGTGTCTGATAGAGCTTGTGAGCTCTGTGCTATGTGCCTATGAAGTAGGAAAGCCAGTCTCAGTTTTAATGTTAGAGTGTTTACTCCTGTTTATATTTTTCATGGTGCATTTTTTACAACAAAAGCTGAAGGGGGGATGGGAACCTCATCCTAATTAAATGATAATAAAATAATTCAAGTAAACTAGTCAGGTTGTAAGTTCATACATTGAGTCAGAGAGGTCCAGTTTGATATTGTTCAAGGGGTGAGAGCAAAATGCAGTGTAAAGTTCCCTTACTTTGTGGCAAATCTATGGTAGCAGTCAAAAAAGCTGTCATGGCCTGCATTGAATAAAAGGCCTCGTTTTGTAGAAGAGTGAAGGGCTCAGGTGGTGAGGAGGATGAGGAGAGCCCAGCGTGGCTGCCAGGTTGTGCCTTGTGCTCACTTGTAGGGTGTTTCAGGGTGTACCTACTTCATAGAGGGTATCTGGACGCCTGTAGGATCCTGACTGTCCCAGGGGTAAGGGCTCTCCTTGTTGCTGGATTAAACAGAGAGCGTTCAGCTTTGTCGTGAAGTAGAAGAAACTGCACTAAACTCCTTCTAAAATACCTGGTAATGGTTCAGGTTTATTGTCGGGCCTGTTCATGGTGTTAAAACCAGCTGATTTTCTTTTTAAAGTGATCCAAGATGAAAATGAGAACAAATTGCAGGTCAGGGTTCAGACTTAAGCTGGTTTTTATTAGGTTTGGGGGGAAAAAATAGGTTAACCAATGATCTTAAAGAAATTTTAACAGTAAAACAGCAGTTGTGTGGGGCTTTTTTTCCCAGCATTTCCTCAGGTATAAGGAAAATGTTGATAAATTGCATTTCTTCAATTCCGAACACATAATTCCAAAGGTACTTTTTTTGTTTGTTTTGGGGTTTTTTTTTGGAGGACAGTACAAGAAAAATGACCAAATTACCTGGAAATAGACACATTTCCATGGCCAAATACCAACTGCTCTTCGAGCCAGATCTGGAGAATGATAACATTTTCATCCTTTTATCTTTACTGGATCCCACTGCATCTTTATCTTCAATAGATAGCAACTTCACTAGCATGCACATATGTATATATGTTGAATTTTTAGAGAGGGAGCATTTTTCCTTGATGGGGGAAATGATTTTGTGGTGGGTTAAATTGAAAGCACTTTTAAAGGCAGCTGCTTTGTAGAGATTGAAATCTGAAACAACCCAAAAGAGAAACTGTGTGGACTCCTGGGAAAAGTTAAAATGCAACATATTTGACTGAGCCACAAGCGACAGATTGGATAGGGTCAGGGATTCAGAAATGGAAACAGTCCAAAACTCTCACTCTGTGATATTACACAGACATCATGGAGATCTATAGGATTCCCCAGAGAGCCTTACTTAAAGGGAGGTTGCCTGGATGGTTAACAGGGTCATACTTCTGCATGAATCATTTCCATCTTTATTACTAGTAGGGAAAAAACACTGCATTAAAAAAAAATAATAATCACAAACAAACGAACTCCTGAACCCACACACTAAAAACCTTTCTTCCCCAACACAGAGGGAACTTTCCTTCCACTTCTGTCCTTGAGTTTCTGGAGTGAATGGACTGTTGCTGTTACTCCAGTCAGGCAGGTCTTTGGGAACTGTTTCTATGCTTGAAGCAGAAAAATTAAATATGTAGTTCCCATTTTAGATCACCTTTTAAGTTTTGGTGTGGTTTTGATTTTTTTTGGGGGGGAGGGGAGGTGTGTGTGGTTTTGGTTTTGTTTTGTTTTGTTTTCAGGTAAGACTGGAGAGAGAGTTTTGAAACAAACTTTGATACGACTAAGCCTTGATGATAGGACTAAGCTTTGATGATAGGACTGTCCAAGGCAGAGATTTCTGCAAGTTTGTGGAATAATGCTAATGGAAACTGTAGGCCGACCAGAGATGGAGGAATGAGGGTATCCAAAATGTAGATGCATCCCTGAGGAAGCCTGTCCTGCCTGCCTCCATGCTCGTCACAGATAGCAGATTTGTCATGACACTTCCCCCAGGTGTGAAATTATTCCTCCTCCTTCTGTGGGCAGCACATAGGAGGACTATGAGTGGTCAACATTTTAAAAACTGGTTGTAAACTGAGACGAAAAGTTTACTGAAGGCCAGACAGACTTGCAGCGAGACCAATCTCTGCACTGTCTATGTGGAATTAGAATTGTAGGGCCTCATGCTGTAAACCCCAAATGGAGATTTTTCTGTAAATCAAGTGTTAAGGCTGCTTGCTTTTTTGGGAAGTGAGAGGTGCACCATAGCAGAAGTATGTGTGAGTTTATCAATAGGCTACAATAATGACTGATTGTTCCTAGTCAATTTAACAATTCAAATAAAGCCGTTCATATGGCAGCATGCCTAGAACCTGCAAACTCTGATGAAGATAATGGTAAAGAGTTCAAGGTCTGATTTGACAAAATGTTAAGGAAAGCCTGGATTTTTTAGAATTTGAACTCTAAATAAGGCTAATTATGGGAGGCGGAAAAGGCACCTGGAGGGTGAATTAAGTTTATTGCCCAGGGTAACTCGGCAGGTTAATAGGAGAGCTCACAGTAGGACTTCTGAAAGTATTCACATTTTGAGAAAATTCTTTACAGGGAGAAACTTGGAGCTTGCTGGTTTGGTCTATACAAAAGGATCAATGGGAGGTTACTTAATTTGGGTATGTAAAGTACCATTTAAAAAACAGAGTACTGTTTAAAAAATAAAGGATAAAATGAGAACTGAGGACTAACCAGATAGATTAAAATGAACAGCAAAGCACATATTTCATTTCACATTAAAAGTGATAAACTAATGAAACTGCTTAGCAAGGATTGTAGCAGATCCTTCATCCCCAGGCATTTTCAGAAAATATTGAAAGTATTTCATGGAAGGCAGGCAGTAGCTTTGCTATACTTACTTGGCTTTATATTAATATAAGAGTAAGTATGCAGCATGCTAGGCCCTCCATTATCAGAAATGGGTGTTCCTTATACATTCAGAACTAAATTTTAAGTCCAGTTTCAGGAGCCCTATTTGGTTGTATAAAATCTACACAGAAATTACCCAAACCTGAATATTCTTGTATTTTTTTTTAAAAAAGAAGTTTGAATTATAATCATTTTTTTTCAAAGAACAATATCTGAATGTGCATGCAAATGGGACTGCACTTTGTTTCATTGTGAACTAAAAGAGGAACAACAAAATCGTTACAATACAAGGCAAGACTGAGTGTCAGGGTGGAATTTTTTTTTTCTTTAAATCCAGGAAATACTGGGAAGCTTGCATGGATATCTGGAAGAGTGATATTTTAAAAAGATGTACCCGGTATCTTTCATGTCAAACTCATATCTAACATGTGAGAACTCCACGTGATACAGTTTAAAACACTGCAGTAAATGAAAATAAATGCTAAAAAAAAAGTTTGGTGATACAGCATACGCTAGGATGTGTTTGTTCTTAGGGAATTTTGAAGATGTATCTATTCCTGGTGTGCCACTTTTGGCTGGTGGACTCTGCTGCTTGACTTTTCAGGAACAGTAATAATAGTAGTGGCTATTTTTGCCATTTCCTTTTCGGTAATCTCTGTGTTCAAGATGTTACGTTCTGGTCTATCCGTTTCATGCAATATAGGTTGCCTGGCAGCATGTGTCAAGCTGCTAAATTTTATTGTACCTGATTTTCCTTTTTGCATTTGAACATGGGTAGCATGGACTATAGCAGTTTTCTGTTCTGTTTTTCTTTTAACAAAGCGTTTTGTAGCTAACGTCTGAGGAGTCTCAGATTTGCTCTGGATTTGTTATGGCTAAAGCTGCAGAGGAAGTCCAAGTGAATCACAGATAATTGTAGTCCTCGGGATAGCCATTTTGTTAACAGAATTAACTTCATTAATCTTTCTAATCTGATAATTAAACAGAGGGTAAAACATCATCAGGGCAAGACAAAAACTGTGTTTAAACAAAACCCCAATGCTATTAAATGGTATCTAAAGATCTTATTGTAGTAAGGGAGCCAAAGAGAAAACGTTCCAATGATTTCTTCTGGAAATAAAAACCTGGTTCCTGTGGCAATTTTTTAGAAAGGCACAGAATTTAGCATTGGAGGCTACATTTTCTGTCAAATTTTTGGGGTATTTTTTTTTCCCGATTCTGGGTATTTGTTTAAAAAAAAAAAAAAAAGTTAAATGTTTTAGTGCTATTTTTGAATTTAGATTTTCAGGGTTTTCCAGGGATTCAATGGTTTAACTAATTTGGATAGCTTTAGGTGATTAAAACTGCCACATTCACTGGCAAAATGTTTCTCTGATACAAGGTTTTTAGAAATGATCTTTTCCTTTAGAAAATGAGAATGGTCTTGCTATTTAGGTATTGGACTGAGACTTGAACAGTGCATCCAGTTCCCAGTTCTAGACATCTTTACTTGAAAGCCCAGTGTGCAAAGGGTGATGGGCAGGGAAGTCGGGTGGCTCAGAGGCCTCACTGCAGATACAGCATTATCCTGCCTGTGCTCGGGGTGGCAAAGGACCAAGGTGTCCCCACGGCAGCCGGTTTCTGTAAATACTGCCGGCAGTTGTCGGTGTCACGTTGTGCGAAGGCACAGTGAAATCTTTCACTCTCAGCTCAACAAGCATTTAAAAATGTATTGTTTTTTAAAAAGCCAAGATATTTTTGCAAGTAACTTGTTTTATTTTCTTAATTCTCTTTTATTCCTTCTTTTTTAGAATTTCTTTAAAACTTTACTTTGAGTATAACTTGAAGAAAAGTCTCTAAATCGATGCAATTCTTGGCAGGCTGTAAGTAGGAGAGCTATTTCCAGGAAGGATACTTTTGTTTAAATACTTGATGCCAATTCTGTTTTACTATTGTGGTTTGTATATCATTCAACATTTGTTTATTGTAGTGTCAGTGTTTGTTGTAAAGCAGCTCAGGTTGCAGATACATATGTGAAAGGACATAGAAGATATTTGTGTAGAACATACTTTTTCCTTCCATCTTCATAACCCAGCAGAAGAATGTTTATTTGCAATTCTTGAAGCCTGTGTATTCATGCTTTCATCTTGGTGCTCACTGAAGGATTTTTTAATTTTTTTTTAAAACTGGGAAATAAATATTTTGGTGGTGTTTTTGCAACCTCCTCCCCTTACCTTATAGAATTATCTACATTTGGTTATAGTATCTATTCCTTTTTCTTTGCATCTGTTTCCACTTTCTTTCCTAAAAAACAAAGAGATATCTCAATGAGGAAGTAGGAGTTTTGTGGTTTTTTGTCAAAAGTGCATTGAAGTTACTAAAAATTATCCATTACAAGGATATCTAAACAGAGACATCAGAGACATCTTATTTGTTAAAATGACAACCTTGCAGTTCCCTGGATGAATAATAAAACCTCTTAAGTTATCATGGTTTTGGTGTCTTGATTTTAAAACTGTTGTAACTTCTTCATAAGTTTTAAATAGCTTAGCCCTTATATTAGGTCTTTCAACAAAGCGGAACAGCTTAAATAGTAATGAGAAACATTCTAAGATTTAAGAACGAGAATAAAAGTAATGGTATGGCTTTGTTTCCAAAAATCTAGCATACTTGTGTTCTTGAAATAGTATTTCACTTGCTCTTGTTTGCTTGTGACAACTTCATGCCACTTCTGAGCTGTATATGTAATATTTGGCTCTTTATGGTTCCCATGATTGTCTCTCTTCCCAAGATCTTTTGTTCTTCTCAATCACTTGTGATTTTTTATTGAAGTTATTTCAGTCTCTATGTTATTTCATCAGCTCTCTCAAGTTCTGCCTACCTGGAGTAGTGTTCTTTGTTTCTTACACGGTGGCGGTAGTCCAGAGAGCTGCTGCTCTTTGGCACAACTTTGATAGTCTGAGTTCAGCCCTAGGACGTTCTTCTTTGCCTTGGACGCCAACGTGAGACTTGAGACAAAACCTGTAGTCAGTCACTGCACTATGTGTTTAAAGGTCTCTGTGGTGTTCAGCTGTGCTTGGTCAGCTTGATCATTGGCCAGAAGTTCACGAAGGGTACATACACTTCACTTAACTGTGAGATAAACCAGGGATTTTGTCATGTGAGAAGACCAGTTTTGCACAGAAAGACCTTGGGTGCTTGAGAATTTTTAAGCAGGTCCTGATAGCTTCTAGAAGTGTTTCCTCAAATAAGATATTGTTCATTTTCTGGAAATTTGGGGGACAGACCTTATGAATTCATAGCCAGTTGCTGAGATCAAAGACATTTCTGGGCACACCTCCAGGGCTGCCTTAAATGTGTAATCGGCAGTTTCAGCCTTTGTAGTTGGAGGCTGTGAGGGTAGGGAGCCTCATTCATATCAAATTGGGAAAAGAGTAAGAATTTACCAATTGGAGTTTTTCTTATCTCTGCTGATGAACTCTGGTTCGCAGCTGATGCCAGTGTCAAACATCAACAAATTACTTAGAAGTTCCAGCGGGTGTCATCGAAGTACAGTTTGTCCATTTGCAGCATATTGAATCAAGCTGTTTCCTTCCTAATTGTGGTGTAATTTCTATTATGAATACAAATAGAGAGAACATCTAATGTGGTTGCCTTTCAGATAAGAAAGGCCTTTCTCCTTTCTTCCCAGGGAGCTGAACTGAACTCAAACTTATAAACAGTAGTTGTTGTTTTAATTTTTTTTTTCTTTTAATTGGAACGGAACCTAGGCTTAGATGTGAGTTTTGCTGCTAACTGGAACAAAGCCAGTGCAGCTTTACTTACAAATCAACCTGAACTAGAACTGAACCAAAGTGGATTTGGTTCCCTGCTGCTTTCTTCTAACCGGCCAACTGATGACTGCAAGTCCAGTAGGACCTCTCCTGAAAGCTACGGAAAGGTGTTGCACAGCAGTGTTTGAAAGACTGAACGTGTAAGCCTCTTGTGGGAAGGGTCTGAGATCAATGCCGAACTGTCTACCCAGATTGTGCTGATGTTTCATGTAAGGTAAATTTATTTTCTAATAGTTGGTCTGGGAAGTTCTTCCCTCTGAGGCTGTTGAGAGCTTTACTCAAACCAGGGTATAATTTCTAGGTTTTGTTTTAAAATGCAGTTGGTTGAAGACAAGTTCCAGAGTCTTTCTTTTTTGCTGAGGACTAGAATAGGTTTAACAGGTGAAAAAGCGAAGGGCAAATTCACATCATCTATATATCACCATTGTCTAGATCTTATGTATATCCTGCCTTTGGAGAGTATTTTCCCTCATTCAGGAAGGATTTGAATTTATGCTGCCTCAGTCTTGGATCTTCTACCTGTTAATCTCTCTGATTTTTGAGGTCTAGAAATCAGCACAGCTTTTTCCTTTATTCTTGATATGGGAAATATATACCAATATGGGTATTTTCTGTTATCCACAGTCTTGAGGTTCCCAGAGTATACCTGGCAGGAGGAGAGTGCAAGAAGGAAGTGTTTTGACCATAAAGAGAAGAAAAATGCCATATGCTTTACAGGAAACAAACAGTGTTGCTTGATATTTTAATCTGCAAGACTTCACACAGTAACTCTTACTTAAGGGAAGTAAGGACATGTGGAAATCACCTAAGGAAACAAGGAAAAAATTATGCACTGCACTGAAACTGTTGTATATAACCAGGAAAGGTACCAGTCAATCCTAAGTCCCCTGCGTATCCATTAACTTATTGTTATGTGGATAACTCTTACTATGTAATTGTCCAAAGTGTTGTAAAAGTGTCTACTCGGAGGAAATATTATTGCAATTTAGGAGAAAATCCAAATATCTGTGCAGTTAAGTCATCATGTTTGGGTGATTCCTGAGACTGAACAAATGTGCCAACTAGGAGTTTGGCTTATATGTATGAGTAAGTGGTCATCTGAAATTGTACTTCAGTAAAATAATTTGACAGTATTTACCGGTTTTAAACATATTAACTGAATAACTATAATGTGTTTGTAGTGCTGATTCTCTATTTAATGTTTTATTCTTAAGTGGATGGGTAGCCCCCTCCCTTCTGGTTGTTCTGTTGCATGAGATTAAAAAATGTCCATAAGCCAAGATGATAAATGTGCTTTAAATATTTTGTGACAGCTAATTATTTCCCTATGGTTTGGAGAGTGCCGCTGCACTAGTGCATTAAATAATAGATTTTGAAAAGCTTCGTGATGAAATTACAGGTCAGATCTTACCACATGATGCAATTCCTTTATTCTTAAATCAAATAACCATCTGCTTGGGAAAGTGATTGTGCTCTGAAGAGTTTCTTTTCTTTCTTGAAATACATTTAGCAGATGTTTCAAGTGAATGGCTCTATGCAGACTTCAGTTTTGTAGGTGGTTTTACTGTCCCTTCAGTCAAAAAGGCTAGTTGAGCATTGTTCAGCCAAACCCGGCTCTTAAACATTGTACTTCATGTTATCTCTGGGCTTGAAATAGGTTCTTTGTACTTTATCTTCATTAGGATTACTATAATAATGCAACCTCCATTTCTAGTGTGAAAATGTACCATGTAACTTTGGCTTATTCCTCTGCCTTCATAAGACATACTAATAGAAGACAATTATGTCATCAGAATAACCGTACTGGTTTAATAAAATCAACAGAACAGCACACACACGTGTGCCTGAAACACTCATACTGGTACGAATCTCCATTGATGTATTCATGTGCAGAATGTCCCAAATGGTTACTGCCTTGTCTCTTCAGATTATTGGCTGCTTTTTGTGCTCATGAATAAATTTTTCTCTCATTGATTTGCTGCCCTCTCTCATGAATTCTGATTGTAGGTGTTTAGACCCCCTAACCAATTTTTGCATGTAACTGTTAAATGCCTTACTAATAGTTAATACCTTGTGCCATACATACTCTCGCCACCTGAAGCTTCCAAGAAAGTGAAGATAATCTCTTCCTCCCTGTGGATCAGGGAGTCAGAAACCTGGTTGCAGTGACCCTTTTGTCGTTGTGCTGCTTGGTGTCTTTGCAGCCGTTTGTACTGCTCTGCTGTCCTATTGCATGTAAATATAGCTGTCTGTCCAAGTTCACTTTCTGGACTCCAACAGAAAATGAACCATGAACACCTTAGTCCCATACAGCGGTCCATAAAAGTTGCTCTTCCTCGTAATATGTGAAATGAGTATGTGACTTCTGAGTGTGCAGATGTGCATGCCTTTGCACAAGCACACATGCATTGGTGTGCCGCCATGCATTCAAAATGTCCCTCCATCGGTGCCTGGGAGGCCTTCTAGTACAGTAGATCTTGGAAGGTCGAAGTCGTATCACGTGTGATTAAGGACTCTTCAATTGAATATTGGTATATGCTATATTAAGTCATGGAAGGATTCTTAGTTTAGTATTGATTTCTGAATACTGTGGTTATTTCAGCTGAATCTTGTTTTCCCCTGGCTGCTTCTGTTCTGTATTACGTCTGTGCATGTGTCTGGCACTGGAAAGTGTTTGATCTTTTCTGTAGGTCATGCAAGATGTTTGATGTCTTTTTGTTGACTTTTGAGTATGAGTAAATAAATGATAGAATTCCCCGTGGCCAGAATTTCTAAACTTTTATGTATATCATTGTGGTCAATTACAATGTGGCAAGCTGTGTTACATTTCTCTGTAATTATAATAATCAAATATGTAACATTCATAATGAAAGGCAGATTTGTGAACTTTGTGGCAGTGCACTGGCTCTGAAAGGGACCTGCTTTCTTTGGCCAGAAAAGCAAGACGCTGTGGGGAAAAAAATCATGCAGGCAAACAGATTCTGGGGAAGTTTTCTCAATGTGTTTTCTGGGTGATTTCTTTAAAAGTCAAGCGTAATTAATGACGTAATGTGAAATCTGTTAATTTTTAGACAATATTATTAAGTAAAATCTTCTCAGCTATTTTGCAGGTCTGATAGAGCCTATTGAAAAGCTATCCTTTTTATGTGAGCTTGCTAGAGCAGAGTGTGAATGCTGGGGGAAGTTTGCATATTAATCTTACCTCTAATTGTTGTTTTGGTCGAGTGTTTGCTTCTGTTCCAATAATGATGATGTTTTAGAAAGCTCTTAAATCACTTGGTCTTCAGTTATTTTTACTATATTGAAAAGTGTCACTCTTATTTTTTTATTTTCTACAAATAAGTTAAAATAGGTAGTCTGTTAGCTATTTAAGTTGAAGCAGAAAAATCTTTTGGTTAAAGAACAAGAGACCAGCACAGACTCTGTCTCCAGTCATTCTCTATTAGATTACAACTGTTGTTTCTTTTCATGGAAATAATATTTTATGAAAATTCAAGAAGTAAATGCCCCCCAAAACAGCAGATGTAATCCCACCAGCCTTTGCAGATATCAGTTCTTTAACCATGCAATCTCTTCCTTCTTCCTTTCAGAGAAGTTGTGTGTTCAAAGAGAAACTTTCTGTTACGCTGTGCTCAGTAAGGGTTAATACATACTGACTTCTCAAGTCCTACATGACTCAAATAACCATCTGCAGTGGCAGATCATGTGCTTGGAGGTTTATGCTTTAAGCTATCCAATATCAGATAATCCTAGAACATCACAACAAGAGGTGCT
Organism: Pampusana beccarii; assembly: GCA_013399365.1. Taxonomy (NCBI): domain Eukaryota; kingdom Metazoa; phylum Chordata; class Aves; order Columbiformes; family Columbidae; genus Pampusana; species Pampusana beccarii. Next base: position 68,508 of record VWYH01008546.1, on the reverse strand, counting down.
AAGCAGGTTTCAGGATTTAATTATTTCTGTTGCTTATACAGTCCGCTTAGGTTTATATTGTTGCCAAAATCCTAAACAGCTTTGTGGTCAAAGGCTTTTTGCTGTTTTTCACATACTGTCTAGCTAAGGAACATCAAAGTAGAACTTAGCATTTGTGTGGTTAGGAAGTTCAGTTATGAAAAATGTGTATGTCTAGTTATTGTTTATTTCAGATCTGAGATTATGTCAATGACTATCCTTAAATTTCTCGTGAGACAAGTTGGTGCTTAAATGAGTGCAGTGCACCTAATCTGAGGTGACATTCTTGTGTTGGAACATAGGTGGCTCATGGACTCTGTTATGATCAAATGAAACCTATGGTAATGGAGCACTGAGCCACTGAAGATAGTGGTTTATCACTTGTTTACAACAGGTCTCAGTTGGCTTCATAGAGCATGCAAAAATCTCTGTGCTGGTACTATCAGCTAGAATGAAAAAAAACACCCCCAAAGGTTGATGGAATGAATCAGGCTATACAGTGGTGAAGAACAAAAAATCTTCATGTTCAAATATGAAGCATTGGTGCAACCCAGATAAATGTGTACTATATGCTAGTCTTCCTCATTCCTGTAAGATTAGAGAGAGTGTGTGGTTTCCTGAGCAAAAGCTTAGTCTAAGAGAATTTTGTCCAAGTTTCCTATTTTTGAGTTTGAGAATTACACCTTGCACCTGAGAGAAGGAAAATGATGAGGTTCTAGATGAGCTCAGGACTCAGTTTTTCAGAACACTTAGGAGTTAAAAGCTTTCAAAAACAAAACCTTGAGGAAAAGCTGAACTATTTTCACAATATTCTGCATTGTTTGATTAAATTTTGCATCACTCCAGAATTGCCCAAGAATTATGATGCTTTGGAAATGCTGCAGAGAAATATTTTAAAAATTTTTTGTTTGATATTGTTTTAACTGATGAGTATTAACTGGAAGGAAAAGAAAGGAAATGGCCTCCTAGATATGTGCCCATTAAAGCTGTTTTAAAAAAATAAAAAAAGGTACTTGCACATCTCTGCTGTTGCAGGAAGACAGGATGTGCATATAGCTTGACAAAGTGAAGCTTGACTCAGGAATAGGAGAAATGGTCCAGTGAGCAGTCTGGGCCTCCAGAGACCAGAGTTCCGTTCTTGTTGAACTGTAGACTTCTTGTATGACTTTCTGGCAAGTCATTTAGTCTAGCTTGTGCCTTTGGGAGTATCTCGTTTTACAGATGGGGAACTGTCTCAGAAGGGTGTTGAAAATAAAATCCATTAATGACTGTGAAACTATATAAATGCCTTCAATATGCTGAAACTTGGCTATGGTATAAACATGGGGCTTTTTCCTCTGAAGTATGTCTGGTTTTATGGATGGTTGGCTTTTGTTCCCTGAAACAGGCTACTAATATGCTTTATTCATGCCTGGAGTTTTTCAAGATCTGTACTGCTTTCCAGCAATCATTGTACTAATCTCAATACATCGCCAGATAATGATTATTTTAGCAATATAGAAGTTGTTTGAAGTGCCTTTACAATTAATCTTATTTGCACCTCCCAATACGCTGTATTTTAACAAAAGTCACAGCAACAGCACGGGGCAGTAACAGATTAAAACACTTGATGATCAAATATTTTGCTCAATGATAGTTGTTACATTTTTGTTGAGTACAGAGAACATGGTGTGTATGTGCAAGGCATATATTTTGCAATCTGTCTTGCTTACAGCAGAGCTGCTCTTCTTTCAGCTCTTCTGTCCTATCCCTAGTTTGCATCTTGCTTTTTTCCTTGTTGTCTTTTTGATCAGTCATGTCTTCTTAGGTGTCTTCCCATAGCATCTCACTGCATGTATAAGTGCTCGGCTGCATTCAGAAAGAAGTATTTGTCGTCAAAGAGAAGGGTCAGAATCAGAACTGCTGTGATTGCATTATTTCCGTTGCATTCAAGGATGTCTGTTATATTCAGCTGGATTTGACCAGTCATTCTGTTTCTCGTTACATATGTCTAAGGGCATTTCACATGTGATAACTTTCAGGGCATCAGGTGAAAAAAATAATGGAAACTTTGGATTGTGCTGTATGAATCTTTAGTTTCTTATTTATAGAATTACATTGCAAAATCTCTACCTTCTTTAAGTGTATTTTAATGCCCAGACTAAAAGGAAAGGCATGTAGTTTATGTTCTAGTAATCTGACTGTTTTGGAGGTATTTATACCATTATGTTCCTAGTAATTAAATGAGAAAAGTTTTATGCAAAATTAGAATCAGTCCTTTTCATTCCATACTTGCTTTGATACATGAAAGACCTGAGATCAAAAGAGGGATTCCTATCAGTTTAGGAGATTCTGCCATTTTGGAGGTGTTATTTTTATATTTAAGGTCAGCTGAGGCAGCTGAGCTACAGGCTTCTGGCAAAAGTACTAATTCATGTGACTGATGAGACTGTCAGCATAGGTACACGTTGAAATGAAATGTGGGTATTTTATAAACCTAAAAATAAGAATATGTTAATTTCCTTGTCATTGGTATGAAAACATTTTAAGACTGAAACATAATTTCTTTGTAAAGAGACTCTTTTATAAATACTTCATTCTGCTTAAGGCATCAGCAAAAATTCTGACTCAAAATCAGTTAGCAGTATTTCTAATGAATTGTATATGAAAACAGTCTGCTTGATGGGTAATGGAAACTTGGGTTCAGTGCTCTTGCTTCCTGTGCTGTTTGTACTTAAGTGGGCACAACAGAGATTTTGTGACGGTGGTCACCAGCTCCTCCAGATGCCTGATTCTTCTGCAGGGATAGTGTTGGGGGGTTGTATGTGTGTGTGCACAGTGAGATTTGAACTGCATGGAGTATTTTACTGAAAGCTTAACCAAACAGTATGTAGTGCTGACACAAACAGAGCATTAGACATGCCTGTCTTTAATACAGCCATCTGTTGAGTGCTATAGCAGTTTTTCAAAAGCCTCCCTCAGCATAGACATCAAAGTCTATTCATGCACCTGTGCCTCTGATCTTCTAATTTTTTTTTTTTTTAATTTAGAAACTGCAAAGGGAGAGGAGCAATATTTAAAGATCAGTAGCTTTATTTAAAAACAAACAAAGAAACCAACCAAAAAACTCCTCCACAAACTCATGCTGCCAGTTCAGAAATTGTTAAAAATGTCTTTACTTAATATTCAATGCTTTATTTATGGAAAAACACTCAACCATGCTTTCATTTTCCTCTCCTCTGAGTAACCCCTGGCTGTGCTAACACCTATTTCCTGCCTCGTCTGTTTACAATCCAGCTGCTGAGATAATTTTCTTGATCTGTTGGTCCAATGACATCAGCAGAACCTGTGAACTCCTCTACCAGCTTGCTCTTGAAGGGCACAGGAGTGTTTTTGTGAGGAGCTGCTTCGTGGTGGGAAGACCTTGTGTCACCCCGGTGCATTCAGCAGCTGTGGCCCAAGAGAGGGCAGCAGCAGAGGGGCTCCTCTTGTAAGGTTTCTCTCAGGTGATGAGAGGAACCTGGAGACAAAAAAGGTGTCCCACTGAATGCAGACAGGCAAAGCCCTTTTTGCCCTGCATCTGTTTTGTCTGGCACCAACAAGGACTCACAGTCCTGCTGCCCTGGCCCCCGGCCTCTCCCAGGGAGCGGCCTAATGCCCGGGGCTGGGGTGCTCCGGTGCCTCCCCGACTGCCTGCTCCCAGCCAGAGCAGTGGGACACAGGCTGGGCCCTGCCAGAGAAGGCCCTCTGAGGCACCCTGGCAGTGGGCATGCAATTTTATCTGTGTGCTGTACTTACTAAAATAGAATTAAAATACAGTATTAATGTACGCAACATCACTCAGTCTCTGAAATCATGTGACAAGTGCTACGTGGCAGTAAGAGCTATCAATTACATAGTGTTTTAGTTACAGTTTAATTCTTGAGGGATGGGTGGCTGCAAAAATCGTCTATCATGTGTGGGGCACCATTAAGGTACTCAAATCCAGCAGTACTTAGAGTTGCTGATGAAATGTGTGGTAAAATACAGGAGGACTTGTAATGAGCTCTTCGTCGCAGTGCCCGAATGTACAGGATCTGATTCCCACAGCTCGTGAAATCTTGAAGTACAGCAGCTTGATATTGAGCACCTGTATTTCATTTTGAGTGAAAGTGATCTCCACGAGAGCAAAGACTCCTTAAAATCTACCAGAATGGTGCAGAAATAAATTTTGTATTTCAGAAAAAGAGGATAAAGCATGTATTTCTTTCTCCCAGTGGAGATACAAAGGGAGTATTATAAACACGTGTCAACTGGCCATATGAGCAGTGTGTGTTCATTTCCCCTGGTCTGTGACTGGAACTGATCTGTCTCGCTGGGATCTCAATAGGTCACAGTGTTGTCTTTCACATTTGCATAGCTGGGCTCAGTATAAATTACAGTAACAAAGTTAGTCAATACTACCACTTTTTAACTTTTGCACCACTGTTTCCAAGGAGATGAGGAAGAAAGTATGGCAGAACAGTGCTTTAAATATTTGATTTGCAAAATTCACTGGATTCAAGCTTTCCAAGTGCTAAGGACACGTTCTTCTTCTTCTTCTTCTTTTTTTTTTTACTTCAGTGAAGGTGCAGAGTCCTCAACACCTCTTGGCAAAAAGAGGCTCTGTTGGTACTTCTTCGTAGACCTGCCCATGTGTCCTGCCTACACCTGGCTTCATGAGTTCTGGAAACTTTTTGTTTCCTGCATGTGTAGTCACTTGCTTTGGGAGTCATTCTAAGTTTTCTTCTAATTCTCTTCTTGATTGCAGATTGACTTGGAGCCAGAAGGGAGAGTGTATGTCATCATAGACCTTTCAGGATCGTCAGGTGAAGGTAGGGACTTTTAATATTTTATCTAATTCTTTCATGAATGGAATCTTCCAATGGCCTCTGCAATGGAAGTATTAAGAGGAGGTGCTGTGTCAATATCCTCTTAAATCTCTACGAGCTCAAGTTAAAGTGAACACATTTTGTTGTATCTGCCTGTGGGTCAATGAGCAGTTGCAGTTCATCTTACCCTGTTAATCACTGTTGGTAACAATATCAGCTGAAAGACAGTAATGAAATTAGAATAGTAGTATTAATTTCCAGAGGAATAGTAGTATTAATTTCCAGAAGAAACTTCCAAATTCCTATTTTTGGAAGAATGCTAACCATTATTATGTAGATAAAAATGATATGATGTCAAAGGTGGGGAGGAAGATTTTATTTGCTTTTAAAATTATTCTAATATCTGGTATTTTTCCACCTCCCCTCTCCCCCAAGTAATGACCGAAGTGTTGTAATGATAAGGGGTGTTTTCATTTTTATGACACAGCAGCTACGTGTTTGAAGAAAATAACCACCACCAACAGCAAACAAACAAAGGTGGAAGAGAAATATTTATTAAATTCTTGAGATATTTTTCTCCTTTAAAGTTGGTTTAGAGTCAGGTGGTATATGACGGTGTCGTGGTTTAACCCGAGCTAGCAATACAACCACGATAGCTGCTCACTCACCCCCCACCNAGGATGGCAAAGGCCGATCTAAACGTCCTGAGCAGGACTCCCCCAGCTCTGACAAATAGAGCGAAGAAAGCCAAGAAGCGAAAGAGTGACCAAAAGACCCCAACTCTCCTTAAATCGGAAGAATGATACTAATGCGATGGAATACTCTTATTGATCAGTCTGGATGTCAGTCAAGCTCTGCCCCATCCATGCTCCCCTTCCTCGATGCCTCACACCTGTGGGCAGAGTGCTCAGAATGTCCTTGGCTCTCAGACCAGAGCCATTAAAAACATTAACTCTGTGCTGGGCTGTTATCTCTTGTTCTCAAACTAAGTCCAAATAATGACCGTGCTAGCTATGAAAAAGAAAGCTTTCTAACTGCATGAAGAAAACTAACTCATTTTCAGTCTAACCAGCAGAGACAGACATAAGAGAGTGTATGGAGAAACAAATCTGTGCATCTTAGTCGTGCTCTCGATGGCAACCTGACCTGCTGAAATGGCCTAGATGGCTGGTTTGGGTTTGATTATTTTAAGTGATGTCCAGTGGTTAGCTTTCCCCAGTAGTTCATAGAGCTCAGCTAAATGAGTGTGTTGTTGGTTCATAGTACATAAAGAAGATTCACATGAACCCTAGCAGGAGCTGAAACAGAAAATGCTATGAAATGAAATTATTTTGAACAGTTGAAAAACAGCAGAAGAATATATTTATATTTCTGTTCTTTGTAATGAACTCCTGTCCTCTGACAAATTGCTGACAGTAGCTTGCAAAAACATATATTGCTGTAAATCCTGAATTTTAAAAACAAAGCAAACTGTTTTCTAAACTTCATCTTGTAGCCACATGTTGTACCCACGTAAGATATGCTCTGCCTCTTTTTCTTCCTGCCTGATGAAGAAAATATCACTTAAATAGTAGTTTCCACATATCTTGATAACTAGCATACCAATGATGGAACTATAAAATGTCATTAAAGGCATTGGCGTGGTTCTGTCACAGGGCAGGTAGGTGTTCTTCCAACCTTCCATTGATCATTAATTGATACCCAGATGAGCACAGTGTTACTGTTCCATCACAAGATGCACTGAGGTGTGTCAGACTGTCAAAAGGCAGGAGGAATGGTGTTATGTTGTTCTTCAAAAGTTCTTTAAAACTCTATGACCTTTTATATAGCAAAAGAAAAAATGGTTAGAGTGATGTCTCCTATGTTATGTGGTGCATTACCCTGTGACACGTGAAAGGTGCTTGCAAAGCAATTTGCAGAACTATGATTTGTGTTGTTACGTTAGCGTTAAAGGGGAGCACTCGAATGGTAACAGGCTACTGAGGGAAATTGGACTGAGTTTGTACAACAGTTTGTTAGTGGTGTCATGAAATCCTATTTTTAGACTGCTTTATTAGGGTTGAGGCCTAAGTAATTTTGGATAAGTCTCCTCTCACTTCAGCTGTCTTAGTGAAGCACCTAGTTTACTGTAGCAACTGTACGCAACTTCTGTAGTCAACAGAAGCTAACTTAAGAGGCATTTTTGAAACATGTAGACTGATTGATGTATATATAAGTATTTATATATGTATGTAAATAGAATATGTCTGATATGTATTTTATGCATTTCAATGGGCAGTTCACTGCAGCTGATCTGTATTCGTTGAGTATGAGAGGGATGTAAGGCTAGATGAAATGCATGACTTTTGAGTGGCTAGGGTTGGGTGAGGTGATTGCTACTCTTGACCTAACTAGTTAACCAGGATCTTGGTTTTGAACTCCAGTCTTCATTGTGAATAGCAAGGGAGTACATAGCATTGTTTTTATGCTGCGCAAATCAGTATCATTATTTCACCTCAGATTCTGGACAGGAGAAAATTAGAAATCAATGAAAATAGAGATACCTGTAGCAACTATTTTAACTGGAGGAAGCAATTATGTTGCATGTTTCTCAGTTAGAAGTATTAAAAAAAAAAATAAAAATCAGCCATTGAGATGTGGTATATACTTGCCAACCAATATTGTCTTGTAATTCTGTGTACTGACGGGTTTCTAATTTTGAGCAATCCATAATATACCTTCAGTTATTTGGCACTTCCAAAAGATTTTTTTAAAGATAGATATCCAAAATCTGTTTTGGTATAGTTGATTTAAGATTTGTTGAATCCACTAATATGGGCAGAGAGCTTTTCCTCTGTTAAATAGCCTCTAAGAGGCAAAAGTCCTACTTTTGCAAGTGAGCCCCTATGTGAATAAATTATTATATAAATTGAAAGTTTGTATATAAAATCCTAAGTGGTGGTTAAAGAAGAAACATTCTCCTTAGTAGTATATTCTCAATACTTTTTAGTAAGCTTTTATATGTAATTGACATAAGATGCTGTTACCATATACCTTTTCAAATTCAACTGTCCCTTAGTCCCAGCTGCCAAATTGCTGATCCCTCTGCACTATTTGCACTTGCATGGCAAAACTATGAAAAGAGCTCACTGTTGTAAGCTGAATTCCTCGACAAGTACACGATTTCTCTTCTTCCTTCCCTCTACTCTGAACTGAATCATTCATGGACTTCATCAGTTGTGTGGCTTAGGTGTACAGAACAGATGGAAATATGGCAGATTATAGGAGGAGGTAAAGAACACTTCTGCCTCTCCTTGTCATATTGAGAGAGACTTGTTGAGAGCCACCCTTAGATACCAATATCAGCATCTAGCAGGTTATTTTTTGTGTGGAACTGTAGAAAGAAAGTTTGAGTTGCTCGCTTTGCTACTTGCAGTGTGTCTCCCATTCTAAAGACAAGCTACCAATCCATAGGTGGTAACAGAGCTGTGCAAGCTTCTCTGCCTTTTTCTATATTGTAAAATTTCCTTCAGAAGCCGACTGAAGGAGAAGCTCTAGTTCTCCAGCAGTAACAGTGAGTGCACTTGTGAGTGGGCAGCCTGGAAAGCCTAAGACTTCAGGCTGCTCTCCACTGCACATCTTGCGGCACTACCGGCTCTCCAAGTGGGTTGTTCAAATGTCAAGGTATTTAGATTTGTTCTGAAAACATCGTTTTCTAGAACTTGCTCCCATTCAGTTCTAGTCTTTGAAGCAGAAAAAGGTTGGAAAACACAAATGCTGAAGTCTGAGAAGTGGAAAGCAAACTACATAAAAAGCCCTTACAACAACAGAGCCAACAGGAATGGTTTTGTCATCACCTTTTTTACACTAATTCTGTTTTGAAGCCTGCTTGTAGCTTCTGAATGTTTGTTTTGCTCTGAGAATGGGGGAAGGTAACTATTTTTGCAATCTTTTGTAAATTCTGTAGTAGAAACTATCTGGCCCACATACTGTAAAGAAAATGCTAAATGAACAATTTATGACACAGAAAGTGATGCTCTCAAAAGTTAGGATTTAGTTTTTTCTTCTAAAATGTGAACATCGTCATAGTGCTTTCCAAGCCAGTCTTGCAAAATACTTCAGTGTGCATTTGCTGATGGGGATGAAGGAACAGGGAGAGAAAACAGCTCTTAAAATATATTTTTAAAATTCTCCAATTTAACTATGTAACAGCATTTCCATAACACATGTGATTCAGGTCTCTACAGTCTCTGTGCCAAAACTGATCTGCAGGGTTATTTAAGTTCTGTGCATTTATTTAAGATAGCTGTGTGCATTCAGAGTAAATATGCATTTGTGTTTCCCACGAATGGAAACAGCTGTGTAAGTGGAAACTTCCCAAATGTAGGTACACGTGGAGGTATCCATTCACAGGCTAAATTAACTGCAACAGTTAGTTGGTGAAGTTCTGTTTAAAAAATTTGTTTATAATTTTAATACTTGTATTTGATTTAAGTATTGACAAATAATAACTGCATACTCCAAACTTTAAGGTAGAGTTTTAAAACAAATCCCTTTGGTCAAACAGAAGAATGAAGCTTCTATGGACCTGACATAGCATCTGGTATTATTAGCTGTAATTTTTTGGTTAACTTCCGTGAGCCATATACAAGCACATAGGATCTTGAAGAATAAGCATTTCTGATAACTTCCTTTTGGGAGACCAGTTAAAAATAGAGGTGATTGTTGTTACGCTGCCGGCATATTTTGTGAGACTTGCAAAGCGTGTAATCAGTCAATTCTGCTATTAACCAAACATCTGATGACTCCACTTTATATATGCAGTCATAAGAAAAACAAGGTTTATAGTAGACCCGTGTTTGTAAGAAGTAATTAGCTTGGGAAAGGTCTATAATATTTATTCTCTGTTACTTCACAAACTGGATCTAATGATTACATAGGGTTTTAGTCATGTATTTTCAACTTCTGCCAGGGCTGTGGAGACAGGTTTGCCTTTTTGTCAGTATTTGGATGAACAGGAGGCTCTCTAAGACATGCTGTCTTCTTCATTTCTTCAGTAATGCTTGTTGTCTGAGGTCATATAGATTTTTCTGTATTAATTCAGTGTTGCTGTAGTATATGCATTATTTCAAGACTGAAGTGCACTAGTGCACCCAGTGGCTGTTTTATTGACATGTTTTGCCAGTATTTTTGATCTATTTTAGTGCTTTAGAGTTTTGTGAGTGGAGTTTTTTGAATTATTTCAGAAAAATGTAAGAGCTCCAGTGTAGCTGATCAAGATCCAAATGCAGGCTGAAGGTTTAAAAAAACAAATACGATGACATAATGATTCAGTTGGTAAACTGGAATAACAGGTGGCCATCAAGTGCGTAAGAGAGGTAAATTGCCTCAGGAATTATTAAAAACATTTTCAACAAGGTCAGTTTTATATAGACTGAAAGAAAGATGCTGCTGTATTTAAAAGCTTGTGACCTCCTTGCTGTATTTGTCATTGTAGTTATTTTTCTTTCTTTGAAATTATTGGTTTACGTGTGACACAAATGTATAGTTACTTATGGTACCTTTCTACCAGCTTACAAATTAAATTACCATTTGCAGTATGTCAGTATTGAATCAACTGTAGAATGACTTAAGAATGACCTTGACGCATTAGGGGTTTTTAAACTGTATTTATTATACATACCATTTAATAAAAAATTAAGAATTACTCAGAACTTTTTTCTGTGTACTATATGTAATGAATTGTAGTGATTAGTTATTGTTGTTAGATGTCCAAATTTGCAACTGTCTATCATGACAAATTCCCCACTTCAGAGTGGGCTGTTGAATTGCAGTTAAACAGCAAAGCTCATGCTGGAGGTTGTAGGTACTGCAGAAAGCAGCCTCTTGGAAGTTCTTGGTTATGTCTATGAGTTATATAGTTATAAAAGATTACATCTTCTGATCCATTCGTCATGAGATTCATCTACTCATAAGATACTTAAGTTTCACAGGATGAATAACTTCATGTGATATTTAACAATAAAGCCTGTTAGCTGAAGTCATGACAGCATTTTGTAAATGCAGAACTTTTTGTTTAGGTTGATTATTTGGCCTTTTGCATTGAAATATCCAACAAAGAAGTCTTTAGACTTCTGAATACATCAGATTATGTATTTAACATTTAAATCAAAATATATGAGTTTAGAAGAGCTCATTTACTTGAAGACTCTCAGTTTTGCCAACACATTTATTGCTGATCAGTGTATGTTATGGTAGAAGCTCTGCAGGAAAAAGGAAAATATTACCAGCAGACGCAGGGTATAGTTCTTGATGCCATTTTTGTGTCTTGTACTTGATAAATCTATTACATGATACAGCTGGTTAATCAGAATATATACAGGATTTGTTTCAGACATCCAACTTTTGTAGAATCAATATAGCAAGAAAAAATCTATTTCTGTTCCATCTTGCAGCATCCTTTTGCGAAGATCTGTTGGTATAAAATACCCCACAGTTGAAAACTGTCTCTACAATTCCTAATGCATCCATTTGTGAGAGCTTTTGCTCCTTAGACTGTTTTGTGGTTTTCATTGTCACCATCATTAATTCTGCTTCTTAATGCTATAAGGGCCCAGAAGATGAGATCTGGTTGTGCTGGGCGCTGTCTGAGCAGAGAAGAGCAGAAGGTGCTTACCCAGCGATCTCAAAGTCTAAATGACACGCATCCAGGAGCTAGTCTTGCTGCTTGGTTGTTTCAGGAATTTGTCCTAGTGAAGAGTGGTGTTTTCTTTCACTAATATCTTCTATTGCAAATGCAACTTTGACAGGATGGTGTGTTGTGGTGTGGTGGTGTTGGTTGGTTTTGGATTTTTGGTGGTTGGTTGTTTGTGTTTTGTTGTTGTTGTTGTTTTTTGGTTTTAGAGTTTTGGTGCTGTTAAAACATCAGGCAGACCATGAAATAGTTTCTGGTGGCAATCAGCTGCTGATCTGGGGATGTTGAACAGTCTGTGAAAGACTGCTGGTGTTTGTTCGGAATTTCGAGTCTATGACTAGTTAGATAGACCTCAGCTGAATATTCTTCCAGTAGGTGGGGAGCAGCTCACCTCTATCTAGAAACATTTCTCAGTTTTTTAGAAGGTACAAATTGTTCTTTATTCCCAGTGATCCATCTCTTCCATGAGGATGTATCTCTAGTCCACCTTTGCTATTCCTCCTGACAGCAACATCTCTCTCTAAAAGAAAATTTCAAGTTGATTACCAGCTTTTCATTGTGAATAATTGCATTTTAAGATTTTTAACAGAAGAGTCAACATTCTTCATTGTATTAGTTTTGTCTGTGCTGGTTTAACCACTTGTTTACAAAGGTGTTACCCCTTTTCTAGGTTGTTTTTTTTTTNTTTTTTTTTTTTTTTTTTTTGTCGGTTGGTTTTTACATGAGAATGGATGGAGGACCTATTGCATGATAACCCATAACCATGTGCTAATGGTAAACACATGAAAAGAAGAGTCGCAGAGTCCCTTGAAAGCCTCACTGCAGAGACCTTCTTATCTCATTTTTGCAACCCAGAAGTTGATTGAGCATTCGACACACACACACATCCTTACATTCCTCTATATTTTAGTACCTGAGAGGAAGCTGGTGTGTTAGAAGTGTCTTAGGAAGAGCCATATAGAGCCTGGGGAGAGGCAAAGGTGAAGTCAGAGTGCGCTGCCCTCGGAGGAGGGGGCAGGAAGCCCCTGCGACTTCGCTGGATCTGTAGATGGAGTAAAAAGGATCTGCATGAATGGATCTGTTGTGGCATTGGGGCAGGCCATGTTCCAGGGATGAAATGTGAAGTGTCTGTGAAGTGAAGATGATGCTTGATACCTGGGAAGCCGTTTACTAGGACTCAGCAAGCCACATGAATGTTGTATTTTCAGACTCAAGACTGGGGCTTTTTCTGACAGCGAAAATAATCTGAAACTATCTGAACAGGACAGTGTTGAACTGACAGTGCTAACTAGTTGATTTCTGTCTTCAGTCACTCGACTCAGGTAGGTTTGCAAGTTAGGACTTTTTCACAAATGCGCTTCTACCTGTAAGTTCTCAGGAATGTTGTGTGCTCAGGGAGATAAAGTTTGTCTCGATATCGCACAGCTCTTTCCCCCTTCCTAATGTGAAGCAAAATATCCAGTCAGGTAAACCAGGCACACGCTCGTTGGTCGGCTCTGTTCTGTCTCGGCAAGGAGGACTCTCTATCTTCTAAAGAACTACTCTCGAGTTATTATTTATAGCTTGCTTAAAGGTAGGATACTGCACTAGCTTTTTGGTTTCCCTTCTGGTAGGCTTCATTGCTTTAACAGAACAACAGCAAGCAGTAGTGTGTGAGCCAACTTCCAATGTAACCAGTGTCTTTGTTTTAAAAACTCATTATTCAGTGTATCAACTCAGAACCTATTTCCTTTGAAGCTTTGGTTTTATGTAAGTAGGGTTTCGGGGATTGTTTTTTTTCCCCATTCGGCTTTTCGTTTCTTCAGTACCAAAAGATCAGCACTCATTCAAAGCACAAGTGAGGGAAAAGGGTAAAATCAAAGAAATAAAAGAAGATTAAACTGATTTGCGAAGTTTTCTCCTTCTGCAATGCCTTCATTTTCTCCCCTTAGGAGGGATAATTCAAACCTATTAGTAATATGTCTTTTCTCTTGGGTCTTATTTGGTTTAATCTTAAAATACCTCTGAGTGAAGTGTGGATGCTTATTACAAAAATTAAAATTTTTTTCTAGGTTACTTTCTTTCTCTTTTTGGAACTATTCATGTATTTTATGACTGTGTTTACAACTGGAAAAAAATCTTTGCCCATCCAGATCTGGAGTTTCTAGTTTGTTTATTTAAAAAACACAAACAACAAAACCCCCAAGGCATTGCATTTATACTAGTACAGAAACTTGAAGGTTATGATGCTCATCCAGACAACGTTTTTCATATCTCAAATGAGCAACTTTCAATAAGTCTCTTATTTTCTCAGATCTGTTAGAAGTTGATGTCAGTAGACATCTTAATTCATTGGACTCCAGTGCTTATTTACTTGTTGGTGTGGTAGGTGATGTGTTTCTTCTGAGACAAAATTTCACCTGTTGGTAGCAGGCCATCTGAAAGCAGACGTTTGTGCAGTGTTACCTGAATGACAGTAACTGGGAAGTCTGAGAGGGGGATCTGTGAAATAATAGTGTGGGAGTCCACATTAAGTTCTTTGCTCTTGTGTGTTAACACTGACTTTGGTAATGACACAGGCATTTGGCTGGGAAAATGAACCTTGCAGGCTGGGAGAATGAACCTTGCAGGCTGGGAGAATGAACCTTGCAGGCTAACTGTTCAAACCCTAAATTATTTTTAAAGGTATTGGTGCAAATGCAAATCAGTACTCGGTGACAGCTGCATGATCCTTTTAAAGTGCGCTGCTCAGTGAAGAGGTTCTCCAAAGGGTGCTAATGTCATTTTGACTTTGTGTGGCAAATGCCTTCATAACAAATATCTCTCCATGGATTTATAGCCATCCTTGGATTGCATCCAGTTCGCTGATGGAACATCTGGTAAGAATTGTGTGTTTGTAATAAGCCCTTACTGTATAAAGCTGGCTCGAGCTTTTTAGGCAAAGATCGACCTTTTCTTGGCAGGCTTCTAGCTGTTTGCCAAAACAAGTGCTTTGCAGGGAGCAAGATGCTGGTAGGAGTTTTTGTTTAAAGGCGCCTTTGCATTGTACTTGTAGGATTTTGTACTTGTTTAAGGAAAATTGCATTAGACTGAAATAGAAAAGTAATGAAACTCATATACATGCCATGTTCCAAACTGCTGTCCCACTCTTCTCCGTTTATGTAGTAAAAGCTGTGATTTCCATATGTTGGGGTTTTTTCCTAACAGAATTGTGCAAGGCCTTTGGAATAGGCGTGTTTAATTTTACCACTGCATATGCCTAGTGTGGGTTTTTTTTTTGAGAAAAACTGGAAAAAAGTATTGAATGAAAAACTATAGTGGTGGTTTCATACATAATTGAAAAATGAACTAGTTAGAAGGTTTGAAATGGAAATACATGGTAGGAGATCTGTATATAGCTAGCTATTTCATAATAGAAGACTAAACATAGCTTAATCCAATGCTCATTGTATAGCGTGATATGATGTGAAAAATGCATATAATATTGTAGTTTATGTATATTTGTTTTGTTGTACTTCATAACATACATAGCCTATACGCTGTAGTGTTTTGCTTTACACTTTTGTTGTTGTAGTAGAGTGCTCTGAATCGATCTGTTCCATCTTCATCCTTATGTTCCCCAACAATAGTCAAGTCTGTTTATTGTTAGTGTAATTGAGGAAAAAAGTCATGGTATTGTCTATTTTGATGAATTGGTTAGGGGATGAATAGATAATACATACATTAAAGACGGGTCTAGCCTGTCTGACAGTCCTGGTCATTCCATGTGCCTGTGAGGTTATGAAAACTTTGGGAGCGCTGGTATCTTTTGTGAACATCATCAACCAAGTGTTTACTGCATTCACTATAGCCTAAAAGTCTTCTATTTTTGACATAAGAGTTCTACAGTAGTGTAAGCAGTGGGAGGCTCAAAAACTATGTATTTTTTGAGTATAGTATTGAAAGGTTAAAATATTTGAGTATGACTGGAATCACAAGTCAATTTAGGAAAGCTCTTTCTTAGTAGAGGCTCAAAATCTGCATTCAGTTGCATATTTATTCCATTAATCTATTGAAAATGAGCATAAAAGTGTTGTAATATATTAAGTAGAGGTAAATAATTTTTCATGTTTTAAAATCTGTTTAAAAGAGTGAAACATTTAATTGAAAACTACCATCATTATTTTTTAGGTAGAAGCGTGACATTCAAACTCTTAGACTCTTTTAAAAATAAGAAGCAGATGTTCCAAAATGACAGTCCCATTGCCAGTGCTCATTTGCCACAGGATCTTAAATCATTTCAGTCCTTTGTATTTTCCATTTAAGAGGAGTGAACAATATTAAAAACCTGTGGTGCATAATATGGAGTTTCAGTAAAGATAAAACAAAGCATTTGAGAAAAGTTAATACATTCTATATTCTGCAACTCAGCAAAATTTATACTTGCTGTTACTTTTGTTTTGAGGTAATGCTTAAGCAATACAGTGAGCATCCCAAAAGTTAGAGATTTACATTAAAGAGATGAAGAACTCTACACATGGGAAGCCCTTGTCTTTAGTGAATGTGGCCATCATTAGCAGGGACTCATTGACTCTAGACGTTTGGTGCTGTTTAATATGTGTGTTTCTTTATTCCTCTCAGTGGTAAGCCATTATTTACACTATTGGAGAATAAAGCAAACTATAATCTCAGTATTTCACAAGTGAGTATTACCAGCTGAAGTAAATATACGTAACTAAAAATATTTGACCATAGAAGTAGGTAAAAAAAGTTGTGTACAGACGGGGAGGAGTTCTGTCAGAAGCTTTGTAGCAAGTTTTGTAGGTTATATTTGCATAGTCAGAAACCTTATTTTTAATAACAGCAGCTGGGCTCATAATTTGAGAGATCTTCAGTCTGTGATAGGTCTTTAAGGCATATTGTTAACTGAGTCTGTGGATTTTGCAATGCCAAACTAGAATGAATGTGTTGGAACTTCATTATCCCAAACTATAGTAGTGTGGGTTTGTGTTGGTTTGGTTTATTTCTTTAAAAACTTTGCTGATCATAACATGTCCTTGGAAATGCCTCTGCAAAAGCATCCGCAGTGTCCATGCTGTGTTAATTCTTGTGGTACTCTCAGAATACAGCATGATTTGCGAGACTCGCTAACGTTGCTTCTCCTTTCACCAGCTCTCTCGCCCCTTCCTCACCATTATGCAGAGACAGGCTGAAAGAATAGAAATACTCTGGTAAACTGTTGTGGTATGTAGTAGGAGTAGTTTATAAAACAATGAGGTAGAGCAGTTATTTTCCATAGATATCTTTTACCTGTCCTTCAGAATTTACTTTTTCCTTTTCTCTACTAGATCCTTTTCATGGATGCTTTGTTTTGAAAAAAAGGTGGTCTCTGGGCATAAAGATGACTAAGTAGAGCATGTGTGTATTACTTGCAAGCTAGCGTTTTTAAAAGAAAACTCCAAAGAAAACAAGATGCAAGTCTCAAAAGGAAGATCAAGCCCTTTCATCATTTCTCTGGATTTTCAGAAAGGCTGTACTAAGGGCAGTATCATGAGCTTGAGATACATACTCTGATTTAAACACTGCCTAGTCCTTTGTCTTTTTTTCATGCTGTGACTTTTAGTTTGCTTTCGTTACTTCTGCTATATTTCTTTAATGTGTTCTTCCAAAAAAGTGAATGAAATGTGATGTCAGGAATAATGTAAAATATAGATTTTAATCTGTAGTAGAAGCTTTAACAAACTGTCTTGTATATTGGACTTTCAGCTATTGCATACAGTATAGATACCTTATTTATCTTATACTAAGGCTGGGGTATATTTGTCAGAAATTATATTTCTGTAAGACACACTGAACAGTTAATAAATAGTCAAGCAATATCAGAATCTAGAGCAAAATACTCAACTTGAATAAATCTGAGGAGTTTTAATATCTCCAGTTTGCACAAGCGGGGCTCCTTCCTCTAGGACAGAACAGATAGAAAAAATCTCGTTTATATTACAGTGTTGTAAAGGAACACTGCGAAGTACACCCTTTGTACTTACTTCTCTGTTTATAATTCCCAGATCAGTACCAGGAAACTGGATCCTTCCAGTTAATTCCTAAGCACGCGCTTTTCTTCTTTATTAGAGTCTTTTCAGAAAGTCTTTAACATACCATTTTTTAACTTCATCTCATCATCTTGGAAGTCTGCTCTGCTGTGAGTCGTGCTATTTAAAGGAAACATCTTCCATTGCGATCCACGAATTTTCTATAATAGATAAAAGTAAGACAGTGTATAAGTTCACCTCTCTCTAAAATACTGGAAGTAGTTGTGCTTCTCTCTTTTCAGAACAATGCAATTGTGTAGATTTGCACAGTGATATCATAAGGCAAGAAAGAGCTAAAAAAGAAGAAAGAACTTTTTTTCCCCATATAGACTTCAGAAAAATGAAACTGTGTGAATCTGAATTGCTTTCAGACTTTGGTCAGGGTGCTTGAAAATCTAGTATGGCCTTTATTAAAAATATGATGCAGCATTTAACTATTGTACAACAAAGAACTGAAGCCATCCTATTTTCTTTTTTGCAAGAGTGCCCATTTAAACAGTACAGTTCTCCTGGTAATCCTGTGCAAGGACTTTACGTGGGGCTGGGTAAAAGTCAGATGACTACTGTGGGATTGTCTTTGCGACCAAAGAAAGTTTCAGATGCAGAGGTCATCTTAAGATCAGGTTTGAGGTTTTGCCTCATTGGGCGAGTTCTTAATTTTACAAAAATAATCCTGTGCATTTCAGTTGATTAAGTGAACAAGTAATGCATCCCCACATGTTCAATTAACTTTATATTTAAAATTATATTCAGAAGCAGAGTTCACAAATATTTCAGTGTTTTGTAAATGTCAGTGTGAGAATCATATAGACTACATGCTGAAGAGAGGAGGAAAAAAAAGGAAGAAAAAGGTCTAATGAGCTGCAAAATCAGTAAGTAAAATTTAAATAGTGGGGGGCTTGGTTTTTTTTTGTAAACTACAGCAATTTGAATTTCAGTGTCTAATTTACTTTTGAGTTAAAACAGCTTGTGAACTAAATAAATTTTTATTTACTTTCAAATGCTTTAAAGTATTTCTGAAGAAAAACAGAGTTAAAATTTATAATGAATTCTAAGGTTTTTTTATAATTCATTTGTATGCATTCCATAAGTACAGCAGATTTTGCTAATATCCGTGATGGCAGATGTTTGTTTTAGAGCACGCAGTTTTCATGTATTCATAGCTTTTGGAGTGAATAGAAATATATAGTTATTATACTGAATGCACTTCAAGACTGGTGCAAATTTAATACTTCAGGCAAGATAATATGGCTCTCTCTATGCAATGGAGTTGCTGATGAACCCATTTTATAATAATGGTTTTGGGGATGGGATTGTCTGGTTAAACCCCATAACTGGAGCGATTTGAACATCTGCCATCTTGACTTTGGGCAAGATTCTTCTCTGCGTCAACAGATTTCTCTGGAAAATAGGACTATGACTGCCTGTTGTGCTGCAAGGCTAATACTAAATAAGTGGAAGTTTTCCTTGAGAGAAGAAGCTTGATAAAGGATGGAAAAGGACTTGAGTTTTAGATTTTTGTTAGTAACTACCTGCTTTTCATTGAAAGCGTAGAAAGTACATTCAGTGTGATGTAATGAACTTGCAGCTATTAAAATATAATTTGCCTGTTTCAGAATCTTAAATGAACTTTTTGTTTTCAAGGTTTTTTGCTGTATTTTCAAGGATCTATTATTGTTAAACTCTTTTTGCTGACTGTAGTTACTAAATTGTAATCAGGGGTCATTCAAAATCTTTTCTTGGGATACTTTACTGAATACAGTACCTTTGTGTACACATGCAGGAGTTGCTAGTTCTTAGTTATACTTTTAAATTTGAGTGGCAAATTGACCATGATAAATACGTTTTTCTCCCAGTGTTTGGTGGTGTAGTGGATTTCAGAATTGATCTTAAACCAGCAAAACCAAACCAAAACAAATGCTGAAGACCCTACTAATGAGTTTCAGGATTAATTTTCCTTTCTTTTTTTTTTTTTGATTTCTTTTTAGAAGCCGTCATGCCTGTTCTTTATTGTTAGAGAGCATATTTTTTTTTTGCTCAAGGAAGGTCAGACATCTAATGTGTGTAAGATATATTTTACTTCTTTTAGTCTTCATAGGATATAATCAGTATCAGAAAAGACATTTCTTGTTTTGTTAAGATACAGCTTTGAAGGGTTTGATCATGTTCATTTCAGATGAACGTATCTATCACTCAATGTTGTTTGGCTTCTCTTAGGTAGATTAAGCATTTCCTTTACCTGTGCTTGAGTGTTTGACTAGGGTATGTAGGGAAATAATATATTGTTCTTCAAGTATTTGTCCTAATTTTTTGAGAGTGAGAAGGCAACTGAGACTTTACGTACGCAGTAGTGCCTTGTTTGATGGCGTCTCTTAAGGTCTGGGTGCTCACAGACTCTCCACCTAGGATGGCCAAACCATTTGGCATATTAGGATGTGATTCACCTTTTCATGTTTCTGTTTCTTTTCAGCACCACAGTCCCCATTATTTACAGATTTCCAACTCTCTATTGCTCCAGAAAGGGCAGTGTGGGATATGAGCTATCAAATAGCATGGGCTTGTGTTTCTGTGTTCTTTTCGGGCTCATGACCCATTTCCTGAGCCTCAGCAGGAGTCAGTGGAACTCTTGCCACCAGGATTGCTGGATGAATTGCTTGGATCGTCAGGCACACTGTTCCTTACAGAGAATGGTGACTCAGTGAAAGACTGAGTAGGGAATACAAATGCCTTTCTTCTATGCCAGTTTAGCTACAAACTGTGGGAAGTACCGGAAAGTGTTTCATTTGATTGCTGCTGCCTTTGGAGAAGAAATCCTTTAAGAATCCTGAAGTAATTTGCAAGCAACCTTGTGGAAAGCTGATGCGACTTATACTGTCCAATATAATCTACACTGGTTTGTCTGCAGTGTTATTTTTTTTTTTTCCCCTCAGGAACAAGACTCCTGATTCCTAATTTAACATATAGTAAGAGTAGTGGAAGCAGTTTCTCTTTACTGTGTGTATTGCAGATATACAGACTATAAAGGTTGTATTTGAGAACTTGGATATGTTTCATTTCTTTGCTCAAACTCTTCTAACCATATAAAATATCAAAATGAAATTATTTTGTTACCAATTTTTTTTTTTTTTGAGTTACAAATACCATATGCTGCTGAAGTCACAGCTATGGCCTCTCGGGGTTGTATTTATAGTTTGAGTGATTCTTTCTAGCAGTGCTGCTACTGCTGACATAACCAGCGTTGAAGGACTGTGTAAAGCCTTTAAGAGTGGATTTGATTTGCTTTAGCAGAGGTGAAACTGAAGTTGTTGCAGCATTTCTGGTCTGAGAAACTTTGGATAACGTGAGGCATGCAGTATTTCTTCTGTGATTTGTAATGAGGCCAACCTGGTTCCACTGGAGCAATTTTACATCAGTAAGAGATTTGGAAGACAGCGTGGAAAGAATCCAACCTTCCAGTTTCATAACTACACTAGAAAGACTGAGACGAGAATCTGTCTTTAAACATCTGGAATCTCTTTCTTCAGTTTGCTGGTATTGATGTTTTCCTTTTATTCATTCTTCTCCCCTCTGTTCCTTGGAGACATACAGTTAGGGTTTTTAATTAGTTAGAAGATGGAAGTTTCTATTAAGTATTATTCAGAATAAATGTAAATAATGGCAGTGTTAAATTCAGTAGGATCTGAATTTTCTTACTAGTTTCCTATTTTTATAGAATGCAATTAAATCTTTTCCTTCTTTTCCCTTCTAGTCCATCTTCCTCAAATAACAGTTCAGGACTGATTTCATAGGTTAGTATACATTAATCTCAGATGAGCTGAATGTGAAGTGTACTGTTAAAGATTAGGTAATTCCAGTCTGAAATGATTCTCGTAGTGTTCTTAATACTGATATACTTTCTGGAAATTTACTGCTACTTCTGCATAGCTGTGTAATCAGTAGCATTTCAGAAGGTTGTTTGCTAAGAAACAGGCACTAAACTTCATTAATTGTCAAGATTTTTAAAAATTATTTTTAAGACATTATCTTTCTGTTTTTTCACTTACTGCCTATTCTTGGTAACTCCTTCTACAGAACCCAATGGAAAAGTCAAGGCAATGAGGCAAACAATCGCTTAAAAGCAAATATGTCTCCACAGAAAGCAATGTGGAAGCAAGGCTTTTTGTCCTTTAATTCCTTAGTTTCCCTGGGATGTAGCCACCTATCTCCCTTAGGTTCTTGTGAAAATCACATCTGGTATCTGTCTCCGTAGCCACTAAAGCCTAAATCTGTCCCGTGGTTCTTTTTAGAGAGTTTGATTATATATAGCTCTCAGCACCAGTCCATGCAAGTAGTGTCTTCTCTTACTGTGAATGCTCAACCAAAGCTGCTTTTATGCCTTATCACAATAGGAGGAAGAGAGCGAACGACCGTTAATCGCGTTGTTTGAATCTGCAGCTAAAAATCAAAGTCAAACTTCTTTTTCTCCTTGTTACTCCAAGGTTGGATTGAATTCATTATCTCGCTGCCGGGTCTGTCGCTGCCTTCCCTCGCTTCCTGCTGCGCTGCTTATCCCGGCCCGGAGCGCGTTGCTTCCCCTTCCCCTTCCTGCCAGCTTCATCTCCAGCTGAAGTCTGCCCTAGCAAAACTTATTCTTTCTTGGATATCGGTATTTGGAGCTGTAATTTCCTGTAAATCCTTCCTTGCGGAGGTCTTTAAAGCTTGCTGCAGTTAGGATAAGTAAAAGCAGTCACATAGATGACAGAATCAGTTGAACGGCAGAGTAGCTTTTCCTCTTTGATTTGTCTTGGAAATGTTACTGAAATATGTAATTGCTGTGGGGTGAAGTCATTGTTTTCATGTGGCAGAGAAACTGTGTCTATTATTTAGAGTTCGCTCTTAGGAAAAAAAAAAAATTGCAAATTGTAATATTTGTATTTTGTTACAAGTCTTGGGGATAAATTAGCCTGCCTTTATACGGCGATAATGAGGCATGGAGCTGCCAATCCAAAACACCATTTCTTGTACGTTTTGCTTTCAAGAAGATAAAGACCATCCATAGGTAAAACAGAATAAATAGAAAATACTCTCCTATTGTTAAAAGACCATTCAGATTACCAAAGCAAAATTAAACTTATAAATGAAAAGACAGAAAAAGATGAAAAAAAAAAAATCAGACTAAACTGGTTCCATAAGTCAAAAGAACACGCGTGTGTGTCTATATATGCAAATATGTATATTTTTGTAGTTTAAAGAAATAATTTATAACTGAAAAACTTATTGTTAGTGCTTGGAAAACATTAGCGTGTTTGATATGTTACATCAGAAAAACAAGTAGTTGCATTATGGTTTTATCAAACACATTAATAATCGATAAAGGTTGTAACAGCATTGGTATATTTATTTGTATTGATTCAGCATAAATGCTTTTTATGTTCAAATGACCAAGTTACTTACAGTTTTAATTTCACATTATCACTGTGCCCAGATGGAGTCTTCCTATGGATAATAAGTCGTATCACTTAACTGGAAGATGATAGAAAACACAAAACAGCCTTTTACTGATTTGGTTGACTTAAAGTTGTCTCATCAGTGCTACATGTTCCTGTTGCACTGTTTTTGTCTCACCTAAATAGCAGTGCCCGTCTCACTAATTTTGCATCTCGTTGCCCCCACCACATTCATATTTACCTGAATGAAGAAAACTTAAGCAACTTAAGTCATGTTTCCATCACAGTTTGGTGACAAACCTGCCAAGTGAGCGCATCCTTTATTTAATATTGTTAAGATTGAGGTGGCTACATCTCGATATTTGAATCCCTTTGCCGAAGAACAGCAGTGTTCTGTAACACTGGGTATTTGCTTTTACTTCCTGTTTCTGCTTATGGCCTAGGGATGATTTTTATATTGCTTGTCACAGAAGCACAGAAATAGCTATTTAAAAACTAAATAAAAAGTCAAAATTAAAACAGGAGATGGCTAAGAGCTTCTGCAAGTAAGGAGTATGCAAAGCTCGCTCAAATTGAAGCAGCAAAACATAATGTAAGGCATTTTCAGTGTTTTATCAACATCTGTTAGCTGAGGTATGAAAAAAGTGATTTTTACAAACAAATTAGAGGACAATAGGTAATGTAGTTTAGAATTAAAATATTATATAAACCATAATCTTGACACCATGATCTTATTCCTCTTGCTAGTATTGTTGGTGTCCCTCATATGGAAAACAGCCAAGATCTCCTGTATGTGGTAATAATTGCATTTATATGGTATTTCTTAGAATTGTGGAACACTTTATATGTTGTGTAAGCTTTACAACATCTTTAGAAGATGTGATTTTTACATGGAGAAACTGAGCCAGAGATGCTGCAATTCCTCCAGTCTGGGAGGATTATAGGCCAGTGGGTTGGTCAGAGATTACAGGATTCAGGAAGCTGCCTCAGCGAAGAAGTTTTCGTGCCTTTGGACAAGTCATCAATTTACTCCACATCTCAGTTCTCTTTGTGTGTGAACACTGTTGTTAAATCGGACTGTCAGGGATAAAAAGCATGGAGACCTGAATCAAGCAGATAGGGCTGCAAAGAAACCAGAGCGTACTGGAGCCGAGATTAATCCTCATGATGCCCATGGTACCAGCCCAGACTCAGGCATTGTGAAGAAAAAGTCTACATAAAACTAATGGATAGTTCGGTGTTGGATGCTACGTGACGGTAGCCTTTTAAATCCTTTTGTTAACAAGAAAGTGCTTTTCTGATTCTGGAGGAAAATATCATATTTTGTTTGTTTGTGTGTTTTGGTTGGTGGTGGGGTTTTTTGGTTTGTTTGGGTTTTTTGTTTGTTTGTCTTTCTTCAATGCAATACTTTACAGCCTCCAGCTAGTAGCAAGTGCTTTACCTTTTGCCTTAGGCCATCCAGCTATGGCAGATTTATGAGGCAGAGTTGCTTTCTGGGAGCTGGGAACTAGAGCTTGGGTTCAGTTCCCTAAAGGAGACCTAGCAGCTACATGCTCCCTATTACTATTCTCAAATCAAAACTTCCAAGTAATAAGTAACTAAAGTACATTAAGTTTTAAACGGGAATTTCTGAATTGCATACATAGATGAAGTAAATACATCAAATTGTTCTGTCAGTTTAGAGGAAAAGCGATTGGTGCAGGTTCTGTTTTGCTCTGCTTCCCTTTCCTGTCAGTGGCTGATGAAGGCTGAGACGAAGCTCTGACGCGCAGGTTTTTTCCCATAGGATCAGCGCTGGGCAGTCTTTTCAGAACTTCCATTAACACTTTGCCACTTCCAAGATGCATTAGAACCCACAGTGTGCTTCACCTGTGACCTCCTTGAGAAGAAAATCAAGTTTGGGATATAAAGTCATGCAATAATATTGACATGAAAGTAATTCATTTTGAAGCTGTTGAATTATGACTGAATCTCTTTTCAGGATCCAGCACTGCAGTCCTTATTCATGCAGGGCAAGGGGGCATTGCTGATGTACAGGTTGAAAATCAGGTCCTTTATCCTGTGTCTCACCTGTGTGACACAAATAGTGAAAAAGCAGCAGCTTAATGAGAGGGTGTTAATTAATGGATTTTTTTAATAAAATGTTCCACATTACTGATTTAGTGTAGAGTATCGACCAGCTCCCTCTTGCCAAGTCTCTTGCCCTTATGCTAGTCATTTTAATGTAAGATATGGACAGTGCAATTTCCACACAACATTGCTTGAAAATTCTTGGAAGAAGAGAGTGGTTGATTATGAAAATAGCTGAAGCATCTTTTACAAGCTGCAGGAGGTCATGTTTGAAACAGGCAGCATGTATGCTTTTCACAAGGTAGAAGTGTGATTGTGCAGGTCCTTCCTAGACTACTGCTTAGCTCCTTTTGTGAGAGAACTTCAAACAATTAGGGTTCATCCATGACACGTTGTTAGAATATATGTTTATAAAAGAAAACAAGTTGCATTAGATGATGGAAGACTTACTTCTAAAAGGGAAAATCTTTGGAGGAATTAGTTTTGCTGTTGTTATTCAGAATTCTTACACCATTAATGTTTAGTTCAAAGTATTTCAACACAATGCTTTGACCTAAACAAAGTTGCATTCATTAATAGTACAGAGAATGGATTTTGATTTGTAATTGATTAACTGTCTTAATGTGTTTACATCAATTGAAAAATGCACTAGTACAAGCAAAAGCACAATATTGCTCCAAGTAATTTTCCAGCCCTCTGTGTTTCAGTGGCTAGATGGCATTTAAGGTAACTATGCAATGTAACGGATGCTGATTTCATCTTATATTGCAGTTATGGTAATGACTAATAGTGCTGATAAAAGGCAGTTGAGCATTTGCCTAGGGCATGGAAAACTGACTCTAGGGTGAACTGTACCATGATGTCAATGTTGTTTGCAATGCATGGATTCCATCATGGCTCTGTGTTTGTCCCATCCTTAAATAGTCCTTGCTTTTATGCAGAACTCTGTTCTGATATACAGTAAAAAAGTCTTGTATCTGTGGTGGTGCTTTACTGTGTTAAATTATAATCAGTACTATAGACAAAATCACAAAGTTTTAAGAAGGAATCTCTTTCTGCTTTTGATATTGAGGGAATACTTGGGTGGCCTGTGTGAAATCTGTTGGTGGTCTAGCTCTAATTCCTCATGGATACATCAAAACCAAACAAACAAACCCCCTTCGTTATAAACAATGCCCTTGTGGATACATTCAGTGTGGAACAAGAACTGGGCTGGGGAGGAATGAAATTCTCTATGACCTTTAGATACAACTCCTGGAACACTATCCATACTGCTAGGGAAAACTGCATGGTGCACATTGTGTTACTTTGTTACTGGATTTCGGTTTCCTTACATCATCCTGCAGATATAGTTTAAGAAGGGAGCTCCATCCACTTTTTTTCTCATTTCTGAGCAAGCAGAGGAAATTAGCTGTAGAAAGTTGGATCTGAGTACTTGAAAAGTAAGTTAACTGTGTCTTACCTTTAGGCAAGCGATATATTAATACTTAAAATCTCACAAGATTTCTTGCCTTCGCCCTTACTAATTAAACTAAAAATTGGTAAATCTTATGTGATTTATGATTCTGTGTATGAGGTTGTATTGTTGCAGTACAGAGTGCTCTTCACTGTCAGCCGAAAGAAGGAAGAAGAACGAGTAGCAGGCAACTCCACTTTCCAACACTGTCTCCTGTTGTGTGTGGCTGAGGAAATCCACATAGCGGTTGATGGGAGCCAAATAATGTATCTTAGTGATATACTTCACTGTGAGGGTGGTGAGGCACTGGAACAGGCTGCCCAGAGAAGCTGTGGATGCCCCATCCCTGGGAGTGTTCAAGGCCAGGCTGGATGGGGCTTTGAGCAACCCGGTCTAGTGGGAGGTGTCCCTGCACATGGCAGGGGGTTGGAACTGGATGATCTTTCCAACCCAAACCATTCTATGAAAACTCTCATACACAGCACCGTTAGATATTAGACAACTACATATAAATATAAATAAAGTATATTATTTGTGATTGTTTATTACTGAAATCTGGAGATTCATGTTGTCACTTTCTTCCAATATGAAATATGTTGCTTAAGGAACAGCAATAATGTCACATGCAACCGTGATAATTTTTGTATTTGTCTATCGTGACTTTTAAAAATATGTAAGAAAAACACATCCTATATTAAAACATAGACTTTTATTATTACTGTTAATTTATTGCTTAAATTAACTTGGATGCGAATAAGTAGGCATAGAATTTATAAACCTTGAGCCCCTAGATGCTGTATGAAACTTATTAATTTGCCAGGTACTCAGAAGGGATATATTAGGATTGCATCAATGTTATTGTAGCAACCTATTTTATGACTTATTAAATAAATTTGATATTCATGGGAAGGTGTTAATAAAGTCTACAAATGGCTCTCTTATACAAGTGTTTCTTAGAAGGATTCTTTGGGGATGAGGGTCTTAAGAAGTTATAACTCATGTTTCTAATTCAAAATGGTAATGCTAATTACTTTAAAATTCCACAGGCAGTTAAAACTGTTTTTGTTATTTGGTGTATATGTGGATCTCTGCCTAGGTAAATTTATATCTAGCTTTTTTCAGTATTATCCTGTTTATCAAGAAATGGTATTGCGTATGTAAATACTACAGTGAATAAATATACTTAGATGTTGGTATACTTTTCCAGAAATTATAGATAGTAGAATTGGTAGATTGCATAAAATAGACTGGAGACAGAAATATAGCAAAGAGAGTGTGACTTTTCTTAAATGGAATAGTCTGGTTCCTGGATGCATGGAGTTTCAGAAACTGTAGAACAATGTGAATAGTATTGCTTTGCACCTACATCCAGAGGCTCTGTTGATCTAAACCTGTTGAGGTGACTAGGAATGCAGCAGATGGTCTAATTTCAGTCTCTACAACATTTCATGTTATCGGTGCTGCTGCTTTTAGAGGCATCTCTCTGAACAACTGTACTGAAACAGCTGTGCAGCCTTAGAGCAGAACGCAAAGTATTCACCCAAACCTTTGCATCTGTCATCGTTATAAGAATGTTTCCCAATTCGTGTTTGTGGAGGGTGAGTGCTGCAGTAGTTTCCCGGTGCTGTACGCCCCTCTCGTGTTTGGCTGAGAGCACTTCTGTCTCATCCTTTCACATGCAATAACACTGTACTGCTCAGCTATTTGCTGAGCCTAGAAACCCAATGGAGTTCCTTGTTGGAGGATGTTTTACTTTAAACAAACCATTCATGTTTCTGCCTCTGTTGTTTCCCAGTATTCTGCAAACCAGGAATCAGGAATGGGAGGTGCCCCAGCTGAGCAGTCCTGCAGCCGAAAGGCTGCGCACTTCCTCGCTGTGCTCTCCAAAACCACTTTTATAAGTCCAGCACAAGAATTTCTAGTGTAGTTTGCCCGGCAGCCTCCCCCGTGCATCTTCATCAAGGACCACTGTGATGAAACTTAATAAAATTTAATTATCAGCATGTTGCGATGTTCTCTGTGTTCGCCAAAAACATTTTTAGTGTTGGCTGAAGAAATTCTGAGTGAAATTTAGTAGTAGTAAAAGTTGAAACATAAGTGTATTTCTATTACACACTTAACAGCAAATTTAAATGTTTAGTCTAAGATGGATTTCTCATTTATAATCCTGTTTTCATTTCCGTTTCAGAAATGTGTATTTTTGTTAGGCTTAGCTCAAATTTCATACACAAGCTGTACTATGTTCAGTTATTTCCACACAGAATGCTCTTACTTGTGGAAAAACTTATTGAAGGAAATACAAATGCTGAGATGATCAGATCCAGTTGATGGAACCGTGTGTATTTCTTTCAGATTATCGTCCTCCAAAGACTAGATTCAGGAGAGACAGTGTTCTTTCTTATACGAGGCAAAGGGACATATGCAGGTGCATCTGGAGGAAACACTTGGATCCTGTGTGTCGCTGTCTGTTTTTACTGGGCTATTATTATTGGTTGCTAAAAGGCAAGATGCCAGAACTGGACAGGAAATATTTTTTTTTTCTTTCTCTGAGAGTTTTTGACAAAAATATATCTTGCGTAGAGGCTTCTGAAAATAATGCAGGGTTCTGTCAAAAATCTTATTTCCCAGCCATATTGCCAAAAGGTTTTTTTGTCAAAATAAATAATTTTTTAAAAAATCTATTATTTTAACTAAACCTCCTTAAGTAGCATGGAGCTACTGAAACTGAATTTCTTGTACATAGTGTTTCCATTCAGCTTTACATCTTGACAAAATAACTTAAGAACAAAAACTTTGGGGGGAAAGGGGGATTTGTGGGGTTTTGTTTGTTTGTTGTTGTTTTTGTTTTTGTTTGTTGGGGGGTTTTTTGTTTGTTTTGGTTTTGGTGGTTTGTTTTTTTTTTTTTCTGGGTGCTGTTCTAAATACAGGAACTTGTAAATGACATCTGAAATACTTGATGCTCAGGTACACAATAGTCAAAACCACTATGATGACAATTGCTTAAAAACTGAAGGATGAATTGACAAAAATGGAAACATGGAAATTCAATGTACTTCAGGCCTGTTGCCACTCATGTTTTTTTAGTCTTTCTTTCCTCCATATCCCAGCATACACTCCCTCTGGCAGCAGCTTCAAAGCTATTCCATGTTTCTGTGTCTATGCCCACTCCTTCCTAACAAAGAAGATACCGCTCCTTCTCTGAACCTGTTGCCTTATTTCAGATGTGATGGAGCAGGAAAAGTGTCAAAGGTAATAACACTCCTACAAGGTTTGTGAAAAATCAAACAGTGGAGAAGGGATCACCTTTGTGGAGCCTTCAGAAGTTGTTAGAGTTCATCAACTCTGGAATAAAAACTGGTAGGAAAGCAGGCTTTGCTAATTCCAGGCTTGATGGAAGCACTTTTCTTTATCATGGGCATCTCCATTTATTTAATCTGCTGGGTTGTTTTTTTTTTGTGTGTGTGTGTGTGTGTGTGTGTTTGTTTTCCTTAGTGGAATTGTTGAAAAAATGCTCATTACTTTGACCACAAGTTCGTCAAAACAAATGTAATTTAAAAGCACAGGCTTTTGTAATGGCCATCCAGTCTGGTTTTGTCTTTCTGTGCGCTGCGTAGCTATTGATTCATCACTTCGCTGTCAGGGATGAATCTGGTGGTTAAATGGTTTGCCCTCCTAGCTTTGGCCTGAAGCTAAGCTTGTGCCACTGTTGAGCACATTTGTGATCTGAGGGGCTTAATAGTCTGAGCAAGTTCGCCATACTTCCCTGAGCTGAGGACACGTATTGCAGTGTAATAGTCCTGTCTCTGACACCAAATGATCCACCACCCTCGTCTTGAAGACCTTGCATGAACTCTGCGCATTAACCTGTCTCATAAGATAAAAACATCTGATGTGGAATTGTGATTCCTAGTATAAGATGATTGAGAGCTTTAGGAAGCAGGTCTGTTGCTAGAGCTTAGAGTTGTCCGTCTCATGGAAAAAGAAAAAATCTTTAGTGAATGAAACCAGTCTGTTCTTCCATGGAGCATCCACCTAGCAGGACCACCAAATCTCTTCTTTAAACTTTCAGCCTTGAGGGGTTTCTGGATCATTTCCTATTGAAGTTTAACTAAACTGATTTGTTGTTGTTGTTGTTGTTACAGTATTTGTTACTGTGGTACATGCAGATTGCGATAAGGAAAAAAAAAATAAATAGGATGAAGTTCCTATGGTATCCTTAGAGTTGGATTAATAGGATTATCACAATATAAATTTAATCAGTTGGTTGAATGTATACTGAAAAGCATCCATGCAAAATTAGTTTCCTTCAGTCAGATTCATTGTGTTGATGCCACAGTCGTGCTAATTGCACAATCCAACTTCATCTGAATTTACGTGGCTTATATTAATATTTTGATTAGACGTTTTCTTATGAAGAACTCCTTTATTGAAAGGATCAAATGACTTTGATGTCTAGAAGCTGTTACGCTAAAGGTAACAGGATACATTTATATTGTGTAACACAGGTTTAAGTTTTCTTTTTCGGTTGTTACATTCAGGGCATAGATCATACGTGCCAACAACCGTATCTGCTTTTAGGTGGATGAAAGGTCTTAGCCATGTAGGTAACTTTTCAAAGTCCCTTGTTGCCATTGGAGAAGTTTCCATAGATCCTGTTTGGTTTTACGCTGACTCTCAGAGCTCTGTTCTGACCTTGGCATCTCACTGCTGTGCTGCTTTTGTAGGCGGGGTTTTAGAACTGAACCTGGACAACTTGATCTTACAGGTGTTTAGCACCTCTACGGGGTGGGGGCTAAATGGAGAACTAATGTTGCAGGCTGTTGAGGTTTTGTGAAAGAGGACGTCAATTTGTCATCAGTTGCCTTTGTTATTTATGTCTGATATATGGCTTCGCAGAGGGAAGGAAAAAAAAAAAAGTTACAGGTTAATCAGTGGTTGTGTAACTGTTAAACAAAACTATCGCAACAGTGGTCATCGTAGACGGGCAAATGTAGTAATAGTTTTTACTGTTACTTGAATATACTGTAATTTCTCTTGATTTGTATTATTAGTGCTATTCATAGAGTGTGGTTTTCGTTTTGTTTTGCTTTTTTTCTTCTGTTCTGCTGGTTGTCATGGAGCACCTGAAAGAGATGTCTGAGAGGCTGAAAACCTTTCAGCAGGTGCGAAATCAAGTCAGGTAACTTCATTCATATAACTACTGTCTTTTGTAGGATTTAACACTGCAGTTTCCCAAACGTTTGGAGTCTTTGTGCCTGAGGTTATGGTAGCATCAGAAGTAGACGCAGAGTAGGTTTATATTTAGAATTAAACGTAGCAGCTGTTTAGATTTTTAGCACACATTTATGGTGTAAGTTAACTCCCTTGAATTCAAATGCTAGAAAGTATTGGTAGGAAGGATAATCAATAAATAGGCCTGCCTAACTACTTGGGGAAAAAATTACTAATAATTACAACTTAGAAAACAAAAAGTAAAGAACTTAATTTAAAAATAAATTAATCAACTCTACTTGCCGGTTTGCGTGTAGCGAAGGTCAATTTTGGAGGGTAAGATCTGAGTCCTTTAAGAGCCAGTAGCACCTTGCCCTTGTCTGACCGTGCTGTTCCCAGGCTGCCCTATTTAGGGTACAGCGTGTGGTTGTGCTCCGCGGTCAGGGTCTGATGTTTCCTCCCTTGGATGGGCTTCGAGAGCAAACTCCCACCCTCTCTCTGCCTATGGCCGCTGATTTGTTTAATCCCCTGTGATCCTGCTAGAGCACGTGCTGAAGATTTACCTATGAACGCTCCACATACTCTCAGCAGTTTCTTTTTTGACTGTGATACCAGTGACTAAGCTAATCCACTAATTTATATCCATTAGTGTTCTTGTATATAAGTATGAATAGTGACTATAATGTGATAAAGAGCAAACCCAGCTATATTAGTTACATTTGGGAAATGGATTTTTGCAGTTCTGCAAATCAAAGGCACCGTTTCATACACATAAATGCCCTCACTTCAAACATGCATCTAAATACTAACTAGAGTTTTGAAGTCGTATCATGTAGGGTCATTATGCTTGCTTCCTAATTAGTTCTACCTTCAAAATTTTTGCAGTGTTAAGTTTTTGCTGACAGATTTGCTAATTGGCAGATATTTCAGCTGTGAAAGAGAGTGAGAGTATGTGCTTTGAATTTTTAGTTTTGGTTCCCTGTCTGGAGAAAAGTGTTGTCCTTTTAGATCATATTGGTCCAAAAAATGGGAATTTCTGAATGAAGATAAAATTTAGGCTTTTATGCCAGGCCCAAATGTGGATGGTGTACCTATGAATTACTCTAATTAAGCAGTCACTTTTTCAGAGCCATGTTTGAAGCTTATCCTGCAGCATAATGTAGTTTTCCTTTCAGTGTGAGGAAAGAAGATAATACAAACTTTATGGCAAACAGTATTTTGGTTTGTTATCATTTTTAGGTGTGTTTCAGCTAATTCTGAAGCAGCTAGCTAGAGTACTGCATAAAATAGGCCAAATATAGCTCTAATCTTGTTCTATCTTTACTTAGGAAGAGTCTCAGATGTAGCAAAAGTCAGGCCTCAATAAAAGATGCTTATGTTCTGCTGTATTTTCCTTCTAAAGATGTGAATGCTCTATGAGTTGTGTTGTAAACTGAGATTAGCTCTAGATGCACTTACTAAGTATGCTCAGGTAGAATAATCTATTGCTTCTGCTTTCTGGCTACAGCTGACATTTTTTCTTCAGTCTTGTCATTTGGGTTGATTTCAGATTGATAAAAATGTTTCACCTTTTCAAGATATTCAAATTTTCACTTAAATGTGTGTAAATTATTTGAAGTATATGAAACATATTTAGGTTAGATTAATTTTCAGTAAAGAAGATTAAAGCAATGTAATCAAAAGCTGTTCTGATTTAACACATTGATAATGGACAAGTCCAAAACAAGTGTGTGGTTATATTCTAAAAGTCTTCAACCATATGCTCATATTAAAGAACAGAATGAAAGGTGCTAATCTTTTGTGTAAATACATATATGTAATATTTATAATATGTTTAGATTCATTTTGGGAGTCCTCAAATTAAATTTGGATTTAATGTTGAAATATGAATGAAAACATTTTTGAGAAAATTATTCGAGAGTGTAGAAGAGAACCAATCTGACAATCATAACTTAGACACATGTAGTAATTATTCCATAAAACTATTTGATGTGGGCAGGGGCACCCTGTGCACTAATTATTTTTCATTTTGATTTAATCAGATGTAGTTAGCAGAAAATATCCCAATAATAATTTCATAGGTAACTTTTATGGAACAGCTGCAGTTCTACCAATAATATTTTACTAAATTATTCTTGCATTCGGATGACAGTTTCTGAGTTAGAGATTTTATTTTTTTTTAAGAATCTAAGTGATGATGGACTCATCCTCCTTCTAGGTCATTCATTCTGTGGGCTGTTTTTCTTAGTTTAACACATTATTCCTAATTTATACTCTAGAAATTGTCTAACTTTTGGTTTTACTCTTTTGATTTCTTAACATATGTAAAAGAGAAATTGTTTCTTCGTTTTTTAAAAAGTGAGTTCTTATTGAATATCATCCTTCTAGAGATGTGTAGATTTTGAGAACAGAAGATGAATTAATGCTGTGTTTGTGCTGGTTTATTCGTATCTTTCTGAAGAAGAATGATTGTCACTATTATTGTTGGACATATGAAGCAGTAAAAGGTTTGCCATTAGAAACTGTTTGCAAAATGCGTTTATTTTGTACCTTGGTGCTGATAAACACAGTGGATTTTTGTTTGCAGAATCATCATGACATTGAAAGATGTTATATAACCCCTGTAGTTTTAGTTGGTGGGAACTCAATATTATGTAAATATCAGAATAACCCAGCTGACTGCAGCAGGAGGTTATAGCACAATCAGATTGATTTTCCATAATGAATGTTAATAATGATCAGTTAATATTAACTACTTCTTGCTGCTGTGTGATAACAGAGGCTCCTGTTAAGCTGGGGATAATGTGACAGAGCTTTTAGCGTTGGATGACATCTCCTACAGGCCTGGACAAAGTCCATCCTGTCAAAATATCGTCAGTTAAAGATGCTATAGGGGCTTTTGTCCTGCTCTGCTTGCTCCTGCCTCGGTACGTCTCAAAATATTTTGAGCAAGCAGCTAGATAAGTCACAAAAGTAGAACTGCTTCAAAGGTCATGATGACTTTGCATAACGAGTCCATTAGATGCGGTAATCAATATCAAGCTTTTGGATCTTATGAATATTGATGAAGCAATTGTAGCAGGGAGGTAGATGGGGAATTGAGATGCCTTTTGATATAATCAGAGAAACAGTTAATGGCCTAGGTAGAATATGGGTCTAGTAACCACCTTACAACATTTTGGAACATTCTAAGTCATCATTAATAATGGAAAAGCCATAATGGCATTTGCAGGGAAAAAAAAAAAAATGTACAAGGCTTGCATTGCATTGCATTCTGCCCACACAATGCTTCTGCTTCTGGTGCCACTGCGTTGTGTGAAATATTGTAAAATCAGTGAATTATGTCACCTTTTTAATAGAAAGCAATATCAAACATTGAACAAGAGAAGGAGAAGCTGGGTAATAGGTCACTGTTCACCTACTGCAACAGCACGCTGAACCAGAGAAAGCTGGGAGAGATGTCTGGCGTCCTGCGTACTCAGTGATTGGAACTGCTGATCTCTGAGTTGTTTGTTGTGTGTGATGTGGTTTTGGTTTTTTTTGTGGTTTTTTGTTTGTTTTTTGTTGATGCTTTTTTTTGTGTGTTTTTTTTGTTGTTTTTTGTTGTGGTGGTGGTGGTTTATGTGGTTTTTTTTGTTTGTTTTTTTGTTTGTTTGTTTTTTCCCTTGTGATTCCCTCTTTTCCATAGAGGAAAAAGCATCAGGGAGGTTTTGTGAGGAGTCATGGAGCATTAAGCTGATTTTGTGCGTGTGCACACAGTTGTGAGCCTCTTCAGGCCCGTGCTCAGGGAAGTGGCCGCATCCTTCGGAGCCCCATAAGCAGTACAGAAGCTTCTGAAAATCTCTGCTATTAGACCTGAAATGTAAGAGCTGGCTGAAATACGTTACACTGGTGTTTTGGAGTTTACAAGCACAAGTGCTTGTCATTGTATTGTATAATCACCTAATCTCCAGCTCAGTTATCAGTCTGCAAAGTGGGGTAAACAAAAATGTCTTACCTTGCAGAGTTTGGCCTGAACGTATGTCAATAACTGACTTGTGAACATATGGAGACTGAGGTCAGTTCAGGCCTTGTCCTGAGCATGGGACAAATCAGTCAGATAAAAGAGAGCAAGGGAAAAGTTGCAGAAAATGTAAAAAGAAAAAATTGCTGCTTTATAAACGAAGAGGACTCCCTGACAGAAGCACACATTTAGTGTGAATTCAGTAGAAAAGCTCTGGCCTATGAAAAGAGGGTTCACAGTTTTCGTTTCATGCTGCTTTGCCTGCGTAAGCAACAAACATGGTGTTGAAGCCACGGTGTTTCTCCTTCAGCAGTGGAAACGCATGGCTCTGCATTGAAAGTCTAGGTCAAGGTTACTGTGCTTAGGGTTCATCAGAAATGTGGCTCTCCTGCAACAACCAGCGCAATCAGGTTTTTTAGATAAAACCAGAGGGAAGAATTCAGGATTGCATCTTTTACTTTGGGAAATCGCACAGCTTTCAGATGCAGTCGAAATGTATGTGATTAACACACACAGCGTGTGCATAAAGGGCAAAATACCGTTGGAGCGACAAAAAAAAAAATGACAGAGGATATTTAAAAAAATAGATTTCCAGATAGTAATAAGTACATTTAGCTGCAATTGTTCTCCGGTGACTAAAATAAATACCTAAAAATAGATGTTGTCTATAAATAAGTTTTTGGCTTAATGCCAATTTTGTCTGCTGTTTGTGGAAAAGCAGAGGAAAAAAAAAAGCAGTATCTGTGACTAGTTTTCCAGTATATGACCTATTTGGACCCTTACTCTAGCACTGCTGAAATCAGACCAGCGTGGCTGAAAATTGTTGTCCACAAGTCCCATGCCTGCAAAGAACCGTTCTAGAGACATTCGGAGGAAAATAGGCATAGCAGTTTTGAGATATGAATTTGAGCTTACAAAGGAATAATGTTTTATAACATTTTTTTTTGTTAAATATCGCCACCAGAATGTGTGACTTGGACTAGATTTGTTAGTCTTTAGTAAACACTCTTTAGTTTTATATTTCTTTTAGAGATTATTATTATTGTTATCGTTGGTGTATTATGCCTCTTTTCTATACTGGAATAATTTTGGAAGGCACTTCTGCTTCTTCCAGATGGTGCCGAGGTGCTACCGATGTCAGCAAATAGGCCAGCAGACAGCACTGAGAACTTTCTCATCTTGTAGTGTGCTCCTGCTGAAGTTGGTGTCCAGCTGGACACTGACGATGTCTCACTCTTGGCGTAGAGTTATTCTCTGACACTACCTGTCACTACCTGTCATCCTTGGAATAATATTTTTTTTCGTTTTGCTTGGTATCAAACAGAAATCTCTACATGAAATTTCACTAACCACTTAGGATAGTTTCATTAGACATGCCAAAACTTGAAGGCTTGGGACATTTTTCACTGTATTTACTTTTAAAAAATAACATACACCTTTTACTGTCTGGAATTACTCTGCTTCTCTGCAACAACTGGTAACACAATTAAGATATTTTGCTCTCTGGCATTGCCTTTGTATTTTTGATTTATAAACATGTTTATAAAGTTTGAAGCTAGACCTTGTAAGTTCATTCATGACTTAAATTTTCCTGTTTTCATTGCCAGGATTATAGGGATATAAATATACAGATGCTATAATATTTTTTCACCCGTTTTTTTTTTGCACACTCTGCACGTGACAGACCACTAAATTGAGATCACTGCGGTGTCACACTTAGTATCTCTTAGTTCTTGCCTGCATGTATATTTTCAGCTTCTCCTTAATAATCCAGTAGAAATTGCTTCTGTATATTGCACATAGTTTAGTAAAGTATGTATTTTATTTTGCTATATTTCTATGAGTTCCTACACCTAAATTTTAGAAAATGGCTCCTCCATCTTACAAACTGATTCCATTCTGCCTTTGTTTTCAGAAAGTACTTTTTCACACAAAGCTGGGAATGCAAACTGCGTTAAAAATGCCTTTGTGAGAAAGTTATTCTTCCTTCTCACAACCCTACTATGGTTTCATTAACAATTGGCTTAAGTTTTACAGGATCCATTTTAATTTTGAACTATAGCCTTCATTAGTCCCAAACAGTGAACCATCAACATATGCCTCTAAAGATATTTATTCTTCAGCTGGTTTTTTGCTGTTAATACTAACTTGCTCCAGAACATTACAGCTTTTTGTGCTGTCCAACAAGCTGCATGGTCACTGCTGGGCAAGTCATTTCCATGCTGCATCTTTGATGGCTGTTCTTACGTGTTGTACAGGAGTGGGAGACAGGACAGCCGTCAAGTTGCTACTGTAGGCTCAACCCTCCTAATGCCAGGCATTGTTTGGATTGCTTCAACTGAAAGTGCTCCAGGGGTTCCCCACTTACCTGGAGATCAGGGAGTGCCGCTTTGTCGTGCAAAGTCTTTGAAAAATGCCGTCTTTCCATCACGTGTTGTGGATGTATTGGTTTATCTCGTGACATTCGGACCTTACATGTTTTTACAGTCACCGAACAGGTCCCTTTGGTTTGTAAACTAGAGCGCAGTGAATTATATCTACTTGAATACCATTTCTGAGTGTGTGCGTGTGTGTGTGATTTCACTGCTTTGCTCAGATTTCTACTGGTTTTGGCTTTCACTTCTTTTTATCTTGTTCCTTGGACAGACAAGGTTCCTCCTGTGGATGGGAATACCGGTTCTCAGAAGATAAATTTTAGACCCTTTTTGGCCCATGAAGTTTTCCTTTGCACTTTTGGGGTTTCTTGGTTCTCTCGTGGGTGGGGTTTTGTTGTGTGTCAGTTTTTGTTGCTGTGGAGGGGTTTTATGTGTTGTTTTTTTTTTCCCTAGACTTCTTTTAAAAATAATTTTTAGGCATTCCCTAGAGATACCGTGTCCCAGGTGACATAATAATTAGGCTTATTTTCTGAGCTATTTCGTTTAGTGGTACACATGTGAACATAGGCATTAAAGTAACCTTCAAAATCTGGGGATTTTTATCTTTTCTCAAAAAATCTTTGTGGCTAGCAAGTATCCTACTAAGATCATCATAATGGTCTTTCTGTCTTTCAATTCTGCTTTTTCAACTTTTAAGGCAAAAATTTATCATTTTAATTTTTTCTTAATCTCAACCATTTTTTAGCCTGAATGGGAAAAATATGGGAGCCCTCTGGTGGCTGCTTCAACATCTGCAGATGTCCCTGCAAATGACAGCATAAAATATGAGGTTGGTTAGCAATCTGCCACCGAAGTGGGAAAAACCCAAGATGCACGCTTATTCTCAAATGCAGTCACTTTAAATAGTATTACTCACACTTCTGATATTTTCCCTTATTGAGTTGCTACCAGTTTTCTAAAATAAATGCATTTTAAATACAAATTCTGAAATATCCATATGCATTGTTTCCAATATTATTTGCATGTATCACTGGTTTGTGTGTGCCTATGGCAAGGTCTTGGGGAAGAGATGCCCATTCATGTGAATTATGAACCCCCTCCACCTGAGGTCATCCCAGCTTATTAGGGAGACTCAACCACAGCCCAAACCCTGGCCTTTGCTGGTGAAGCGCAGTACATAATGCAGTCCTCTGTAGTTTCATTTATTATTTTGCTTTGCTGTAAGGTCCTGGCCCATGCCCTGAAGGCTCTTCTGTTTGAGGATTTCAGGAAAATCAAGGCAAAGAACACTTGCATGTAATGTAAAAATAAAGGGATTCAGCCTGCTTATTGTTTCAGATGATTAGAGAGGCTAACCATTTTGAGAAACGAGAAAGTTATTTAAGATACAGACAGGACTGTTGTGCTCTCTTTCTCCCTTGGGTACTCTTGGATTCAAAATGTACATACATGGAGGAAAAGGGATCAAATGCCTCTGGAACCGATTATATAAAAGCAGAAGAGCTCTTCCTGTCTTTAAAAGTAAGGAGTGGTTTTGGGGAAAAAGTTACCTTAATTTTTTTTACAAAGGTTCAAAAGAAATTAAAATATTTCCTATTTATCCCTTTTTTTCAGTCTACTTCAGCAGCAAATAGAAGGGANCCTTTTTTTTTTTTAGATTGCAGAACAAAAATCAATCTACATCTAAACCATTTTTGAAAAAATATGTTATCTTTATTCTTTACCTATTACAGCAGTGTTGTATGGCCTGTCTGAAATCACACTGGACAGGTCTCCTGGATCAGAAGGTTGAAGCCTCTTCTGTTCAAGTCCTGGCACCATCTCTTATCTACATTGTTCAACCTGATCAGTCCCTATAAATGATTTAAGAATTGCCTACTGGATGAAAGGAAAGGGAGGAGAGAGAAAAACCATATGAAATACTCTAGTGTACATATTGGAAAACAGTAGCTCTTTCACATTGAGTCTTTATGAGGATTGTGTTACTCCACACAGCCAAAGCCTCAGGGTGCCTTGCCTTTTACTCTTTCTCAGTGTGTAAAAAAAGCACGTTTTCTGAAATAAGAGCATCTGCGGTGGGAGCTGCTGTAGAACAGCCGTTCCAACTTGCTTCTCCATGTAGACAAGCACTTACATTGTACTTGCCATCCTTTTTGGACCACTACAAAGCTCTCTTTCTTATGAACTTGGCAACTAAACATTTGGAAAAATTTAGACTAATTTTGCCTGTTCAAAATATTTCTGATGACTGTGCTATTCATAACAGTAGCATAAGGAGATGAGACTGTTTTTTTCAGTGCTGTAGTAAGGTAGAGCACCCCTCAAAATTTAGGAATTTGATTGTATGCCAATACAATAGAAATAACTTATTCCATTCCTCCTTACCATTCGATGCTGCTGTCCCAGCTCCAACTAAGTGTAACAATAGAGTATTTAGACAAAAAAGATATTTGCAATTGAATGATATGACTATTATTCAAATTGAAAATGCAATGAGCAGACAAATCCAATCATACCACTTATGACTTATGCATGGTGGCTGGCAGTGTTATTACATTAGTCTAATAGAGCTGACTGCTGAAAAATGTCATGAATTTCTGGGAATGTAAAATGTGGACTTCCTATGAATGATTTAAATTGGCATAGTGACAATACATCATTCAGCACAAAAAATCGCAAGTGTTTCTTCATATCATTTAAATGATACTTGATTGTTCTGCTGGAAATTATTTTTTTCTCTCCTCTGCCTCTCCCGAGTGTGCTGTGGTGGTAAATAATGTGTTGGGAAAGACCAAAAAGGAAGGAGCACGGGTAATAAGATTATTAGAAAGCCTCCTGGTGAAACTAGAAACATGAAGAGAAGTTCAGTTCTGTGGTTAGCAATAACAGAAGCTAGAGAAAATTCCAGATACTGAAGGGGAAAAAAAGTGATGGAAAATCGGTGTAGTTGGAGTTGGTTTTGTTTTGTCTTTTGAATTACACAGAAGTAATAAAGGAGTCATTTTTCCTTAGAATGGTCAGGAATTTGATGTTCTTGAGTGAAAAATAGCATTATGTGAGAAGTTTGCAGAAATCTAGTCTTTATTTGTATAATAATCAAGTTTTCAGCTGTCAAATATGTGGAATATTTGAATGAGTAGATAGAGCACAGTTCATATCGAAACCTTTCAAGTAGTTGCAAAGAAAACATTCCAAACATGAAAAGAGCTTCAGAAGTGTTAAAATTATTTCCTGAGTTTGCAAGAGAGCCTGAAACAATAGCTATGAAGTGTGAATTGCTTCCTTCATTTCGGTTAAACGTAAATGAATTAACTTGCTTGTATGTGCCTACTTTGCTAAATCCTAGTTCAAATAACTAGGATTTAGGAAAGATGATTTATGGACCATATCTGCTTAGTCACATTTGCAAATCCACAGGACTTTCATTTTCACCTTTAAATTTCTGCCTGACCCCAGGTTCCTAAAACTTCATCATCCGGTTTTACAGGTAAGCGAACGTTTGTTTCAAGGGGATGTGTGGTTTGGCTTTTCTGTACCTTTAGGAAGTCCTTACGTATTTCAAGCACGATGAATGCTGTTGCTAATCTTTCTACAGAAGATGAAGTGCCTGGGGAAAGATCTTCCTCTGCCTTTTCCTTAGTCCTCTGCTGTGTATCTGTGCAGGGAAAAGAGCAAAATCACCTGCTGGTATGTGACAGCCAGAGTGGGGCTGTTGGCAGGGACTGTCACACCAGGCTGTCACCCACACAAGGTGGTTATCTGGTACTCCAAGACCAACTCCATTGCAGTCCATAATAAGCAAATATGAGGTGATGTTAAGAAAGGAATGGAGCAACAATGCTAGAAGTATGAAAAATATTGTTAAACAAGTAAGTTCATACTATGTTTTATTTGTGTTGTTATTTTTGTTACTTGAAGTGGTTGTTGCACATGCAGAATAGTCCTGGAAAAGGATAGTAAAGTCTTTGGTGGACTTCTACACGTGAGGAGATGATTGTTCTAGTTATCATAGTAAAATAATGATTGAAGAGCATAACAGGGGCATATGTAATGGTCGTTAGGGAACATATTTCTGTAAGCATTTCCTGATAAATGTTTGAGAGAGCTCCAGTAAAACCAGAAGCAACCACTTTCAAAACTGATCACAGGAAATCGTAGTCAACAGGGCTGATACTTGGCAGAATACTTGGTCACAGGGAAAATTTTGTCACATCCATAAATAGCACACAAATCTGAAGACTTTAATGTATAAAAGGTATTGGAAGTTTTTTCCAAGTTAATTACACTGTGTCCATGGTCTGCTGGTGCAGTTTTTACCTGGACTGCTTTGCAGACTGAGTGAGCGTGTCTGTTACGGGAGTGGTTTCACCTGCAATTCCTTGTATTTTCTGTAAAACATTATCCAAAGTCAAATCAAATAGTAAGAAGGCTCCCATTGCTTCCGAAAGGCATCAAATTAGGCTCTTGACATACAGTTTTGTTCCCAGAAGATGATTTTCAGATACGCTGAAGTGCCAAGCGCTTTGTCTTTCAGGAATGCTTAATCACCTCTGCTGTTTTTGAAAGTCCGAGCCCGAGAGCTTGGAGGAGAAGTAATGTAAAATACATTATGAGATTTGCCCTCTTACTGTGTTCACTAGTATGTAATGGAAAACAAAAAGTAGAGGCAAGAAGGATCAGGGAGCTTTCTTCTTCCATGCCTGTAGCAATGATTGTTTTCCTGATTGTCAGAGGTCCTCTAGGCACTGGATTTCCTCTCTTGAAGGTATCATTAAAGCTATGATGGTTCTGAAGGACTGGCAGTTTCTGTCATTGAGTTGCAAATGCATTTTGAGGAGACAGTCCAGGGAAGAGTGAATTATTTATCTTAGTAAACAATGCTACTTGCATTAAATTACATATACAGCTTTTATATTCACAGCTAACAGATATTTTCAGATGTGTTTTATGACAGGGAACTTTTGGAGAAAACTTCTTCCGTGCCCTGTTATTTGATTATTTATCATTTTTAAATGGCTACTGAGAGGAATAAAAATTGATCTGAGATTCACTTGAACCCCACAATCAAAATTTTTATTGGAGATTATTTAGGTTCTTTTTTATTGTTTGTTACAGTTCTCAGAATCAGTCTATCTGGTTTTTAAATGGTTGCTCTGGAGCAAAAATTTAAAATATCTGATTTTTAAGTTCATGAGGTTTAGTGCTAGATTATTCAAAATTATAGGAAAACATTATCTATGCCTACCTACTTGCATACATATATTTTAGGTTAAATTCTCCAAAAGCTTATTTTTTGCTTTTCTTGTAACCTCCCTAAGCCAGCATTAATTTGTGCACTGCTGTTAAGGACCCATAAGGGGGAAGACTTGGCTTCAGAATCACTGGAGGGTACGAATTTATTTCTTTCAGCTCTCTCAGATATAGAGTAATAAATCTCTTCTGAGAGTCAACAGCTGTACTGGACCAGAAAAGCTGTTTCTTTCAACAGAGATCCTGTAC
Source organism: Pampusana beccarii (assembly GCA_013399365.1). Lineage (NCBI taxonomy): Eukaryota > Metazoa > Chordata > Aves > Columbiformes > Columbidae > Pampusana > Pampusana beccarii. The sequence goes on along the minus strand of VWYH01008546.1, from coordinate 24,901 downwards.
TCTTTACATTCTAGAAATAGGAGAAAACAGATTTGAAAAAAAAAAAAGAAAAATATATTAAAATTGTGCTTTTTCAGGCAGCGATGTTGTGCTACCCTAATTCTTGCTTTTCCTGCTGGTATAATTTACAGAGTTGCAACTTCATCAACATTCTCACTGGATTTGTATTAATTTTAACTATTGATATTTGGATTGCTGTTAAAAGTCTTATAAGTAATTCATTGCCTGTTATTGCTCTCCTGCATAGGGCTTTAATTTCTTGCCATAAAATTTATTATCTAGCAGTACCTTTTCTGTTGGCATTTAATATTTTCTAGCTTGCTCATGTGTAACTTGCAAGATGAATGCAGTATTAATATTACCTTTTCTACAGCTTTCTCACTAGCCTTATTCATCTTTAGTGTAGCAGCACAGGAAACTATTCTAGAAAGATGATTCTTAGTGAATGGCATTAATATTGATACCACATAATTAAGTAAAAAAAAATGTGTAAAGACTGTAGCAGGACTGGGTGTTTATACTGCACTTACAGAAAGGCAGGTTAATTTTAAGTATTAATACTTTCTATATTCAATAAAACTTCAAAAATTAGACATCCATCTTTCCCATCAGCAATTTCTGAGTCTTACCAAAGGAGAGAAGTAGAGAAAGTCAGTGCCACTCGTAGTACAACATCCAGTTTATTGACAAAGTTTATTTCTCTTTTCTGTGTAATTATGGATGCTTGAGGCAAGTGGAAATTGTGGAATCTCTTCTGAGATTAAAGTTATTAGCAACAGAAAGTCAAGTTATTAACCTCTAGAGATTTAGATTTAGTTGCACAGTATAAGAGTGCCAATGGTAATTTTGTGGGGGGGGGACACTTTAAATGTGATTTGGCCTTTTTTTGTGTGTGTGTGTCTGTGTATTAGTTTAGGTACTGCTTTTTCTCAAAGATTCCGAAGGACTAAAGTGAACTTGAGTAGCAACACTGTTCCTTTTTACAGTTGAAAACTCCATTTAAAATTCAGAACTTCAGCTTAATTATCTGTAATTATTTTAAGATCTTGAAAACTTATCAAGCTGTTTGCAACTTTTAGTTCAATGAGCAAGCGACCTCTTTTTGGAAATCTTGCAGGAGGAATGGTTAATGGTGCTGATAGTTCCAGATCTTGACTTTACTCAGGTTGCCAGCGTTTCATCAGAGAATATACCTGCTCTTTATATCTGTTGTAGTGATCCATAGATTAGAAGGTATTTGAAATTGTGATGAAGTTGACACTACTGGACTTGAAACTTAAAACAGCAAGAGTTGTGAGGTGGGAGGAGATGCAATATGTTGGGGTTTTTGGTGGTTGTTGTGGTTGGTTTTGGTTTGTTTGTTGTTTTTACAACAATCCATTGTTTTTTCTTTCTGTCTGAAGAGACCTTTGGGCTTCATATCTACTCAGTTGAAGGGGGTTCTCTATTTTATAAGGAGTAGAAACTTTTTTTTTTGCAGTGGAAGTTTACGTTATTGAAGAATCAATGAGGCAATCACATGCGTACGTGGTTCTCTACTGAGTAACAGCTACTCTTTCTCCTGTCTTATTCACTAGACTGAAGGAATAATTTGTTGTAAAATTAAAAGATGATATCAAAAGTTGTATCACATAAATGCTTTTTATCTGTATGTTGTCCTTACAGACATATAATCTCTTCATGTTTTGAAGTTTTCTTCACCATTAACTACTGTGATGGTTTAAAGGAAATATAAAAGGTGGTGATGGATTAGGAACTGATTATTTTATCATTTTTTTTCTACTGCAGTGTTATCCGCTATGTCTGATGATTGCTGGATGCATGCTCTTGACCTAAACCAAACATCAGGTTCTTAATGCTGTTTCATTTTGGAGTATTGATGAATTGTTAATTTAAGTTCGTATTTTACTTCATAGAAATTTGTTTGTGTCTACAACCTCTTAGCTGACTGTAGTGAAACCATGCTGCTGGGCCTCATAAATGGGATGGGAGTTCTCTGTGTCTCTCCCGTCCTAGCCAGCCAAATTGACAGGAGTATCCCAGTGGCAATGACCTGCTCTGCTCTTGTGTAGAGAGCTGTTTTGACCACAGGCACTTTTAGTTTTCTGATGTCCTGCTGATGAGTATTTCTCCTTCTGTGTCTGTTTTTCAGCCAGAGGTTACCCTACTGTGTTTGTTTTCAGAAGGCTGAAATCCGCATTTGGGTTACTGAAGTTAGTAGCTAACCCTGCTCAGTATTTAGTACTTAAATGAAAGATTATTTTTTTGGCAAGTGTTTGTATCCAGATATGGGTGACTGACAATATTTCCTAGTAATATCAAAATTGATTCATATTCCAGTGCACGAAGTCCACTGTCCTTCACGTGCGCTAGCTACATGTCCTGGGCTCATCATGGAGTGAGTTATCCCTGGGGGTTGGCTTTCAGCCTAGAAGAAAACCATTTTTTATGCTCTGTACTTAAGTATCTACATGTAACCTGTTCTACTGAAACCTTTGTGGTATGGCTAAACTGGTAAAAGGCATTTTAGTGCGAGTGTGTGCTGTATGCTTCTACTTTATATTGTGACTGCTGTTCCTCTAAGGACTGGGGGAAAAAAATTATACTTTAGTGGTCACCACAACAGACTTGGAGCAGGGATTATTTCTACGTACTTGTTCTTGCAAGCTATCAGATCCTTCACTGAAGGAACTGTATTTCAATTTATATGCTCACAATTATGTTTTGTAGACCAGGCCTCCATTTTTATGAACATTTGAATTAGTGCAAATACTTGATGAATGAGTCCTTTTGAATTCCAGGAGCAACACACAATAGGATGATGGAAACTTTACAGCAGAATTTAGTGCTTGCAAGAAAACCACAGAATGGCAGATTTTTAAGAAGTAAAGTACGTATTTGAAATCCAGATTATGTTCCTAAACCGATGGATTGTTATGCTTCGAAGAACCATTTTTCACCAGAGCGTAGGTGAAGACTATTGGTACAATTCCGTCTCCCACAAAGGAAGATGTCTGGCATATGTTGTGTAAGGCATTTGTTTTGTGCAGCTCTACATCATCTGGTTTGAAGTGGGAATAATGTTATGACAGAAGCATGAACAGTCTGCCCCTGTTGCCTTCTTGTTCATTCAAATCAGAGAAGAAAACAGGTGCTGAAAGACAGTTATGGTTTGTCTCTGTGTAGTCATGAGGAGGATTCATCTGCAGTGATAGGTAACCTGACCAGCAAAAGAAACTCTGCTTGGCAGAGTAAAGGGCTTGCGCAATACGAACCAAAACATGGCTACTGAGGCTAATTTTAGACTTTCTGGCCTTGACAATGACCTTTATTTCAGTTATATTTATTTATATATTTATGTATACTTTTGTTAGGTCCTCAGGCCATGTGAGTTATGGCAGAATGCCTGGATTTCAGCCCTTGAATTTGGCTAGTTATTTGTCCCCTGCAGACAAATATTCTGAGTGCTGGTCTCTCCCCAGGATATCCATTTACTCCTCTACTGCATTCTGACTATTTATTATAGCTATGTAAAAGAGCATTATGAATGACAGATAAAAATCTTTTGGCAAGTTTTTGCCCGCAAAAATCTTACTCTCTAGCTTAAGCTAAATGGGTTTGGGTTTGTTGTTGTTGGTTGTGGGGTTTTTTTGTTTTGGTTTTGTTTTTTTTTTTTTCTTTTTCTAGGTAATCAGCTTGCATCCTTCAGATGTTGAAAATTTTGTGCCCAGGTGTCTGAACCAAGCAGTCCCTTGGGCTAAGATGGATTCAAGTGTTGAATTTTTCCTTTTTTGCCATCCTCACATAGTAGTGGTCTGCAGATAGGCGTGTAATGCAGGATGTTGCTTGCTGTATGAGAAGTTATATGTGCTTTGTACCAGAAGCAAGTTAATAGTTTTGAAGAACGATGCTTTTTAATTGAGATTTTAGCACCTCCATCATTCTTTTCTCCATTCCTCTGAGTCAGAAGAATGCTGTCCAGCTGCTTGCCATTGGAAGTTAAAGGATGGGGAAGAAGAGGTAGAGAAAGAAGTAGCGTGACCTAGGGCCATTACTGTCTTATGAGTTTGTAGCCGTATGTTATTAAATCCCATACAAATTTTGGGGTGTGCTTTTATCTGTCATCATTGAACAGATACAAAGCCAGGCTCTAGTGAAGAAAGAAGACTCTTTCCCCAACTTCTAGTTTGGAGCAGTTACATTTACACCTGGCTGTATTGTGTGCCTGGCAATAGTGTTACGGGTCACTGCAAGATTAAAATTATTTGAATTAGGGCAGCAACAGAGCTTGGCACTGGAGTTCAGTAGCTGCTGTGTTAAGATCAAGTTCCTTGGACAGGAGGTCAGTCATGGGCTCATTTCACTTCTTTTGTTTTACAAAATCAGAGTAGTGTCCGAAAGAAATGAAATAAATATATAGTCTTCAGCTATAGCCAATTATGAAAGTTGAAAGACTTCAATTGTGTGTATTATCTGGAACAGAAAGGGAGAACTGTAGGACTTCCTAAGAATTAGGAATAAATTTTCCAAGTGACAAGCTATTGTTTGACAATCTATCCCATGGAGTGGTTATTCTTTTATTCTGAAGCATCTGCTGTTTGGGCAACTCTTGGATGAAACAGAGTTGAATATGTCCATCCATATAGCAGTTTCTATGCCTCTGTGTCAGTAATTTTTCTTAGTGGGTATAGGCTAGGGCAGTTTTTCCTTGATTCCCTTCGTGAGGTATTGACCTTCTGTACCACTATTGTTAGGTATCCGCATTGCCAGCTTTGCATATTTGGGTTTTCATTCACTGTATGAGTCTCTAAGAGACACATTAGCAGGCTGTAACTTAATTTTCTTGGAATCTTATTGGGATCTAATTTCATGTACTGCTATTTGTTGTTATGGAAACGGTATAATGAGTTCAGTTGTATAAGGGTGGAAATATCACATACAGTTTCTGTTCAGAGTAAAAATGTCAAAATGGCATTTCTATAAATGGTGTTCCAGAATAAACTCCTTCAGTGAGGCTCATGAAGTTTTCCTTCCAGCTAATTCTTCATCATTCTACAGTTTTTAAATTAAGTGGCAGAAGAAGCGTTTTAAAAATAAAACTCACAGAAGACTTTTTATAAAAATAGCAGGAAGCTCATTTAAAGTGTAAGGAATAATTAGACAAGCCAAGATATCATGGCAAAAAGTGTTCTCTTTAATACTTTTATTACATTAAAGAGTATGAATCCAGTGTATCTTTTTTTGAAAGATGATTTTAACTGCAAACTATTTTAACTAAGAGAATGATGCTTTTACAGTGTCACGTAATTATTTGTCTCATAAAAATAAAATTATGTCCCAGTAAGGTTGCCATAACAGATGCTGTCATGCTTGAGGTCTTGCTTCCGTTCTTGGAGTCTATATAGAAATTTCACCAACAGGCTATATGTGTCATGTATGTGGATTAGATAGACGCAGTACTTGCATTATTTCTTATTTTTTTATAGTATCTTAAACATAGAATAAATCTCATTTCTTTCTTTCTGGAAAGTTGACGGATAAACTTCCTGGAAGTGCTGTGTCCGTGTCATCTGATGCTCAAGCAGATTTACCATTGACTTTTCCTCCTTTATCAGTATAGAGATGAACAAATGTTTGAATGTTTTGAGATCACTTCTCACTTGGTGTAGCACTAAATTTACACCAGTTGTTACTGAAGCTTATTCCATAAATTTGGGAGCATTTCTGAGAAGCATGGACTTAATCGCATCAGAATGACGAAAAGAGAAAACCAGAAAGCCAAAAAGATAATATTTACACAGAAGAGATTATAAAGCAGAGAAATACTATCTCTTCTTGAGCAGGAAAAATCTACTTCTTTATTAAAATCCTTAAGTAACACTTGCAAAGGTGTTAGATGAGAGAATTTCTTTGCTGCTTAATTAGGGGATGTGGGATACAGAAGAGAACTTTATGTTCCTAGGGTTGGGATTAAACAGTAGGTGTGCAGCTGTGGTTGGAGCGTGACCTTCATAAAAGAGCTGGTAAAGTTTTTCTGTATTCCTCAGGATATTTGCTTTGTCATCCTCTGCCATTTCCAATCTGTCCGTGCGGCAAAGCTTCCTGTCTTTTCAGTCATCTGAAACATTCAATGTTTTCTTAACATCAGTTCGAAAATTAGTGCAATGTTTCCAGCAATAACATTAGCTGAAGCCAGGCAAAACTATTTCCCATCGTAGTTTTCTATCAAGCTTTGCTTAATGCTTGTACTTCAAGAAAGACGTCAGTAAGCGTGCTGGACTACAAAAGAAACTGAAACACCTGGTTAGCAATAAGCTGCCACAGTGCATCAGCTGTGGCACCTCGTTGTGTTCTGGAGAACGTTTGCAGCTGGGTCTGTCTGTACGGCATCGAGGAGCACATGGGTGTCTCTGGTGGGGCCATTGCTGCCAACAAGGTTCGTATGAAGCCAGGGTGATGATGACACCAGCGTGTGTGCTCAGTGGTTGTTTTCTTGTAGTTTGGATTGTAGTCTGTGCAGGTTTTATGACTGGCAATACAAGAAGCAAAAAGACTGGGTTAAAGTATGTTCAGTCACTGAGAGAAACATTTTAAATTCTTTATTCCTTTTAGGAGTATTCTAGAAATTAAAATATGGTTTATGTGGAACTTCGGTAGGTTAGATAAATCGTTTGGGGCTGAGGGGGAAGCTTTGTCCGTTTTTTTTCTCGGTTTAATAAACACTGTTTTCTCCACAATGCTGCCTTAAACATCCTCTAGTTATGATCTGCTTATTAATATACAAATAGAGAAAGCAATTTATCACATAGTCGTAAACTAGGTTTTGCAAAAGACTATTCAAGCTTAATGAAATCAGACCCTGGCGGTCTGGCCAAATCCCAGAATCGAAGACAAAAATACCATGATGGAAAAAGCCTCGTTCCGTTTTCATGTCTACCTGAAAATGTTAAAAGAATACCACCATAGACTATAAAACGCTTTCCTAGCATCTGACATCCTGGTGCTGATACAAAGCTGACCATTATTTTGGAGGAGATGGAGATAGCTGAGGGCCAGATGGACTGATTATCTACCCCAGCAGGGACTAGATCATTATATGCTTCTGGCTGGAATAGAGAGAAGGTGGAAACTTATCTAAAACTATGCGGAAAAGATGCACAGATAGTTCTGATCATTTGCTACTGTTGCTAGTAGTAAAATTTATCTTTCTGTAATTTTCAAAGGTGAGGAATATGGTTGACTTGTTTTAATTATGCATCTTTTCTCAGTGTGTGGTCTTAAGCTGTTTTTTTCATAGATTGGGTCAAATAGACCAGATGGTCAGAATATAAATAACTAGAATCAAGCCTAAATGTGTGTCAAGATACCCATATCCAAAGTTGCCTGCTCTTAAAAAAAACTTTTAAACTGGTAGCACTGCTGTTAACTTCTGCTTGTCTGTTTAGTTTACCCCCCCTCTTTCTCTTAAGAGATATGTATTTAGTTGCATCGAGAACTGATTGGGATTGTTTCAGGCCACAATTGTCTAAATACCTTCCTTTAAAATCACTCTTAGGTGCTGTTTGGGACATACTAGCTGCTGAACACTTCCAGATTATCTAGAGCTACCATCATCCAATCTAGTCTGCATTTCAAATTCTTCTCATGCTTGTTCAAACAACAGTCTAATTCTTCCTTTTTATTAATATGAACTTTTACTTGCTAAAATGCTGCTGAAAAAGAAGAAAAAAGTGGAATTAAAAAACTATCAAATAGTGTAACTTTCTCTGTAGGTGATCTTATTTTGTATATTTTTCTTTAAATGGCATTAATTTGCATCATAATTATAAAACTTAGAGGAATTAATGTGGTAGGTGTGCAGTCCTTGTAGACAGGGAGAAAACTTTCTACCATGAAAAATAATCAGTATCAAGAACATCTTGTTATTTTGTGAGCATCTTGATGGTTATTACATGTGATAATTTTTGCATTGCATATGCGAAATATAATCATTGTGCAATGACTATGCAGTTATTGGTTTAGACTTACGTAGTTTTGTGTAGAATTTTTTTTGCATTTGCAGAACCTTGCTAATGCTTCCTTCATATTGTTCTAGCAGACTTGGGGTGGGGGAGGAAAGAGAGAGAGTAAAAAAAAAATATGATGCATTTCTGATCTGCTGGTGCTGTGCATATGAGCATATATATATATATATATACACACACACACACACGCACACACCCCCACACCACCCTTATTGCCTGTGACATTTCCAAATGTTAGCCCTAGATCTGTACCCAATTTTATTGTATTTGCGCACTAAATAGATTGGTTGAGCAAATATTTAACCCTGAAAATTCTCCTACATTTTTTCTTCTAGAAGAGGCAAAACTTCTGTTTTCCACAAGGACTGAGTAGTTTACCAGGGCTCTTTGTTTAACATAAAGGTGACATTTTCGTGTTGCTGCTTTTGCCAAAAGTGGATGTCTTCTGTTTTGTTTTATAAAAGGTATTTTGTAATACCTTTTTAATTCATGAAAATAAGATTACTGTTTATGTCACATTGAGTATGCGAGAAAATATTTACCTAAAGTTTTTTTAATGAAGTATTGACATGCGTATGTTTCAAATAGAGGACCGACCCAGAGTCTCTCTGGCAACACTGTGGTCCCAAAAGCACAATGTGTGGAGACTGGTAGTAGAGATTGTAAACCCTCAAGAGGAGATGGTAATGTATACATGTCCTGGTCTTGTCAGAAATAATAAGTAATCTCTCATCACTGTATATGGCATCTTTGACCAAACTGTAGGTTTTACTGATTTTTCTCAAATGTACTTGATAGATTTGCCTGGACCTCTGAGCTGGAAGGAAAGGATGGGTGCCCATGCCATACAGGACAACCCAGAGCAGAGCAGAGTGTTGCTTTGCCTGACCTGCCTGAGTGGGCTCTTCCCTGCCGGTACCGCGCTTTATTTAGGGGGATCTGGGGAGCAGCAGCCTCAGCAGCTCACTCCACCAGCATCCTTTGCCGTGGGGTGCTGCAGGCAGCGGGGAAGAGAAGCCAGGTTTCTCGGTGTCCTGTCCCTGCTGGCTCCTGTGTATCTGCCAGAGAAATCACAAGCAAAGGACTCAGCAATTCCCTTTGCCACCCAAGGAAGTGGGATAGAGTGGAGGATCTCCCCAGCCCCTCCTCTGCATTCATAGTGAACTGTGGATCTCCCTTTTCTCAGCGGCAAGGTTGCGTAGCACTGAGCGGCAGGAAAAAGCTTAAGAGTCATCTGTTACAGGGATGAGCTGTTTAAGAGTGGGATGTGAGGAAATTTTCAAGATGTGGCTCCTTAGGGGAAGTTCCCATCGTGGTTTTGTGTTGGTGCCTCGTATTCTGTTTGAAAAACAGCCCTCCATGAAAGATTACAGCTGAGCAAGTGAACAGTTACTTACAAATTAATAATAAAAACTAGACTGGGGAGGTTTGACAGTATTTAAAAATTACTGCCCTTCCATAGAGCATTTGCCTTTTTTTTTTTTCTTGGACCTCTGACAGCCTTGGCTGTCATGTATAAATGAGTTTAGTAATTCAATTTTATGTGAACTAGGTTTTGGTGCTTTTAGTAGAATTATTAATGGTACTATAATGCTCTAGATGCTACTGATTAGACCCAATATATTGGTAAACTCTGAACTTGCAAGCTTGAAAGTGGAGTGTTGAATGATTATCACAACAAAAAATATACTTCTGGCAGTTAAGCAAATCATACCTTTTCTTAAAAAAATGGTTTTGCTCACAGTCATAGAAACTAATTTGGTGAAAGAAATACACGTCTATTTTTCTTGAGATTAAGTGTCTGGTTTTAGGAGAAATGTGCTGTGGTTTGTGTGGGAGACTGTTCAGAGAGAGCAGCCCACACATGAAGAACTTGTCTTTTTGTACACATAATACAATTTAAGGGATTTTTTTTAAAAAAACCAAAGCTTAATTTCTGCATAAAACTCCACGCTGGTAGCATCACATAAACATGTGTCTCAGTGCAGACATTTTCACAGCTGCATTCTTTAGAAGCATTTGTCCAAAGCTTTAGTGATTGTTTCTGCAGCAACAAGGATTTACTTGGTAGTATAATTACATGCAGGATCTGGCAAGAGATCTGATGGCTAATTAAAACTTCTACGTTAACTTGTTTTAAAGTGATCTTGCTTTGATCACAGATTTCAGTATTTGAATAGTTTCAAGGAGTGATGAGCGCATTATTGTCCCGTCCCAGTGCTACCCATAGGAAGGATGTCCTGTGCAGGCTGCGTGTCAGCACTCACCTCCTCTGCTGTCAGCGGCATGAACTCTCCGCAAGAACTTTCTTTCCAATTAGGTCCTCTCTGATTTGGGTTTTAAGGAGAAAATAAATGCGAAGTGGTTTTTTGTTTGTTTGTTGGGTTTGTTTTGTTTTCAGTACTAGCCTAATCTGTGGTCACTGTGCTTGCTATTTATTTAGTTTAAAGCAAATTAAGTAGCCAGTGACAGCATAGCTGTAAAATAGATGAACAACAGTCATTGTAGGCAAGCCTAATAAGTATATGTTTATATATTTGTTTGTTTATTTATTTATTTATGAAATGCTTCAGTAAAGCATTTGACACAGTCTCCCGCAGCATCCTTGCTGCTAAACTGAGGAAGTGTGGTCTGGGCGATCGGGCAATGAGGTGGACTGCAAATTGGCTGAAGGAAAAAAGCCAGAGAGTTGTGGTCAATGGGGCAGAGTCCAGTTGGAGGCCGGTATCTAGTGGAGTCCCTCAAGGGTCAGTGCTGGGGCCAGTATTGTTCAATATATTCATCAGTGACTTGGATGA